>OX451740.1:698505871-698918302 GCA_948472305.1 Vicia faba
AGGAAGTATTTTCCTTGTGGATCGAAGGTAAGTTGAAGGAGGCCAAAGTTCAGTCGAATCTTGGGAAATTAAAGCAAGCTTGCTTTTTATTTGATTTGATGCCTGAAGGCCCAATGTGATCCATGGAAACTATTTGGGGCATCAAAAATCCAATTGTATTTGTGCAAACTTGGACTTTTGAAAATACTTGTGAGAAAATGTTTTGATAAAAGTGAGGGAAAATTTTGGGGTACAACACAATTGTTCTCAATTGGTTTGGATGAAACAAATGTTAATAGAATACAATGGCAAACACGATGTCATGACATTATTATGTGACAATTTAAGCGCCATAAACATTTCAAAGAATCCCATTCAACACAGCAGGACCAAGCATATTAACATTCGCCATCACTTCATAAGAGATCTTGTTGAAGAAAAGATTTTTGCTTTAGAACATGTAGCCATTGAGTTGCAACTGGTTGACATCTTCATAAAAGCTTTGGATGCTAATCAATTTGAGAATTTGAGAGGAAAATTAGGGATATGCTTATATGAGGGTTTGTAGCAATTAAAAGTGTGTGGGAATATCATTAAAGTGATATTGCATTATTTGTGTTTCCAACAAATAAATTTTAGAAAGCAATCATCACAAGACTGCCTCAAATTTTTTCCCACACGCTACAACAATTCTTCTCTCTACTTTCACAAACTCTTCATTCTCCTCCATAGAAAAAGAACCCTTGCCATTCTTCATCACCTTGCTCAAAAATTCTCAAACATGTCTCAACATCATACATCATCTTCCTCAAAATCTGCCAATGAAATTCATTCCCTTGACAAAGTACTAGATGTTACTCCTCTATCAACGATCCCTCCGCTTGAGAAAAAGGTCAAGAAACCTAGATCATCACCAACTAAGAAATCTAAAGGTGATAGAGGTAAATCTTCTACTGCTAATGACAATAGAATTGAAGAAGAAATTGTTAGTTGATAGAAGCATCAGAAGGCTTGTGGGCAGAGTATTAAATGAAGGCTTTGTTGTGCCTGGGATTTCTACTCCCCTTGCTCTCATGCCTCCTCCTACTGACAAAGGAAATAATCCTAAAAGTGCTGCTGATGAATCATCAACCTTCAAGAAAGATACTGCTGAAAGCAAACTTGAGAAGCTTTTTATCTCTGCTCTGAAGGAAGTGGAAGAAGAAAATGTTGAACAAAATGTTGAAGAGAACTCTCCTTCTAAAGAAGATACTGCTGCCTCCAAGGATGGAGAAGGTCATAATGCTGATAATGTAGTCAATGTTGAACCTGGTATTGCAAGAAGGTTAAAATCCAGGAAAGTGAAGGATGGAAGTGTCACACCCCCTGCCAAAACAACCAAGAAGAAAATCATGTATGGACCCCTAAAGCCAGGAAGTAAAGTGATTCCTCTCTCTAGCAAAAGAAAAGATAGACCTATTAGATCCACAGATGATGATGATGAGGATGTTGTAAAAAGATCCAAGAATAAGAAGAAAGATGTGGTTGTTGAAGAAGTTGATTCAGACTATGATGTTGAGCAAGATGTCCAGGACATATCTTCTATCAAAAAGTCTGCATACAACAATATTTGTGACGATTCCTGATGCCCACTTGACAACATCTCCGTCCATTCTATTAGGAATGTTGAAAAGTGGAAGTATGTGTATCAAAGAAGGATTACCCAAGAGAGAGAGAACTAGGAGCTGGTGCTCTAGAATGCAATGAAATCATGGAGCTTATCTCTTATGCTGGACTGATGAAAACTATTACCAGGTTTGCTAATTTCTATGAAACTCTTGTTAAGGAGTTTATTGTTAATATTCCTGTTGACTATGCTGACCATAAGAGTAAGGAGTATAGAAAGGTTTTTGTTAGAGGAAAGTGTGTATAATTTTCTCATGCCATTATAAACAAATTTCTAGATAGGTCTGAAGATGTCTATTGTAAGCTGGAAGTAACAGACAATCAAGTGTGTAGAGCCATTACTGCTAATCAAGTAAGTGAGCGGCCAATGAAAAATAAGCTTCCTGTCAGCAAACTGAGTGTGAAATATGCTATTTTACATAGGATTGGAGCTACAAATTGGGTTCCCACTAATCACACTTCAACCATCTTCATTGGATTGGGAAAGTTCATTTATGCTATTGGAAACCAGAAACATTTTGATTATGGGACTTATATCTTTTATCAGACTATTAAACATGCAGGAACTTGTGTCATTAAGATGCCAATTGCTTTTCCTTCCCTCATCTGTGGAATTGTTCTTAATCAGCATCCTGGAATCCTAAATGGTAATAATGTAGTGTGCAAGAGGGAGTCTTCCTTGACCCTTCATTTTAAGCTCTTTTCAGAAAAACATGTCCCATGCATTATTTTAACTTCTTCTGCTGCTGAAAAGACCTCTACCAATGATGATATGATCAATGAATTAAGGGAAGCCTGCAAGGAATTAGATTATGTGATCAGAGTGAGCTCAGCTAGGAAGCTAATTTTTGAAAAAATGATCAAGGACCTGCAAAAGGACAGAAACCTTGATGATATAGTGAGCTCTGAAGGTGAAGACTCCAGTGTGGAAAGAAGTTCTGGTTCAACCAAGTCAACTGGTCCTGATGACAGTTAGACTACTTGATGTCTCTCTGAACTTGTTGTTTCTTTTTTGGCACTTGCATGTGCTTGACATTTGAATTATATGGTATGTATCCTAATACTGATATCATCATGAATGCATCCTTTATTTGGAATATTATGACTAAAAAGGGGGAGAGAAAGTGAGTGAGTGACTGACTAACCACTGACTGATTACTGACCATTGATTGAGGGGGAGCTCAATACTTGAGGGGGAGCCTTATGTCTCAGAAGATGTTTTGACATCTTCCTCTTCTAACAACTAACTACTAACTGAATGTATATTTTGATTTCTTTGCTTATGCTGCTACTCTGATAATGCTCTGATAACTGCGTTTCTGCTCTGATAATCTGCTCTAATATTGTTTTAGCTAAAATTTTCCATAGGGGGAGTTTGTAAGTGTTTGTTGGCAGCAATTTTGGTAAAACAAATGACTTGCTATTGTTTTGCTAAATGTCTTAACATTTGGAGAAAAATTGTTTTGAGTGATGTCAAAGCAGATGTCTTGACATCTGCCTACTGAACTGATCTCAACCCAACATCAGTTAAGTCTTTTAGTTTACTGTTTTCATGTGTGCCATAATTTAGGATTTATGACCTACAGGCTGTGAAAAATATGGAGGAATATTTTTCAAATTGAATGAATTTTATCTTATCCTGTTTTTATGGAAATATTCTAAATATTTGAATATTTGTTTTTAAGCCCAAGCCCACAGCTGCACATATATAAGGACTTGCTTCCATATTCCAAGACAAGCAACTTTTGAAGAAGAATACTTTCTTTCTGATTAGAAGTCTAGGCTTTTTATTTTTAATACACTCTAAGTATTAGTTTGAATACATGTGTTGTTATTTGGGTTGTTAATTGTGTATCATTCATAAGATTTTAAACATTGAATGATTGAAGTGTTTCAAACTTATTAATTATGTTAAGCTCTTCATTGTAAGTGATTGAAGGGATTTGAGGATGGCCTCATACCTAGGTGAGTCTTAGGTAGAAGTTTATCTTGGGTAGTGATTAAGTTATTACATTGTAAACTGGTTCTTTATTGAGGGTCTATGAATTTATACTATTTAGTGAACTTGTCCCTGGCTTGGTATCCTCCAGAGTAGGTGTTGCTGTACACTGAACTGGGTGAACAATCTCTTGTGTTTTTACTGTTTTTGATTTTACTGCACCTTACTTACAAACAAATATGCGTGTCGTGACATCTCATTCGACATCACATATCTGATACCAGAATTTCATCAGTGAAGTCGCCATTTTTTCTGTAGCAATAGAAATATTGAGGCTAAGCCATTGGATTGACATGACTCGCACAGATCAAATAAAAATTACCACCATGCTTTATTGTTTCCACAGGAATGGGAAAAGAGAGAAAAACCCAAAAAGAGGGGGAGAGAATATAAGTACGGGGGTTGGTTATGCAAAGGGAAGGTACTAGCACCCTAAACATCTATGGTACTCCGCAGGAACCTTTTTGAAAATTTGTTTATTTTGGCTATAAATATTGTAAAAAAATCAGATGGTGGAGATGAGAAGAGAAGTATTTTTTACAATTTTTGCACCCGCCGCAGTTGCGAACCTTTAGTGTCTATGTACCACCTTCCGTGAAATAGAGGATTAGGGTACTCGTAGTCCACCTTTAAAAAATTTTAAAAACACAGGTGTGTTGGTTAATTTGAAGAGAAGAGACATCGTTCTCTTATCCGAGTGGAAGAACATACTTACTACCCACGATTAAGAGAGAGGAGAATTTGCATCATCTCAAAGTGGAGGATATTTCTTGGATTTTAAAATCAACAAAGCCTCGCTCAACACCCAAGTGGAAAATATCTCACTTCACTATATATCATAGAAGTATAGTAGCTCACATCATTACAAGGATTGAAAAGAATCTAATATTTTGAGAAAATTTTAAACTAAAAAACTAAAGTGGCAAAATGTTTTGAATGAGATTAATTGGCTTTTAGTCTTCTCAAAAAAAATGTCAAAGTATGATTAAGTTGGTTAAAGTTTGATTAAGAAAATATATTTGAAAAATGCATGGACCTATGTCCAACTTTATTGTGAAAGTGGTTCAAGTTAGAAAACAAGAAGAGTTTTGAAAAGGAGGGATAAGATTTTTGAAATTAAAGAAGATGGGAGGAGATGAAGGGACTACCCTAAAGCATAAGATAAAAGCTAGGGAAAAGAACCATCTAACCAATAAGAAGTCAACACTTGACACAATTAGTCAATGTAGAATTCCCAACCATTGGATTTAAACCAAGAAAGAAAAGATACTAAACATCTTAAGAATACTAAGCTTTAGATGCATTAGGTCTTCATAAAAATTGGGCAGAATAACGGTTGTATACAAAGGAATTCCCAATCACAGACAAAGCAGATAATCAGAATAACCTACACACAAAGAAAATCAACCCAATGTCTTGGGGTAAACCCCAACCACTCCAGACTAAATAACAAACAAAGTCACAAGGTCCCAAGGGTATCAAGGATTCTAATCCTAAGTCTAAGAGGTCCACAACTCCACTATGCCAGGGATAGTAACCAAATAGTCCAAGTAACCTTAAAGTTTTTTATTGTTCAAGTTTCTTATTAAGTATCTTCAAAAAAGAAAATGAAAAAAAAGCTCAAGTGAACAAAAATCAAAATGGCATAAAGATAAATTCTCAAGTGAGCAAAGATAAAAATGACATGAAATGTAAATGCCAAAATATATGGTACATAAAAGTAAAGGCATAAAGTAAAAGTCAATTGTTAGTGAGTTATAAATTAGAGGTTAGTTAAATGACCATCTTGAAACTTGCATTTGAAAACTCATTAGAAGATTCATAAAATTAAAGCTTCTCAGCAACAAGTTTCATTTTCTTTTTGTCAAGTATATCATTCATTTCAAGTTCTCGAGGTGACAACATACGATCAACGATATTTAAATTATTCACTTAAACAAAAGTTTATGATGGTTCATTAGAGGATTGATAAGACCAAAGACTCCTAACAATGAACCTCAAGGTTATTGGATCAAAGGTTTCAAATTAAACATACTTGGACTTGAAAACATAGGTTTGGGCCACGAATTATTATTTCTCGAATCGGGACAAAATTTAGGGCTATGTTAAGCAATCGTAAGTGGACTTATATAGAAGTCGCACCTATTTTGAGGTCGGTCAATAGCAATCTATGTATCATATGTTTAGAGAAATGATATGTAGATCATTGTCCAACAACATGTAGCACAAGTAAGAAAGGGATAAGATGAAGAGGGAGGGGATGTATTAGATGAAATTAGGGTTTCAAATATCATCAACATCATTCATTTTGGTGGATTTGGTTTTTCAACATATCAACAACCAATATCTAATGAGGTTAAGAAAGTTGTCCCAAAAGGAAACCCAAATCAGGACCAAACAAAAATAATAAAATAATATTTAATAAAACAATATTTAAATGGTTAATAAAATGGAAATAATTGGTAAAATACACAAAGTATATTAAATCATCAAATAAAATTCAAAAAAAAATAGTCAGAAGTCAAACAAAAATCAATAAGTGTTGACAGTTTTTTTGGAATTTTTTAAAATCAGAAACTAATTTTTAAATTTAAAGAAATAAGCAAAATAAACCAATTTTTTTTGAAAAATAGCAAAATCAGAAATAAAAATGAGATGAAGTCACCAATATTTTTCAAGAGGTCATTGGATCCTTTCATGATTTTTCCATAATTTAAAAAGGCTAGAAAGTATTTTTAAAATAATTAAAATAAGGCAATCAATACAAAAACTATGAAAAATATCAAACATCAAAATAAAAATATGAAAAAATATTAGCAAAGTCAGAAATAATTCAAAGTATTTTTGTATATTTTTTTCATAATTTTTGGATAAAAAATAAGAGAGTTATGAATTTTTGAAATTAAAACAAATTTTAAACAAATACTGTAAAAATAAAATAAATTAGAAATAATGTGAGGCATTGGATCCAATTCATTAAAACATGTTGGCACATCTAATGGCTCAAGAGTGATGATGTATGGTGATCCACGATCAACAAGTGCGCACTAAAGTTACGATAGTCAGAGCAATCACAACATTTCAATTGTTCTGCTCTCATTGGTTGAAGAAGCCACGTAGGTCATCTTCAACCTCCAGCTATCATGCAACTAGGAAGAGATCCTGGTTCTTAAATATGTAAATTTAGACGCTCATAGTGGTATCATTAGATGCGTCTATTTAAGACGATCACAACCATATCCTCGGGCCAAATTTATATAAATCACAACTTACTCGATTTGGAAAAAACCATAGATGTTTTGAAAATTTTGAAATCGAAAACAGAAGCATCAAATGCATTGACTCATCAAAATTGAGTTAATAGCAAGATTCGGTGAACATCATAAACCATTCTAGTAATTTGAGTTAGAAGATTTGGTGCCTTAAACCACCTGAACAAAGTCAGACGAATTTCCTATGAAATTGGACTTGGGTAGCATGATTTAGGAAGCCTTAGGACTTAGTTCTTGTTCTATTAGCTTCAGTGAAGTTGAAGGATGAAGAATCAGCAAAGAAATTGGATTGAAAATTTGGGAAAAGATAAATTCGAAAACTCAGAAATGTGAGTTATGGAGAGAGTTTGGCAGGGTGATTTTGGTTGTCCTAGCTTTAGAAAATGAGAGGAGTGAGGTCCTCTATTTATAGGGAAGTGAATGGTGCAAAGAATTGAGAGGAAATTCGATGTTTGAAGGGAAATTGGATGGAGCCCGAAAGTGGAAAATGTGTGACTCCATGTGCATCAAAACTCAGCCAATTCCTGCATTTCGATCCTTAATTCAACTTTGGGAACTTTTTTAAACATGTTTTAATAAAAAATGTGTGCTAATTTGGTGTTTAGAAGCTGGATTGTGGATTTCAAAATCTGACTTGGAAGAAAAATGCAGTTTCAAGTAGCTGACTTTGAACTCATGGTGTGCATGACTTATGAAGCCTTAGGAGATGATTCTTGATGCATTTGAAAGATCATGTAACAATATTTATAATGTTCCAAGAAATAATTAATTTGGATGCTTGAGCTAGAAGTCATGTTTGGTCAAAATAAATAATAAAAAAATGTGTTGACTTTTATACTTAGAAAAATTCTAAGTTTTTTCTTTAAAAATGACCTATAATATTTTGATTCCAAACATGGCCTTCCTTAAAAATTGAGCTTTTATCATTGATTCTAGATTGAAGTATACTCCCTAAAGAGTATTGTGAAACTTATATCACTCAAAAATTCCAAATATTGAACAAGTTATGATCTTGTGAAATTGATGAAAATCCATGAAATGATCTATAATCTTTTGAGCTCAAAAAGCTTCTTGAAATCATTTTAAAGCTTATAACCAAAAAGACAGTTAAATTTAACATCCCTAAGATCATTGTGAGAAAAGAATGAGCTCAAGATGATAAAAACTTACCAAGTTATGATCTTTTGAAGTCACTCAAAAGGATTTTATGGTCTATCTAGAGGACTTGTAATCTTTCTCAATCATTAGTGATATTCCATATAAAATTTGCTTGAAAATCTTGAAGTAATTTTTTAATAACCATTTAAAGAGAAACATATCTTTGGAATCACATAATAATCTCAAAATATGAACAATATATAGTCCTTATAAGTTCAAAACCTTAGCTTTTAAAGCATCAAAATGACTTGGAACCCCTTTCAACTTTTGAGAATATTTCTTGCACAATTTCTTTTTCTATGTGAAGAGAAGTTGTTGTGGGTGATAATAAGAACCCATAGCAACAATATTCACTTCCAAATGTTGAAAAATTGAGAAAATTAAGCACTTTTAATCAAGAAATCAAGAACTTGTCAAATTAGGTCAAACTTCTTAAATCAATCTTGCATCTCTTGACTTTCCTTAGCAAATTAGAGCATGATGAAACATAGTAGGATTTGAAATCATGTTATCTTGAAACACACACAAATATGAAGCTTAAATCTCAACGAAGCTTTGTTGAAGAAGGCATGGAAATAAACTCATGAACCTATGAATCAACCTGATGAAAATTGTGCCATCACCTATAATGTCAACATCAAAAGAGAAAATATACATTATATTTGTTAGTTAAAAGTCTATCAATCATAAAAACACATGTACAAAACCATACAAATTAATGTGCTTGGTGATCTCCTATGAAAAAACCCAAAGATAGGAAGAAGAACTAAACCCTAGTGTGTGATCTTGACATGATTGGGTTGACATTGAAATGATGAGAGATCTTAGGGGGAAAATTGGGGTATAACACATGAAATCTGCTGACAGAATAACAACCGGACAATAGTATTGCGGAAATTAAAACTTGCTGAAAATAAAGGAACACAAAAATGTATTAACCAAGTTCGGTGCAAACTCACCTACTCTGGGGGCTACTAAGTCAGGAAGGAAATACACTATCAGTAGTACTAGTTCAAAGTTAAACACCCCCGTTTACAACTTCTCATCTAATCCCTACCCAAAGCGACTTCTACCTAGGCACCTCCTAGATATGAAAAATCTGCATCCCACTTTTAATCACCGCATTGATAAAATACATGTCCCAGTCATAGGGTTTGTCTATAACCCAGTAACAGTCGTAACAACTTGGAACCAAAACTAAACTGATGTTTACACTTTAATCATAATACTCAAACTCTTGCTTCACAGCTTCGAGTGAGAATAATAACTTAACAAACTATCAAGTAACAATCAGTCAACTCAAGTAGACTAAGAGATTCACGAGGACATACAAACAAAACATAAAATTTCTTGAAGAAACCTCAGACCACACGGCTGTGAAAATATGGATTCCCCTTATTTTCATATTTCTTTCTTCATTATGGATAGGTAGATTCTTTAAATACTTCTCAGCAATTCTTGGGCCTTGCAGTTGCGCTCAGATATTCCTTGTTGTCCATGTTGAGGGTTGCACAAGTCTGTGCAGGGAAATCTCCATGAATCTTTGAAAAAACACAAGATTTGCTAAATAGTCTCAATCAACCAATTTTAGAAACTTGTGTACAGGTTAAGATAATATTTGTTCGATATTAAAAAATATTTGACCTTGCCAAAAATCAGTGTGATAAACCAAAAGGAATCTCACATAATCATTTTAAAACTATCAAGAATAAATCAAACAACATAACCTACTGCACTAGACCAAGATGTCATGATATTGTCTTTGACATATGGATGAAAATAACATAACATCAAACATGTTGTGATAAACCATGTTTTAGAAAAAATTATGCCAATCCAATAAACATGGTACTAATAATCTCCCCCTTTGGAAAAATTTGGCTAAAACATTCTTAGCACAAAAGATCCAGGAGATAGGAATAAACCACAAATAGAAACAAGCTACATCATAAAGATATAAATATCATAGTTACATCAGCTACACATATAGACAGAGTATTCCCTTGTCACATATAATAGGTTCTTCACCTCAAGAATAGAGCCACACTAAGAGATCTCCAAAAGCTTCTCAACACACACCAGATAGGATGTTGGAACATCAGTTAAGACATCCTTATCTTGTGACACATTGGCTACATCAGTAGCAGTAGCAACAGAAGCACAAACAAAAGCATGACTACCATGCTCCCCCTAAATAGTTGCATAGGCAACCACAAAGAGCCCTACACATTACTCCTCCCTTTTAGCCAAAATATTGACAAAAAGAGAATAGAGTAAGTGTACACATAGCACAGATAACTACGGAACCACAAGTTGCCATAGGCACATACTGCACATAGTCAATATACCATACATGGACGCAAAAAAGAACACAAAATTAAACATAGATGGAAACAAAGATATGACTAGGAACTAGGTGGAAGCACATAGAGTGTTAACACAATCACAATAGGTCATAAGCCCTTAAATAAACACATAAAAAATGTCACAAGAAAATTATACTAATACACAAAAGAGACAAACACAAGGTGATCTTCAATCTTCACTAGCTTCTTCTTCATTCCTTCTCTCAGTTGCATTATAAACTTTTTCAGCTTCTTCTTCTTTTTCTACGTCACCCTTATCCATCTCAGCCTACAAAGAATTGATGAGATTTTTCCAGTTTATTTTTTCTTTCAGAGAAGCTTTTAATTGTCTCACCCAATTCCTTGTATGTTTCCTTGAGTGCAGAAATTGTGTCCGCTTTTGAAACTGGACCAACACTGTCCTGAACACCTGACCCTGTAAAAAACTTATATTGCAGTGATAAAGGTGACTCTATCTTGCATATCTCATCCGAATATTTTAAAATCCTAGGATTATGATTCAGAATTATGCCACAGATGAGTGTGGGAAAAGAAATTTACATTCTTACAGCATATGAAAGTGCATGCTTGATAGTTTGATCAAATACATAGTTTCCAAAATCAAATTTGGTCTTTGTTCCCACTATATAGAAGAAATTCCCTAACCATGTTGTTATAGAGGAGATATGATTCATAGGAACACAATTGGCAGCTCTTATTCTATTCAGCAGAACATACTTAACACTTATCTTGCTCACAAAGAGCTTATCCTTCCTTGGCCATTGTTTCACCTATTTTGAAGTGATCTCTTGGCACACAACATCATCAGTGACCTCAATTTCTCTCTACTCTCATTCATCTCTCCCAACACAATTATTGATAACCTTTGGTTAGAACTCCATACAGTGTCCTCTAACAAACACTTTTTTATACTCAGTGCTTCTTATCTTGTCACAATCTCTAAGAATATTTACTATAAACTCTCTTACTAGTGTCTCATAACACTCACCAAATCCAGTGGAAGTCTTTATTAATCATGTTTCCTTAATGATTCTAATCACATTCTTATGGTCAAGAGCATTACTCCCCCAATTCTCTTTCTAAATCCAATCTCTTTTTGCACACAAACCTCCACTTATCTGCATATCTAGTTGAGTGGAAAGATATATTATCAAGAGCCATATCAGGAATATTGGGAGGAATTTTCTTTCCACCATTAATTTTCCTGGAAGATGCATCAATGTCATAAACATTTTCTTTAACGTCCTCCTCATAATGTGAGTCACTAGATAATTCTTTCTTTCTCTTCAAAGATTTTTCTTGCCTTGCAAATGTTTCTACTTTACTCTAACCCTTCTTAGGAACAAGAATTGTTCTCCTCTTGAACAATTTATGATCTTTGGTAGAGGTGTCAATAGATTTTCCTATTTTATTTCTCAATCTCTTGGCTATTCCATAATCCATTCTCCTATTAATTGATGTATCATCAAGTTCCAACTCATCAGTAATGATCACATCAGGATTCTGCCCATTCCCTACTGCAATATCCTCTTTATCATCATGAGTTTTTATTTTTTCCATGGATTCCTACACATTAGTATCTTTAATGGTCCTTTCATCCTGAGTATGTTATGAGTGTTCAGTGTTACTTGTCGTGTTTGGTTTTGAGTGAAACCTCTAAGTTTTGTGCAAGATGTTGCAACATTTGTCTCAGCATTAGGGTTAATGTTCAAGACTTTTGATACAAATCTACGACTGTCATGATCATTTATCCTAGTATTAGAAGCCATAGGGTTTTCCTCAGCGCCTTCTTGGATATTAGATCCAACAATTGAGGTTTCCAAGGGCGTATTAGTGGTCTTATCCTATCTATATTTTTAAGGGATTATTACAGAAGGCTTACCTTTCAATGGTGTTCTTCTTTATCGCACTCTAATAATATTTGTTCTTTTCTTGGTATGGCGACTGGGGGAATAGTGATGGGCGGAGCAGTAGTATGAGGGATAATAACAAGAGGAACAACACGTAGAGTTTGTAGGAATCCCTCTTCAGAGCTAGAGCTATCAGAATTTTTCATTTTGTGAGATGATTGACCTTGAGAGGATTGAAGGAGGTAAGCGCTCACACAAAATGTTGAAACCCCTTCTATTACACTAATAGAAATAATGGTGAATAAATGAGTGTTATATACAGGAATCATTGATTTTCCTAAATACATGTGCATCATTAATTGGTGAAAATAACATTCCTTATACTGGTCTAAACTTAAAAAGCAATTTAGATTTTTTTGATCGTTGATTCAGGAGATCTTTGAGATTACAGAATGTTGTCAATATTTTTAGGGAGACATTGAACTCTTCCGACCTTTGATGCTCCTTGGACTTAGAGGTATTTACATCCCTACAATTTTGTTTGTTCACCTTAGCTTTCATATTATTGTACTTTATATGTGAATATAAACACGGTACATCTTCAAATACTTTCATAGTTGAAGCACAGGTAACGTGACTAGTTGGATTCTTCTTCATATTCTTTCTTTTCCTAATTATCCTCTTTATAGAGTTATCTTTGGGTTGGGAAGAATTCCTCTGATAACCATATAGGAGGAAATAAAATGGCTTTATACGACAATAATTTCCATAAAAATGACATTTCCAAGGATCAAAATTAACTTTGTTCCAAGTTCTTTGTCCCTTGGCAGCATATTGGAACATTTAGTCTGGGATTGTAACTTTATCCTCCTTTTTTTTATCATTTTTTGACACAACTATCAAGTTTATAGATTTACAAGGTTACCTTTTTCTCAAGTTCATAGTTTGTAAATAGAATATTTTCTTTTTCTTCATGAAGTTGAGTTATGACCTTCTTTTACGCTTCATTTCTCTTACACACTTCTTCACTTTTCACACAGAGATCTTTAAAGAGACTTACATGTTCATTATAGGTAAGACCCTCATCAAACGAATGCGTATCAAATTCATACATGCCAGTCATAGCTACATTATTTGTAGTTTCCACACTTTTAACATTACTAGCCTTCCTAATGTTAGAAGAAATGTTCTGAATATCTGGTTTTGATCTCATCTTGTCCAGTAACTGGTTAAATGTATTTTTAGGGAGCCTAAAGCCTTTTGAAAATCCTGCATCAAAGTCAAGAACACTAGGACAACTCTCGTTCTTCTTCTCAGATCTTTCATTCATTTTCAACTCAAAATTTTAAGAAAACCAATAAGTTCCTCCATTTTCATGCTTCTAACATCTTGAGCCTCCTCAATGGTTGTAACCTTCATGTCAAAAATTTAGGTAAACATCTAAGAACCTCCCTAACCATTTTTTCTTCTGGCATTTTTTCTCCCAAGAAGCTTGATGCATTAGCCACTTCAAGAATCTTCATATAAAAATCCTGAACAGTTTCATCATCATTCATCTTTAGGATTTAAAACTTGGTTGTGAGAATTTGTAGCCTTGACATATTTACTTTAGATGTACCTTCACGAGTTGTACTAAGGATTTCCCAAGCATCCTTGGCTATTGTACATGTATTGTTCATCCTAAACACATTTTTTTCAACTCCATTGAATAGGGCATTCAAGGCTTTAAAATTTCCAATGGCTTCTTTGTTATCATTTTCATCACAGTCTTCTTCAGGTTTAATGGATTCCTTTCCCTCTTTATCCTTCACCACTGGATGTACCCGTCCTTTTAAAATAGCCTTCCATGCTTTGATGTCTATAGCTTTCAGAAAAGCTACCATTATGACTTTCAACCAATCATAGTGTGAGCCATCCAACAAAGGTGGCTTGTTGTAGAATCATCCTTCCTTCTCCGTGGTGCTAGAAAATATATATCCCTGGAGCTCACCCAATAAACAAACCAGGGTGCCTAATCTAATCCCAATTGAAATTTTGACACAGACGATATAGATGTCAAGACTAAAGTTTCAACGTACAAGCATAATGTTACATAGATGTTACGACTCCTTAACGATTCTTGGGTCTTGCAGCTGCGCCCAAATATTCTTGTTGTCCATGCTAAGGGTTGCACAAATCTTCATAGGAAAATATCCATGAATATTGGAACAAAACACAAGGTTTCCTGAATAGTCTCAATGAACCAATTTTAGCAACCTGTGTACAACTGGAGATAATAATTGTTATATATTTTAAAATCCTTAACCTTACGAAAAATAAGTGAGATAAACCAAAAGGAATCTCACAATCATTTTAAAACTATTAGGAATAAATCAAACAGCATAACTTACTACATCAGACCAAGACGTCATGACATTGTCTTCGAAATCTAGCTAAAAATAACATAACAACAAACCTGTTATGATAAACCATGTTTTAGAAAAACTTATGCCAATCCAATAAACAAGGTACTAACAAAAACAAATTAATTTTATAAAAAAAACAAAGGAAGAAATAAGAAGAAATGGCCAAATTTTTTTTTTGATAAATAGGTCTTGCTGGGTGTTGAACCATGGACCTCTTGCTCACAAGACTCACACCTCCACCCTTGCATCAACGCACTTCAATTTTTAATGATACCATTTAACTAAAACAAAAGAAAAAAATAGCATTGACCAATTAAAATGTGACAACACAAATATTTAAATTGGAACATGCACATTGTGCTTCTTCGTCCTCATTCCAAACCTACAACCTTCCATCCATGGCCAGAGATAAAATTCACCAAAAAGGAAAAATAAACATACTATCTCACACACAATTTCACAAGGATCATGAATATGGTATTAGTTTTCTCTATATCGAACTCTAAATCATGTAACCAAGCAAACACCAAAGAGAAACTAAAACTTTATACTATAATTAAGTCATGTACATCAACAATCAATACTCAAAAGATTACGGCTTTTATTCATGATATAAAAACGCTTAGGAATGCAACAAGAATGGATTAAAAAGATGCTTAAACGGCTGAGTTCGAAGTCATGAAAAAGTTACCTATCAGAGAGAGTATGACACCCTTTCTAAAGCCTCTACAAATGCGTAAAAGTGATACCTTTGGTTTCCTTGAGTTCCCAGAAGTGCAATGGTATGCTTAATTTTCTTTGGGATGGTCTGGAACTCTCTATCCAAGTCAAGTTGCAAGTGAAACAAAGTGAGGTTAGGTGGTTTGATTTAGAGTTTACAATGGTGTTTTAATGAATACAGTAGTTCATATGATGTTTGTGGATGGGGAATGGGAAGGAAAAATAAAAAATAATTGAGAGAAGTGAGTGTTTCAAAAAATTTGAGTTTTGATGTTGAAAATGGAGTTTCAATTGTGATTTTTTGTGTGTTGATGGTTGAGGCTTGAGTTGGCTTTTATAGAGGCCTGATTTAAGTTAAAGAATAGGTTTGGAATGGGTTCGGACCTTGAAGCAAACTTATTGACTTGATTCAAACAAAAGTGGCATAATGGTACACCATGGCTAAGGTTTGTTTTTGGGTCCAATTGACACTTTTGGATTCCATTATTTAGGGTTGGATAAGTTTCATTTGAGGTATGGAATGAGGCTAATAGGTCAAAACTTAGTGAGATATTTGTATCCATGGTTTGGCATTTTTCTCTTTTTGGTAATCATTGAAAACAAGCTTTATGTGATGTCTCTTTTGTTAATTCAATTATGGAAAAGTTTGGGGCTTGTTTTGAAGTTTGGTGTGTAGAGGTAATGTATGTTATGCTTCAGTAAAATGGATGGGTTTAATGCAAATGCATGAAGCAAATTTTTGGAACTGGTTTGGACATGGTTTGGAGCTATGTTTGGGCTTCCATCCTGACTTGAAAACAACCCCATCATGGCTACTTTGCTCAATCATAACTTCATGCTCAAACAACCAATTTTTTCCCTTGATATCAATGGAAAGATGGGATCATGAGCTTCAACTTTGATAATGAACACTTGAATTAAATCATCTTGGATCATTGAAAAAATAGGCTGTAATACGGTGGGAAAACTGACTTTTTTTGGTTTTATCCAAATGTGCGAATAGCTAGAGTCGCCACCGACTTTTATTTTATCCAATATAAGGAAAGGGTGAAAAGAGCAGGAAAGGCTTTTGATATATTTTAAGTTCAGGGGGTAAGTTATGAAAAGGGAAGGTGTTAGAACCCTTTTCATCTGTAGTTATCTACGGGCTCTTAATCGCTGGTTCACTTTTTGAAATATTCTTTGTGTGTGTGATTTGCTTGAAAATATTTTGGAAAGCTAACTTTGTAATGATTCCTGTATCAGTCCTCAAAAGCGCGTACAAAGTGTTTGAATAATATTTTGAAATGTGTGATGTGTAAAAATATTCTTTTTAAAATACTTTGAGCAAGCGATTAAAAGTTCTTACTCACTCAAGGTCATTCTTGTTATTTTCCTTATCCTTTAGAGATAGTATTATCCATACCATTAGTTAGTAGGTAGCCCTATCTATTGGATGTGAAGGGACAAACGAAGGGTCATCGAATGGTCATTAAAGGTAACATATAGAGATACTTTAGTAATTTCGTATCGGAAGGACTAGATCATTTTTCGTAGGTAACATCGAAGGTTCATCGAGGGACTATGATCTTTATTCGAGGGTCTTTTGCTAAAGTATCTCCACTTTCGAGGGACATGACCATTACTTTCGAAGGCAATGAAGAGAGGTTACCCTAGAGGTGTGATGTGAAAAGTGTTTTCAGTTCAGTTATATTTATATTGAGAATTAGGGTTTTCTATCGGTTGATTTTAGATCTTGCCATATATGCCCTAATTAGTAGCAGTTATATATGTAAATGAAAAGTAAAGGTGCAGAAAGCAAACCCTACGCTATTACAAGGCTTTAAAATGCAGGAAAGTAAAGTGTGGAATTTAAACCTAAACTATTATATCCTGTGAGCAGTTACGTAATAGGTAAAAAAGAAAGAATTCAAGTCTATCATATTACAAGAAAAAGGTTGTGCGACCTATACAATTTCTCTAAGAAACAAATAGCAAAAGAAATAAAAAAATGTCAGAAAAATGTTTGAATGTTTTTTGTGTTTTTTGTAAAAATAATTTGAATGCTAATAATAATTAAAACCTAAATTCTAATTGATTTTAATATTTAAGGAAAAAACTTAATTAATTTAATTAATTAATAAAAATATAAGTCTAAATTTATTAATTAAAATGAAAGCCCTGATTCTAATTTATTAACATTAAAAAAAGAATTAGGTTAATCGGTTGTTTAAGAAAATAATTAAGGTTAATAGTAATTAGGGTTAGAAAAGAGAAAAGGAAAAGAAAATTAGGTTAGAAAAACAAATAAGGAAAAGAATGCATGGGGTGGGTGTTGAACCCACGCCCTCTTGGCTTTCATACTGCATCGTTCACCACTAAGCCAAGTTGTTGTTTGTGTTAGGAGATAGACATTGCATTATATATTTGAAACATGCATGTTAAATGGAAAATATAAAAAAATATTGCAAATACAGGGATCGAACCCACGCCCTTACATTCATAACCCAACGCCTTGACCAGCGGTACTATGCCCTTATCCGGTATAATAATGGAAACAGATAATTATATTATAAAAGTGGACCGGAGAGGCGCCGGAGCCCTAGCTCCGGTCGTCTTCTCTGGTGAGCTCGTTTCTTTAACCTATACAACAACACACGTTAGAGAGTGAAAAGAACCCTACCCCCCTAAATCAACCCTTGTGAATCCATTGGTGGCCTTAGTTTTTGCTAAATCATCCAGTACAAAGAGATATGATCAAAATAATTCAAAATGGTTTAAACATGGTGATGTACGATTCTGGAATCATGGGTATCATGCAAGGGGTTAAACATGCATTATTAAATCTCAAGAACACATTAGAAACGTTAGTTCACATCAAAACATCACAAAAATTAAAATACGAATTTCATGTAAATGCAAAACCGGCCATGTATTGCATGTGTGTTTCAGGCACTTTTGATCATCAAGAATGATCAAGATTTACTCTATAATACCTCAGGAGTTTATTTGAACGAATGTTTTTCTTTGAGGAGGTCTGGAAATAGGATTTCGAGTTTTCCCTAGTTCTTGAGAGTTTTTGTGATTTTGAAGTTAACTTGGAGGCAACAGTTCGTGGTCATGGGTGTATGAATATCTTGTGTATTTATAGGACAAGGTATTAGGTCAACAAAACTAAATTAAATTTAAGTCTTTCATGGTGAAATATTTGATTTCGAATTTGTATGAAAATTTTCCAAATTTGCTTCAATCATGTATCAATTATCTCCACTTGGTTTCTTCATGATTGTCATGAAATATTGGGCCTCCGTGTGACTGAAATCAAAAGCCTGTGCGCCTTGATCTAATGCTTCGTATTTTATTTGATTTAATTTGCATTTAAATTAATAAAACTTCAAATAAAAGAAATAAAAAATCATAAAAAATATATGAATGGTTTTGGGGGTCCCCTAATATGTCATAAACACGTTTGAACTTCAAAAGTTAGGCCCATTAGTCCAAAAGCCCAAAATTGTTCAATTGAGGTTTCATGCAATTTCACAAAAGTACCCAACTTGTGCAACTCATAACTTGCTCAATTTTTGTCATATGATGGTGATCTTGGAATTTTTAAAAGCTCAAGATGTCTCTTATAACTCTCATGTAGGTCATTTTTCCATTTGAAGAATTTAACTTGACGTAAATTGCTTTAACAAAAAGTGTCTTTTGGTTGACTTTTAAAATGACATGTAATGTTTTGGCTCATATCTCTCAAATGAAGCATTTTTGGCCTTAAGCTTAGAGAGACAAAGTTGTAGAGAATTGAATTTCTATCATAATGGACTTTGGTTTAGAGTTTTCGAATGAAGCTTGTGAAAGTTATGATTGGTCAAAGTTTAGTTGACTTCTCCTAAAGAAACCCTAATTAAGCAACTTTTGACTTTTGATGAATTTTGAGTTTTCTTGATGGATCATGATCAACCCTTGATCAAATGATTAATGTGGCCTCAAAATCTTGATGTTTACCAAAAATATTTAAGTTTGACTGTATGTTGACCACAGTTGACTTTTTTTCCAATATAGTTGATTTTTACTCATCTGAGCAATTGACTGAGCAAATGTGTGATGTAAGGCTTGAAACTTGACAAGAGGATTCTTTGAATCATATGAGGAACCATGAAACTCGCTTGAGTCATTAGAATCTCAATTTTCTTTGAGAATACCAAAACCCTAATTGTAAGCCACTACTTAGGATGAGGGTTCATTTGATCAACTCTTGAATACTTGATAACCTTAGGAGCATGAGGAGGTATCTTGAACCAACTTGCCTTGAAAAATGGGAGGGAAAATTTTGGGATACAACAGCTGCCCATGTTCAATCTTCTTAAACCTGGAGAGTTAGACTAGCATGCTCGCCATTCGGGATTTGAAGGTGGAAGAGGATTGAACACTCAAGTGCCCAGAAATTTGCGCTCACATATGCACAAGGTAACACGGTTGGTTGATTATATTTCTTGAATGGGCTTAAAGATGCAATTTGGAGAGCTGATAGAGTGTCTTCGAAGATGGGCTTATAGATTCCATTCAAAGTAATTGTTGATAGGAATATCAGAATGAGTCTACGCCTGACTGTTTTTGAAGAATGATTTTCAGAAAATCTTTGAAGGAAAATACTTTTCAGAATGAAGGCCCTAAAGGATATGCTTTTCAAATTAAACATATAAAGGAGAATTCTTTTCAGAATGAAGGCCCAGAAGGAGATGCTCGCCAAAATTCAATCTATGGGGGAATTCTTTTCACAATAAACTTCTGAAGGGGAAATGCTCGCCAAAATTCGGTCTCTAGGGGAATGCTTTTCAGAATGAAGTCCCTGAAGGAGATGCTTTTCCGAATAAACCTCCAAAGGAAATGCTCTCCAGAACTCGGTCTCTAGGGGAATGCTTTTCAGAATAAAATCCCTGAAGGAGATGGTTTTCAGAATAAACCTTTGAAGGAAATGCTCGCCAGAATTTAGTCTCTGGGGGGAAATGCTTTTCAGAATGATGGTCCTGAAGGAAATGCTTTTCAGAATAAACCTCTGAAGGAGATGCTCTCCAGAACTCAGTCTCTAGGGGAATTCTTTTCAGAACGAAAGTCCTGAAGGAAATGCTTTTCAGAATAAACCTCTGAAGGAAATGCTCGCATGAACTCGGTCTCTGGGGGGAAATGCTATTCAGAACGATGTCCCTGAAGGAGATGCTTTTTATAATAAACTTATAAAGGGGAAATGATCGCCAAAACTTGGACTCTGAAGGGGAAATGCTTTTAAGAACTCTGTCTTTGAAGGGGAAATGCTTTTAAAAGCGACGGCCCTGAAGGAGATACTTTTCAGAATTTGGTCTCTGAAGGAGATGCTGGTTATGTAGATAATTGCCCCGTCCTGCTTCAGGAGTCAATCCATAACTTGTCTATAAGTTGCTGGTAATATTTGTCTGTTTGCAAACTTAACCTGAAAATACAAAGTTAGTTATGTGCAATGTCATTATGTATGTAATGCATTGCGTAATGATGTTCTCAAAATAAATGAGAATAGTATATGCGTTTCGTATGCTCATGTTATGATATTTTGTGAGTGATATATGGATGAAACATGTTATTGGTGTGTATCAGTAGCTTCGTATAATAATTTTTGACTGGGGAAATAAATCCTTGATCGTTACTGGGGATTTATGCTTTCTATCCGAAGACATTTTGTTGGGGATCTTCGACTTCTGCTTGCGGATAGAAGCATTCAAAGAGATTCGTACATTCGTTGTTCTTTGAAGGATTTAATTCTTATGTATTCTGACTGGGGATACAAGAGATGGATCTTCTATAATGTGCCATATGTCCAGGTTTCAGATATGAGTATTGACTCTTCTGGGGAGGACAACGTTGCATGATATTTAGTCGGAGAAGAGAATCTTGTCGAGGAATAATAATATCGGAGATATAAACTTCGTTGGGGAAATAAACCATGTAGACTATGCTGAGGAAATAAACTCTGACGGGGATTAAATTGTGGAAAAAGATCTGAGGAGATTGCTCTGTGGGAATTTATGGTCAACTTCAAACGTTATCCCAACTCCTAGAGTCTTTCGTAAATACTAATATTGTTTTCATGTATATATTTATAAATAGTAATCATATTCAAACCCACATGTACATTCAATATAATCATTGGAAGTTTTTGCAAACAAAACAGAGAAAGTAAAAAAAATTGAATTTAAAATTGATTGCATTGATTTGGAAATTTTTCCTATAAACAGGAAGTTCTAAACAAGGAGACATAAATCCTAGTAAGAGGAAATCGTCGTAAATGAAAAATTGTACAAAGAAAAATAGTTATGTGGAAATGATCCCATCGAGTTTCAACTCTGCTATTGCGCCTATGTTTTCAAGCATCTCACCCATCACTATTGGAAGAAGTTGATTGAATCAATCTATACCATTTAAACTTGACGTTGGTAATTATGTTGGCTGTAAGTAGATGGGTGATCCAACGGGACATAGTCGTACGCTTTAATCCCTAACTTTTGCATAGACTTCCCTTTCGGGTTTTCAGTCCACCGGGATATCCTTTTTTGCCCAAGCCGCCTTTTCAGGTTTTCAACTTGCTGGGTGTATATATATATATATATATATATATATATATATATATATATATATATATATATCCCTAATTTTTACCCGAACCCTTTTTGTTCGCCGGGATGTCTTTATTTTTGCCTAGGACTGTCAACCTAGCGGGTCTCTTTTATGCGTAGTATTTTTTGACTATGTTCACGTTCACATGGTGTGGAAAATCTTCACCGTCCATGGTGGTAAGCACCATAGCACTGCCAGAAAATATCTTCTTGATCACAAATGGCCCTTCATATGTGGGAGTCCATTTTCCCCTAGGATCACCTTGTTGTAGGATGATGCGCTTTATTACCAAATCACCAGCCTGGTACACCTAATATCTGACTTTCTTATTAAAGGCCTTGATCATGTGCTTCTGATACATATGACTTTGACAAATAGCCGCAATCCTTTTCTCATCAATCAAATTTATTTGGTCCAGCATAGTCTGAATCCACTCATTTTCATCTAAGCCTGCGTCTTTCATAATCCTTAGGGATGGAATATGGACTTCGACAATTAATACAACCTTCATACTGTATAGTAGAGAGAACGGGGTTGCCCCAGTTGATTTACGTGCAGAAGTACGGTAACCATGAAGAGAAAATGGTAACATCTCATGCCATTCTTTGTATGTTACTGTCATCTTTTGCAAAATTTTCTTGATATTTTTGTTGGCGGCTTCCACTTCACCATTCATATTTGGTCGATACGGAGAAGAATTGTGGTGTTTAACCTTGAACTGCATGCAGAGTTCCGTGATCATAGTATTGTTGAGATTAGTACCATTATTCACGACGATCCTTTCGGGTATGTCATACTGACAGATGAGGTTATGCTTAATGAACTGGGCCACAACATTCTTGGTAACAAAGATAAATGAGGCTGCTTCTATCCACTCCGTGAAATAATCAATAGCGACCAGGATAAAGTGATGCCCGTTAGAAGAAGTAGGCTTAATCTCTCCAATCATATCAATGCCCCACATTGCAAACGGCCAAGGAGTAGTCAAGACATTCAAAGGTACCGGAGGCACATGTACTTTGTCAGCATAAATCTGGAATTTGTGACAAGTTTTGGAATGACGATGGCGATTGGTTTCCATAGTCGACCAATAATAACCCTCTCTCAGAATTTTCTTAGCCATTGTATGCCCACTGGAATGAGTACCAAAGACTCCTTCTTGCATATCTTCCATAATTTTCTCAGCCTCCTTCTTGTCTACACAGTGAAGAAAAGTTGAGTTGTGGTTGCGCTTATACAAAATTATGTTACTCAGAAAGAACTTGGTAGATAACCTTCATATAAATTTCTTATCATTCATAGATGCCCCTTCAGGATAATCTTGAGTCTCGAGGTATCTTTTTACTTCTTGGTACCAAGGTTTATCCTCTACTTGGTCAGTATCAACTTTGTAGCAATGTGCTGGTTCTTCTAGTCTCTCAATAGTAATTCGAGGAGCTTCATTATCCCATCTGACTTTGAACATAGATGACATGGTAGCTAATGCATCTTCCAAATGATTCTCTTCTCGTGGAATATGTTCAAAAGTGATTTCTTCGAAGTACGGAATTATTGTCAACACATGCTCTCGATAAGGAATCAGATTTGGATGCTTCGTATCCCATCCTCCCTTAACCTGACTGATTACTAAGGTTTAGTGTCCATATACATTCAAGAATTCAATCCTCGTGTCGATAGCAGCCTTGATACCCATGATGCACTCTTCATACTCTGCCATGTTGTTGGTACAGTTAAAACATAATTTGGCGGTGAAGGGAGTACGGAAACCCTTGGGAGAGACAATCACAACACCAATTCCATTACCAAGCGTGTTGGAAGCTCGATCAAAAAACATAGTCCACCTAGATCCCAACTCTGGTCCTTCATACGGTCCATGCTCTTCATAATCTATAATTATCATGATATTCTCATCTGGAAATTCAAAATTCATAGACTGATAGTCATCTACAGCCTGATGAGCCAAATGATCTTCTAGTACACTTCATTTTATTTCCTTATGAGTAGTGTATTGAATGTCGTATTCTGTCAAGATCATTTACCATCTTGATATTCTTTCAGAGAGAGCGGGTTTCTCGAATATGTATTTTATTGGATCCATCTTAGAGATAAACAAAGTAGTATGAGTCAACATATACTGTCTTAGTCGGCGAGTAGTTTATGCCAAAGCGCATCAAGTTTTCTCGAGCAGTGAGTATCTTGTTTCACAGTCAGTAAACGTTTTGCTAAGGTAGTATATTGCATGCTCTTTTCGACCAGACTCATCATGTTTCCCCAATACACACCCCCATTGAGTTCTCTAACACTTTTAGGTACATGATCAAAGGTCTTCCTTCAAATGGTGGTATCAGGATAGGAGGTTTTTGAAGGTACTCCTTGATTTTTTCAAAAGCTACCTGACAGTATTCGTTCCACTTCATTACTTGATCTTTCTTTAGTAACTTGAAGATTGGCTCAAAAGTAGCAGTCAGATGGGAAATAAATTTGGCAATATAGTTCAATCTTCCTAGGAAACCTCTGACTCCCTTCTCAGTATGGGGAGCTGGCATTTCTTGAATAGCTTTAACCTTGGCGGGATCAACTTCAATACCTTTACTACTGACGACGAAACCTAGGAGTTTATCGGATCTTACCCCAAAGGTGAACTTGTTTGGATTTAGCCTCAAGTTGTACTTCTTCAACCTCTCAAACAGCTTGTGTAAGTGATCAAGGTGCTCTTCTTCAATATGAGACCTTGCTATCATGTAATCAATGTAAACCTCTATCATATATCATGGAATAAAGCTACCATAGTGTGTTGATATGTTGCATTTTCGTTCTTCAAACCGAAAGGCATAACTTTGTAACAGAAAGTGCCCCACTGTGTGACAAAAGTAGTCTTCTCCATGTCTTCAGGTGACATCTTGATTTGATTATATCCAGAGAAACCATCCATGAAGGAAAATACTTTGTGTTGAGAAGTGTTTCCAACCAGAATATCAATATGCGGAAGTGGGAAGTCATCTTTGGGGATTGCCCTATTCATATCCCTGTAGTCTATACACATACACACCTTACCATCTTTCTTAGGTATTGGCACCACATTAGCAACCCACTGAAGATAGAACGTAACAGCTAAGAAACCTGCATTGAACTGCTTCATAACCTCAGCTTTAATCTTTTCCGACATCTCGGGACACATACGATGAACCTTCTGCTTTATAGGAGGACAACCTTCCTTCATCGGTAGAGGGTGAATCATAGTATCAGTATCAAGACTTGGCATTTCTTCGTACGACCAAGAAAATATCTCAACATAGTCATGCAACATCTGGATTGACCTCTTTTTGACATTGTCTTCTAGGTTGGAACTTATCTTGATTTCTTTCTTGTCTTCTTCAGTACCCAAGTTCACAACCTTGATTGGCTCTTCATGCGGTCGCATGGCTCTTTCTTCTTGCATTAACAACCTAGCAAGAATACATAGCTATTTTGAAAACAATAAAGTAAAAGAAATAAAAAGAGCGTAAAATTTGAATGCAAACATCCAATAATTTATTAAATGAAAATATGCTAATGAATAATGACAACCCTAACAAATAGACAGTTGTTCCCCGGGTAAGGCACAAGGCTTAAAGTTTATTGTTTAAATTATATAACCAGAAAACATGAAAGTAAGAAAATAGGAGATATCATTTACTCCTGACTAAAGGAGATTGTGATAAAGTCTTCAGTCTTCCAATTATTGAGCCCACTGTCGGTAGTAGGGAAGATCCAATTGTCTATGTCACAGTCACTATCAGCGTCTTCCACAATGTTGACATGATTGTTGTGAACTCCATTGTTGTTGATGCAGAATGGCGGTCTCCCAAAATTAGCACAAGCATGACTGACATCCCTCTGAGATTGTGAGGTTAAACCCAAACCAAATTTGTCAGATTTATAAGGAATATCGGGGAGCTGAGCCCAAACAGTGCAACCACCTTCTTCAACCACAACCCCAGCGTCTTTCAGAGAAGCCATTTTTGATGGGGTTTTAGGAATAGCAGGAGTAGCTTTATCAACAACTTCAAAGGTCTGGAAAGGGGTCTCAAAGAATTCACCATCCATCTCAACATACTTGAAAGATTTCAAATGGCTCGCCATGTAGTATTTCTCACCGCAAACTGTAACAATCTTTCCTTTCACGGGATACTTCAACTTCTAGTGTAAGGTAGAAGTAACAGCTCCCGCCCCATAAATCCAAGGGCGTCCAAGAAAACAAGAATAGGTTGGACAAATGTCCATCACATAGAAAGTAGAGTCGAAGACCTGGGAACCCACTTTGATTGGAAGGTTAACTACCCCATGCACCATTCTCTTTAAACTATCAAAAGCTCTCACCACAATGTCACTGGGTTTCAGCATGATCCCCTCACAGTCAAGTTTGTCTAAAGCAGCTTTCGGTAATACGTTCAATGAGGAACATGTGTCCACCAACACATGAGATAAGGTAGTGCCCATACACTCAATAGAGACATGAAAGGCCTTATTATGGTCCCTTCCCGCGGGGGAAAATCAGCATCAGAAAAGCCTAGCCCATTATCAGTCGTCAGGTTAGCAACACAGTTTTCGAACTGATTAACAGAGGTTTGTGTCGGTACATGAGCAGATTTCATAAATTTTACTAAAGTCTGGGCATGGGCTTTAGAGCACAGCAACAGGTATATCATAGATATTTTGTAGGGCGTTTTCCCCAACTGTTCAACAATCTTATAATCACTTTTTCTAATAATCTTCAGTACTCCATCTCTTTCTTGGAGGTATCTTCAATAATAACCTCTTTTGTTGTCTCAGTCTGGGAAGGCTCGCTCATTTGTTCTTCACCTCGAGTCTCAGTAGTAGTAGTGATACGAATAGGTGTAGTAACATCCTTCGGGGAGATCTCTGGAGAGAAAACCATTCCACTTCTAGTAACCTTACTAGTCCTACCAATATTACCAGCATCGGGATCAGTAACTTCAGCATTTTCATCTTCATCAGTCAATGGTTCTTGCTTGATGCCATGGTAGTAGACATCAGCTCCATAATTCCACGTGATAGCCTTATTAGAGGAATGTGGAATTGGTCCAGGTGTGGTAATGATTAGAGGAGCAACTCTAGGTTCAGAAATAATCTTCACAGGACCCTTAGAAGTGATCCTTATAGGAGTACCAGAAATTGTAGGCACGTTTTCAAGCTTCAAGTCTTAGGACATACTTTCCACAAATGGAGTCTTCTCAAAAGGAATATTCTCAAATAGAATCATATGGTCATACATCAAACACAGAATACCTTCTTTCAGCAATGCACAACCATTGGATTGGGATGCACAATAGTAGCAATATTCAGCAAAACCCAAAAATAAAATGGCTTGCAGCAACTTCATCTTAACTATCATCAGAGGAGTAGTCAAGTCCTTCACAATAGAAATATAAGAAACATCTTCAATAGAATTAACGCCCTTGTCATGATTGGGCATAGGTGCAATAATCACATTAGGAGTCTCAGGAGGATCAAATTTAATTTCCTTAGCGTCAATCATGTCTTGAATTTTATTCAGATCCCAATAGTTGCTAGTGTCATGCCCGGGGCTGTTAGAGTGATATGCACACCTTGCATTGTGATTGTAGCAGGGAGAGGAAGTGTTGGGATTCTGAGGAGGTTCTCTCAATGTAAATAACCCTTCCTTTAACATATGTTGCAATGCTTGAGCCAACGGCATATTGATCTTTGTAAACTGTCTCTTAGGCACATCCTGCCTACATTGATTATTTTGTTGTTGTTGTTGCACTAGCGCAGGATTAGAGATTAGTATTGCCCTCACAGATTGGTTGCGGTCAATCATATTACACCCCTTCTGGTCATACACAACATTGGATTCTCTCTTACCGTTATAAGCCTTCTTCACAGTATTTGACGATATGGCCATATAAATTTTACCGCTTTTGATTCCATTTTCAACATGTTCCCCGGTCAATATCAGTTCAATGAACCCAGCTGAAGAACTTCCAAGCAGATGATTATAGAAAGGACTGGTCAGTGTACTCATGAACATATCAACCAACTCTTTATTATCCAAGGGAGTTTGAACTTTTCCCGTAAGATCTCTCCATTTCTACGCATATTCTTTGAAACCTTCTTCAAAACCCATGGCCATACTTTGTATATGCATGCGGGTTAGTGCCATATCAGAATTATATTGATATTGTTTGTAGAAGGCTGCAGCCAAATCTTCCCAAGTGTGAATATAGGCACCTTCAAGTTGATAGTACCATTACATTTGTGTCCTAGATAGACTCTCTTGAAATAAATGCATTTATAACTTCTTGTCAGCGGTGTGCGGTTGTATTTTCTGAACATAAGACCTCAAATGCAGCTTTGGACAAGAAACACCATCATACTTAGCAAAGACAAGAGTTTTGAATTTAGGAGGAATGAAAACTCCTAAAACCATACCCAAATCATCAAAGTTTAATCCATGCACCTTCTGGATCTCCATAGCTCTCAGACGCTCTTCCAGCAGCTTATCCTTCTCATCAGCTGGGGTATATTGCTCATCTAAATAATTATCTTCCTCTTCATCAGGATATTTGTCAGAACTAGGACTGCTTCTTTCAGATTTCACACTATTACCGTCTTCATCCTGTTTTTTTATCTTCATCGGATGGGATATTAAGATCTTGAGCTTGCTTAACAAGACCTCTGAATCTTCTTCCCATGTTAAGAATGTTAATTGGTTTCTTTGTCTTCTTCTTTTTCTCACTGGTAACAAATACTTTCAATTTTCCCTGCCCCTTGGCTAAGTTCAGGAACATCTGTTGGAATTGGGCATTTTGAGCTTGGAGATCTTTGATTGTTTGTTCAAGATCCATTTTCTGTTGAAATAAATAGCAAAAAGATGAGAAAACCTATCTTGAGAATACTTGTTATGATATGCATGACATGTAGATGTATATGCAATGTTTTCAAGGATCTTATGGGATTAAAATATTGGAAAAAGAATCTAGTTGCAACTTTATCTTAAAGAACTTTGAGTTTTCATCTTTGAACGCCCTTCTATCAGAATCAAGCTCACCATATCAAGTGGGCCCTAGCCTCTAAATCAAGAAAACTTACTTTGTTTTTTGACAACGTCTGGTTAGAAGTCTAGCTTATGATAATCCTGCACTAAAGATCCATAAGATCCTTGAAGCGTTTAGTAAAAATGCCATGATGTTATGATGTCATGATGTTATGTTCATGTTTAAACAAGTAGCAAACAAAAAAAAATCACACAAGAGCCTTAGTTTTAAAGGCTTACATGAGGTCCATAGGTAAGTACCATTCTCTATTAAATTTAAGTTGGATCAACCTATCCTAAAATATTAACACGGGTTCTAGGAATCTCATATCACCGATCTTTCTCGTAGGCTTTATTTTAGCACGGCAACTGGCTTGCCACCAAAACATATCGAAATTCGAATTTAAATGAGCATAGCTTCGAGTATCAACCAACTTTGGACTGCACCAAAGCAAACTATCTCACTACTTTCTAATGGCAGATATTTTTTGAGTCGCCACCAACTTTTCTTTTATCCAATATAAGGAAAGGGTGAAAAGAACAGGAAAGACCTTTGATAGATTTTAGGTTCGGGGGGTAAGTTATGTAAAGGGAAGGTGTTAGCACCCTTTTCATCCGTAGTTATCTATGGGCTCTTAATTTCTAGCTCACTTTTTGAAATTTTCTTTGTGTGTGTGATTTTCTTGAAAATATTTTGAAAAGCTAACTTTGTAAGGATTCTTGTATTAGTCATCAAGAACGCATACAAAGTGCTTGAAAAATATTTTGAAATGTGTGATGTGTAAAAATGTTTTTTTTAAAAAAAGACTGTGAGCAAGCGATTAAAAGTTTTTACCCACTCAAGGTCATTATTATTATTTTCCTTCTCCTTTAGAGATAGTACTATCCATACCATTAGTTGGTAGATAACCCTATCTATTGGATGTGAATGGACATGCGAATGGTAATCTAATGGTCATTAAAGGCAACATATAAAGATACTTTAGTAATTTCATATCTGAGGGACTAGATCATTTTTCGTAAGCAACATCGAAGGGTCATTGAGGGACTATGATCTTTATTCAAGGGACTTTTGCTAAAGTATCCCCAATTTCAAGGGACATGACCATTATTTCCAAAAAGGCAACGAAGAGAGGTTACCCTAGAGGTGTAAGTGTGAAAAGTGTGTTCAGTTCAGTTATATTTATATTGAGAATTAGGGTTTTCTATCGGTTGATTTTAGATCTTGCCATACATGCCCTAATTACTAGCATTTAAATATGTACAAGAAAATTAAAGGTGTGGAAAGTAATACCTACGTCATTACAAGGCTTTAAAATGCGGGAAAGTAAAGTATGGAATTTAAACCTAAACTATTACATCCTGTGAGCAGTTATATAATAGGTAAAAACACGAGAATGTAAATCTATGGTATTATAAGAAAAAGAATGTGCGACCTATTCAATTTCTCTAAGAATCAAATAGCAAAAGAAATAAGAAAATGTCAGAAAAATGTTTGAATGTTTTTGGCATTTTTTGTGAAAAATAATTTGAATGATAATAATAATTAAAACCTAAATTCTAATTGATTTTAATATTTAAGGAAAAAAACTTAATTAATTTAATTAATTAATAAAAATAAAAGTCAAAATTTATTAATTAAAATGAAAACCCTAATTCTAATTTATTAACATTAAAAAATAATTAGGTTAATTGGTTGTTTAAGAAAATAATTACGGTTAATAATAATTAGGGTTATAAAAGAGAAAAGGAAAAGAAAATTAGGTTAGAAAAACAAATAAGGAAAAGAATGCATGGGGTGGGTGTTGAACCCACGCCCTCTTGGCTTTCATATTGCATCGTTTACCATTAAGCCAAGTTGTTGTTGGTGTTAGGAGACAGGCGTTGCATTATATATTGGAAACCTGCGTGTTAAATGGAAAATAACAAAAAATATTTCAAACGCAGGGATCAAACCCATGCGCTTACATTCAAAACCCAACGTCTTGACCAACGGTGCTACGCTCTCATCCAGTATCATAATTGAAACAGATAAATATATTATAAAAGTGGACCACATAGGTGCCAGGGCCCTAGCTCCGGCCGTCTTCTCCGGTGAGCTGGTATCTTCAACCTATAAAACAACACACGTTTGAGAGTGAAAAGAACCCTATCCCCCTAAATCAACCCTTGTGAATCTATTGGTGGCCTTAATTTTTGCTAAATCGTCTTGTACAAAGAGATGTGATAAAAATAATTCAAAATGGTTTAAACATGATGATCTATGATTCTGGCATCATGGGTGTGATACGGTGGGAGAACTGGCTGTTTTTGGAATGCTGGTTTGTGTTTTGCGTTTGTATTCGCAAAATGTCGCGGTAAGCAAGAGTCGCCACCGACTTTTATTTTATCCAACAAGGAAAGGAAAAAAGCACAGAAAAATTCCTTTTTCGAGATTTTCTAGGTACGGGGGGGGGGGGGGGGGGGGGGGGGGGGGGGTAGATTATAGAAAGGGAAGGTATTAGCACCCTTTCTATCCGTAGTTATCTACGGGCTCTTAGGTACTTGCTCATCATTTTCAAAATGTTTTCTTTGTCGAAGTGGTAGAGGCATTAACTTCGAAAGAGGAAATTCGAGCCAACAAAACTGGCGTGGCAGAGGACGTGGCCAAAGAGGTGGTCGTTCGAATTATTCAAATTTCGAATGCTACAAGTGTGGCAAGTATGGCCATTACGCGAAAGATTGAAACTCCTACAAATGTTACAACTGTGACAAAGTGGGACATCTTGCAAAAGACTGTCGAAATGAAAAGAAGACTGAAGAGACAACCAATATGGCTTTGGAAGCTGAATCGAATGAAGGGTTTCTCTTGATGGCCCAAAACGAAATCAACACCAATGACAGTATTTGGTATCTTGACTCAGGAGCAAGTAATCACATGTGTGGTTACAAACACCTGTTTAAAGATATGAATGGATTTGAAGATGGCAGCGTGTCTTTTGGAGATGCATCGAAGGTAAAAGTTGAAGGAAAGGGCACAATCAACTATTTACAGAAGGATGGCTTGATTGGGTCAATCGAAGATGTCTACTATGTACCAGACCTTAAGACCAACATATTAAGTCTGGGACAACTCACTGAAAAGGGTGCTTCGATCCTGATGAAAGATCGAACACTGCAGTTGAAGGACAAAACAGGATATCTAATTGCTGCTGTCGAAATGGACAGAAATCGAATGTACAAACTTAACTTGAAGAACATTAGAGAGAAATGTATGCAGATCGAAGTGCAAGACAAAGCGTCACTATGGCACATGCGTTTTGGTCACCTACATCATGCTGGTCTGAGAAGATTGGCAAAAAGGAACATGGTGCATAGACTGCCAGACATGGAGTTCGAAGAAAAATTCTGTGAAGAATGTGTGCTCAACAAACAAACCAGAACCTCATTTCAGAAGAAGGCAGAGTATCAAGCCAAACAGATACTCGAATTGATACATACTGATATATGTGGGCCAATTACTCCAGAATCCTTCAGTGGAAAGAAGTATTTCATTTCCTTCATTGATGACTACTCAAGAAAAACCTGGGTCTATTTTCTGAAAGAAAAATCTGAAGCACTAGAGGTGTTCAAGAAATTCAAAGTAATGGTGGAAAAGGCAACAGAAAGAAACATCAAATCAATTCGATCAGACAGAGGAGGAGAGTATACTTCGATTGCCTTTGTGAAGTACTGTGAAGAACAGGGCATAAGAAGATTCCTTACTGCGCCATATTCACCTCAGCAAAATGGTGTAGCTGAAAGGAAGAATCGAACTATCTTTGACATGGTTCGATCAATGCTTAAAAGCAAGAGTATGCTGAAAGAGTTCTGGGCAGAAGCAGTACAATGTGCTGTTTACATTCAGAATAGGTGTCCACATTCGAAGCTGGAAGACAAAACACCACAAGAAGCATGGAGTGAACAGAAGCCAACAATCTCTCATCTAAAAGTTTTTGGTAGCATAGCTTATACGCATGTACCAGACCAACGAAGAACAAAGCTTGAAGACAAAGGTCAGAAGTTCATATTCATTGGATATGATGAGAAGACGAAGGGGTACAAGCTTTTTAATCCCATAAGTAAGAAAGTGGTTGTAAGCAGAGACGTTCAGATGAATGAAGCTAGCAAGTGGGACTAGAACACTTCGACAGAGGCTGGTGACACAGTCGAAGAAATAACTATAGCTGTACCAACAAACACTTCAGAAGAACATGAAGAAACAGAAGATAGAGATGAACCTCTACAACCCAGAATGAGAAGCTTGCAATATCTGTATGAGTCAACAAGTGAGGTGCATCTTGTGTGCCTTCTGGCAGATGCTGAAAACATAAGTGTTGAGGAAGCGTTAAGAGATGAGAAGTGGAAAAATGCCATGGACGAAGAAATTAAAGCAATCGAACACAACAAAACTTGGGAGCTGGTCGAATTACCAAAAGGAAGTCAACCCATTGGTGTAAAGTGGGTATTTAAGAAAAAGATGAACGCCCAAGGAGAGATCGAAAGATACAAGGCACGACTGGTTGCAAAGGGATACAAGCAGAAAGCTGGCATTGACTATGACGAAGTGTTCGCGCCTGTTGCAAGAATGGAGACAATTCGATTGCTCATCTCTCAAGCTGCTCAGTTCAAATGGAAAATATTTCAAATGGATGTCAAGACAGCATTTTTGAATGGTGTGCTCGAAGAAGAAATCTATGTCGAACAACCAATTGGTTATATGAAGACTGGAGAAGAGAAGAAGGTGTTGAAACTGAAGAAATCATTGTATGGGCTGAAACAAGCACCTAGGGCATGGAACACATGCATTGATACATATTTTAAGGAGAGTGGATTCGAGCAATGCCCGTATGAACCAGCGCTCTATGTGAAGAAAAATGGAGGTGATTTATTACTTGTGGCTCTGTACGTTGATGACCTTATTTTTCTAGGCAATAATGTTAAGATGATCGAAGACTTCAAAAGAACCATGACAAGAGAATTCGAAATGACAGACTTAGGTCTGATGAGATTTTTTCTTGGTCTGGAGGTTCGACTGGAAGAAGCTTGGATTTTCATATCACAAGAAAAGTATGCAAAGGAAATCCTAGAAAAGTATAAAATGAAGAATTGCAACCCAATTTCGACGCCAATGGAGCCAGGCACAAAGCTGTTGAAGTTTGATGGAGGAGAACGAGTCGAAGGAAGTAAATATCGAAGCTTGGTAGGCAGTCTTCGATATCTCACATGCACAAGGCCAGATATTTCACTTAGTGTTGGGATAGTGAGCAGATTCATGGAGGAGCCAGTTCACACACACTGGAAAGCGCTGAAACGAATTCTGAGATACATCCAAGGAACAATATCACTTGGGATGTTTTATTCAAAGACTGAAGACTACAAGCTAGTTGGATATTCTGACAGTGACTGGTGTGGAGACGTTGATGATCGAAAGAGCACTGCAGGATACGTGTTTTTCATGGGAAACACAGCTTTCACTTGGCTATCGAAGAAGCAGCCAATAGTGACACTTTCAACGTGTGAGGCAGAGTATGTGGCAGCATCCTGGTGTGTGTGTCATGCTGTATGGCTCAGAAGGTTGACAAGTAAGATGAGGCTGAAGCAGGAAGGTCCAACAATAATACGCGTGGACAACAAATCAACTATTGAGCTGGCGAAGAATCCAGTCAATCATGAACGAAGCAAGCATATAGACGTTCGATTTCACTTCATACGTGAACATGTGAAAAAAGGAAGCGTGGAACTAAGGCATGTGGCAAGCAAAGACCAAGCAGCTGACATCTTTACAAAACCACTATCAAGAGAAGTATTCGAAAGAGGTAGAAAGATGATTGGGATGCTGGATCGAAGAAGCATTTAATGTTTAAGGAGGAGTTTTGTTGAAATAAAACATTAAATGGGTTAGAAATAAATGATTAGTATTAACTATGGTAGTAGGAAAGGCAATAGTTTTCTTTTAGTAGTTATGTAGCAGTTATGTTGTTTAATTTACTGTTTTAGAATTGTGAAAGTTTTGTTTGAGTCTACAAAAGATCAAGTGTGTGTAATTTATTTACTAAGAGCAATATACAAGAAGTTAAAAATACACAAAGTCTGATTTATATTCTACAATGACAATATATTTTGATTCATGGACTAGAAATGAGTATTGTCTCAACAAGATTTAATATGTTATCACAGTCGATTCTTATGCCATGAAATGTTTTTGAATTTTATATTACACTAACCCATGTTAATATCAATTTGCTGAATTTAGTTAAGTTCTTCTACTTTTTTCCAATACGTTTTTAGTTGATAAATTATTTTTTAACTTTTTATCGACTTTTTTCTTTTTAGAAGTTGAAGGAAACTTTGCATCAATATTAAGATATTATGAGTATCAATATCTTCTTCTTTGTAGTGATAACAACAAGAACAAGTTGCTCACTATATTAAATATCGCAGACACTTACAAAACAAAATTGGCATACAAACGGGATAACTTTTGCAATCCAATATAATCTGGTAGGGGAGAAATTTCAGTTCAAAATTGATGTTAATTCAACAAAAAATAAGTGTCATGTATAAAAAGTTCATCCATAAAGACTTATGTTATTGTGTTATTTGTCTCTTCTAATATTTTGTAAAAGAAATGATTACTAAACTTTCATTTTATCTTACAAGAACTAATTATCACTAAATAGAGTTTTTTTTATTCATAATCAGATGAATTACATAAAGATTATTTGTTTCACCACTTAACAAATAGAAATTTTTTTCTGAAAGCTTGGGAGCGACAATGTCGCTCCCAATATTTAACTGGATATATCTTTATTGGACTAATTTTAATATGTTACTAAAAAAGAGTGGTAACGCTGCTTCTTGTACATATGCACGGTATGAAGGAGAGGCGTTGTAGAAACATTATTAGTTTAGTTTTTTTGTTTTGGTTTGCTTTCTTTAAATAGAAGAAAGTGAAAGCAGACAAGGAATGTATCGTTTGGCTGACGATTTATTGATATATCTGGATTATGAAGAACAACGTGTTTAAGAACTAAGCTTCTATCGATTCTGATTTAGTTTAGAATATTAGAGTGTTGGTTTGGAAGTGTTCTTTTATATGTGATATTACTAATTTTAAACGTTACTTTTATAAATTTTGCAAAGATCTTTTTTATTATTTAGATTAAATTTCAATTGGATAATAATTTTATATTTTTTTCGAGCTTTCTCTCGGCTTTTGCAAACAAACAAGAGTATCCTAGTACTCTTTTTAATCGATCCTTGCTTTAAAAAAAAAAAACTATCTTTTAAATTATCAGATATCACCTTTAAATTTATCATAGTTTAGTAACATCTATGCATAATGTTAATGCACAATGTCACCAAACTATGATAAATTTATCAAAGTTACCAAATTTATTAAGTTTAAATTTATCATAGTTTGGTGACACCTTTAATTCAGAAATCACCTTTAAATTTACCAAGTTAATGCACAATGCACAATGGTAACTTTTAAAAATAGTTGTAAATAATTAAATTTTTGATTTATTTTTATAAATTTTTTTGTAATGGACCAATTTTGATAAGAATTTTTTATGAAAAACCACTTCACTCATTGTATAATTTTTTCTTTATCACAACCGTTTTGATTAATTTGGAGACATTTATTTAAATATTTGTATAAGAAAAAATTCTAGCTTTAATTTTATTTATTTATTTTATTCTAATTAAAAATCATCTAATTTTTTAAAAATATTTCTTTTTAAAAATAAGACTTATTTCATGTTCGTTTTAAAAGAAATTATCAAGTACAACTATAATTTTCTAATATTGCATATCTTCTCTTTCCTTTTAACATAATCATCACACGCCTTCTCTAATGTTTAATAATAACCTTTTTGTTATCTAAAAATTGTTGAGTGGGACATATACAATCCTAATAGATTTATTTTTCCATTCAATTAAGAAGAAAATGTTAAAAATGTTTAGAGTTTGTCTTACATTTCACTATAAATAAACAGTGTACATGTTGATCCGATAAATAAGCTAATTAAGAAAAAATGAAACTAATATAAAAATACAGAGTTGGGTTGTCTAATTCAATTGACACATGCTAATTGATTTAAATAGGCGACATTAATTATTTTTGTTTATTTATTAATTTAAACAAGGTTGATATTTATAAATGAGTAAATATTTAAAAATAATATGAAAGTATGATTGGAGTTACCATTGTGCATTAACTTGGCTAATAAAAACATTCTGAGTTAACTAATGTAATATAGATTTTTATGAAGATGTACTGAAATGTTTGTACAACTAAGTTTTATGATAGTATCATTATTTTTTTATTAGAAGTTATTTTGATAATTTTACATACTAAAAGATATAATTATTATTAAATAATAAAGGAATTTAAATAATTAAAAAATATAATTTGATCTAAAATTCGAAAATCAATCAAAAACAATGTCTCCACCAAAATTTATTAAATTAAAAAATGGTTAAAATAGTAGATTGTGCATAAAAAAAATTACCAGTATTCTACAACATAGTTAAAAGAAATAATTATCTCTAATTAATTGGGCAGGATTTTATTAAATTTAAAATATCTTATTTCTTCTTGTTATTACTTTTAAATGAAAAAGTGTATGAAAACAAAATAGTTTTTATTATTTTTTGCTTTCGTCCCATGCTCAATTAATTTGTTTTTAATTTATAGACTTTTATTGTATCATTTATATGACCATAGAATAACATTTAATTCTTATTTTTTGCTTTTGTTTTTCAAGAATTATGGACTGTTGTACTAAATTTGCATGATTTAAAGAGATTATGCTATGGAAGAGATTATCCAAACTTCGGATTGCTAGATTATTGCTGTCATGGTTCTTCATATTGTAGTGTGCTTTAGGCTGAAATTTATTAACAATGGAAATGAATAAAAATTGTATTCATTAAAATGTTTCCAATTGTCATTTCATAACCCTCACTTAAGACTGAGTTAGGATTTCAATTGTCTATCCATTGTCTCTGGCTCTGCATAGTGCATAAATTTTCAACTACTCTTTTGCCTTTCAACTACTCTTTATCTAGTTAATCTCTCTTCACATTTGGTAATAAATTTTCTGTTAGAATTAATTTATATTTTAAGAATATCTTTTTAGATATTAATTTATATTTTTGAAATATCTTTTTAGATCTTTCATATTTTTGTTAAAGGATATTTAGGATTTTATTATATCCTAATTTTATGTATAAATAGTTTAGTGAGGTATGTCAATGTAATTCATTGTAAATCATTATTCCTTATTTTTGTAGTCGTCATTTAATATATTCTTTTTGCCTTTCATCTCTTCTTTGTGCACCAACAATTGGTATCTAGAGCTCCGGTTAGAAATCCACTGAGAAACACGAGAGAACAATGAGGTGTTGTGTGATTGATAATCGTTGTTTCTGATTCTGGAGATTCAGGAAACACTGCTTTATTGAGTTTCTGCATAAATTGCATATGGTAGAAGATGAACGAAAACGACGATGATACCCATTCCAAGCTTCTAGTATTTATTGGCAAAAACTGGAATCGTTGGAAGATCCAGATGCGCGTGTTATTTAGTTCTCAAGATGTGTTAGATCTTGTCACCGATGGTTATGATCTGTTAGAAGCAGACGCAACAGAGACACATAAGATAACACATAGGGTTCTAAGGAAGAAGGATCAGAAGGCGTTGTTCTACATCCATCAATGTGTGGATGCAAATGTGTCTGAAACAGCAAAGGCTGCGTGAGACACACTAGTCAGATATTGCGGTGGTGACACATCAGTGAATAAGGTGAAACTTCAGTCTCTCAGAAAGCAATATGAGAATCTCAATATGAAAGACAACGAGAAGGTTTATGAGTACATCTCTAGAGTGATTCTGATCACTAATAAGATGGAATCTTGTGGAGAAACTCTTTCTGAACAAGTAATCATTGAGAAGATCTTGAGATCTTTAACTTCTCAATTTGATTACATTGTGGTAGCAATTGAACATTCCAAAGATCTGAGCATCATGAGAGTTGAAGATCTGCAAAGTAGTCTAGAGGCGCATGAGTTGCGTGTGACTGCGAGAAATACTGAGAGGGAAGTAGAGCACCAGGCTCTGAAAGTAAGTTCTGGTAAGAAGTATCAGAAGCAGACTTGGTCAGAAGCCAGGAAGAAAACTAAGGATGGTCAAAGGTCAGAAGCTTCAAACTCTGATAGGCAGAAGAATGTCTAGAAGGGAAAGGAGAAGTCTGACAAGAAGAATGTCCAGTGTTACTATTACAAGAACTTTGGTAACTATGCCAAAGATTGCTGGTCAAACAAAGAAATGAAGTCAGAAGAATCAAATATAGCCATAGGAGATTCAGATGATGAAAATGTGTTATTTATGGCTTATGAATCTGATGAGGAACAGGTGAAATTCTCATTTTCTGATTATGAAGGGGAAGAAGATGACTCTGAATATTCTGACTGTGAATGAGTGTTTGAATATGAGTCTGAATCAGAAGATAACGCTGAAGATTTTGAAGACAAGTTAGAATCTAATAATGATTCTAGAAACTCTGAAGGTGAGTCAGATGGTGAATCTAATTCTGATCTAAATTTTGATGATGATTCAGAATCTGGTGGTGATCATGCTTCTAGAAGGGAAAACTCTGAAGACGTAGGTTTTAGAGGAAACGCTTCTAAAGATGATCATGTTTCTGGTGGAAATCATGACTCTAAGGATGGACCTTCTGAAGGAGTAACTTCTAAAGGAAATCCAGCCTTTGACGGTGATCATGATTCTGAAAGTGGAACTTCTGAAGGAAGAGCTTCTGAAGATGATCTAACTTTTGAAGATGGTATTTCTAAAGGTAGTGGTTCTAGAAGAGGTCCAGAAGCTAACAAAGTTGGAGGTTATGGTGGTAGTCAAACTTCTGAAGAAAGTCCAGAAGGAGATATTGTTCCAGAATCAGAAGGAGATTCTAAGCAAGTTCAGAGGCCACATAGAGTCAGAAATATACTAAGAAGATTTCCAAAGTTTGACATGTTACAAGCCACTGAAGTAGACTCTGAAGGAGAAGTTATTCAGTGTGCAATGTTAGTAGACTTTGAACCCTTGAGTATGGAAGAGGCTCTTAAGCAGCGAGTTTGGTTACAGACCATGAAAGAAGAACTTGATGCTATAGAGAGAAACAAGACTTGGAAGCTGACAGAACTTCCAAAAGGCAAGAAAGCCATCAGCGTCAGATGGATTTTCAAACAGAAGCTAAAATCAGATGGATCAATTGGAAAACACAAAGCAATATTAGTAGCAAGAGGCTTTCTACGGAAGTCTGTGCTGGATTACTTTGAAGTGTTTGCACCTGTAGCGAGACATGAAACAATCATACTAGTGATTTCAATAGCTGTTGACAGGAATTGGTCTCTGATGCACTTAAATGTAAAATCTGCATTTCTGAATGATCCATTACAAGAAGAGGTATATGTGTCATAACCTCTTAGATTTGAGAAAATGAATCAGGAAGGGATGATGTTCAGATTACACAAAGCCTTGTATGGATTGAAGCAAGCTCCCAGAGCTTGGAATTTGAAGATTGATTCTTTTTTCAATCTTCAAATTCCAAGCTCTGGGAACTTGCTTTAATCCATACAAGACTTTGTGTAATCTGAACACCATTTGGTTTACTCATAAATATGCTACAATCTTCAAACAGTTGGTTGGCTCTCTAAGGAATTTGATGATTGATTTTTTTTAAGCAACAAGGATTTCAGAAGTGTGAGATGGAGTATGGTATTTATGTTTGGCATACTTCAGAAGGTAATATGCTTCTGGTATGTTTGTATGTTGATGACATATTGCTAACAGGAAGTTCTGAACAAGAGATAGCTGAGTTCAAGAAGGTTCTGATGAATGCGTTTGAGATAATAGATCTTGGGAAAATGAGTTTCTTTCTAGGGATGGATTTTATATATTCTGAGAAGCAACCTGTTGTTGCGTTGTCAACCTGTGAAGCTGAATATATTGCAGGCGCTCTGACTGCATGCCAAGCTGTGTGGATTCTGAGCTTGCTGAAAGATTTGAAGATTGAGGTAAATAAACCTCTGAAGCTGATGGTTGATAACAATTTTGCAATCAATCTTGACAAGAATCTAATGCTGCATGGGAGAAGCAAACATATTGAGACCAAGTATCACTTTTTGAGGAATCACGTTTAGAATAGAATATTAGAAGTTGTGCACTGTAGCACCCAGAAGCAACTGGAAGATGTTCTAACAAAGGCTATCAAGACTGATCAATTTCTTCGTTTGAAGGATGAAATTGGCATTGTCAGTTTTGTGTAAATATAAATTAAGGGATGGTGTTAGAATTAATTTATATTTTAGGAATATCTTTTTAGATATTAATTTATATTTTAGGAATATCATTTTAGATCTTTTTATATCTTTGTTAGAAAATATTTAGGATTTTATTATACCCTAATTTTGTGTATAAATAACCTAGTGAGGTAGGTCAATGTAATTCATTATAAATGATTATTCTTTATTTTTGTAGTTGTCATGTAATATATTCTTTTTGTCTTTCATCTCTTTTTTGTGCACCAACATTTTCAAACTACTCGTCACCAACTTTAGTTAACCTACCTTCACATTCAGAAATAAATTTTCAACTACTCCTCACCTATTCTAGTTAACTTCCCTTCACATCTCTTTCACTAACTCTATCAATACAAACTTATCTTCAAACTCTCATCACACTATAAAATCTCTATTCAATCACTCTTTACCTATAAACTTTTCTCAATTTCTCGCCGAATTTAAATAAGCCCTCATTTTTTTCTCTCTCAATCCATAAACTTTTCTTTTCAAAGAACAATAATATTTTATATATATTTACGCCTCTTTTATACAAATATATTTTTAACTATTAATAATTACGCCTCTTTTATAAAACATATTTTTTATATAAAAATAATCCTTTAGAAAGACTAAAATAACTTAATTCTTTAAATATTTCTATAGAATAAAATGATATTAAATTTCATGAAAATATATATAAACAGCTTGATGGCATGCCATGGTTAAAAAAAATCATTATTAAAATAAAAGTTGATTTTTAAAATAATTGTCCACATACAAATATATATTTCAGTTTAACTAATTTTGATTGTCTCTACATTTTTTTTCATCGTCACAATCTCATTTCTAATAATAAACTGTATTTATTTTTTAAAGAAAAAATGTTCGGTAAATGTACAAATTTTATTTCATGTTTTCTAAATAAAAAATTGTTAAAGATTTATTAATTTTCAAAAAGAAAATTATAATTATAATTTTAAAAATTTATTGTAATTATCTATTTCATTTCATATTCAATTTAATATAAAAGATATTTAAAATTGAAGCCGTCTAATAATAAATTATTATCCGAATCAAATTAAATTAAAAACAGTATAGATCACATTTTGATTTAGATATATTTGGATGGTGTGGTTCGAATTATCATTTGTATTTTGAAATCGAATCCAATTAAACCGTATTATTTTACGATTGATTTAATTAACTCACATTAAATCTCTTATGTTATCAATAGTACTCTAAATTGTCTTTTTCATGCCAATTTGTAGACTTGAACCTCATAAAACTTTTTTACTTATGAAACTAAAATATCAAATGTGATAGTTATAAATATTCGTGGCAAGTCATATATATAAAATTTATGAGGAATGCTAAATTGACATTTAAAAGTGTACATGAGTGTCATCTTTATAATTTTTTTTTTCTTTTTCCACGATAAACTAGTTTTATGAATAAGTCATATTTTCAATATGACGTAGACTAAGGTGTTAAAATTTTGATGTTTGGTCAATTTTTATTTATGTGTCAGACCACTCAATAATTTCTTCTATATAGTGGAAAGATGTATTTACTTATCTTATTGTCTATGTTTCATCGTACACATCATTAATATTAATGGCATAATTTATATTATATTAATATGCAAGATATTGTACAAACTTGTTGTAATGGAATGAATAGTAATTGTGATGCTACCTTTATTTATTATATTGAGATGATATTCAGAATATTGTTTCATTATATAATGGGTGAAAGCTTCATCATTGAACTTAGAAAGCATTAAAATGACAATTTGTCTTTGCAAAATCACTATTGTGTAGCTTGTAATCAAATTGTTGGTAATTAAATGGTACAAATGTCAATTATTATACAAATATCAATTATTATACTTTAAATAAGATTAAACTTTAAGTCTTAACACATAAATGTATTTAATAAAATAAAGAAAACAATATTTTTCATTTTAAAGATAAATTAAATGATATTAATTTAAAATATATTAAACTTGTTATATGTATGTTTATTTATATAACAAATTTTAGTAAATGCAAGTTAAATATTTTACTATCAATATTTTATGAAAATATTAGCAAACAAATTCCATATTCAATTTCTTTGTAAATAAATACAACTTCACTTTCATATAATTATATCACACAATTATATAAACCAAATAAATTCACACTTTATTATATACAACACAAATTTAATTATAATTTTTTTCTGACATCGAGTACGCATTCTTAAAAATGAGTAAATTTTAAAAGTTACTTCTATGCAATAAAATAACCCTTTTGTGCAATTGAGTTTTTCTATTGATTCATCTTTTTCAAAAGTTTATATTCACTTTTAAAAAGTCCTAGGTTGCCACAATGGAAGCAACTTCATTTCTTTCTTTTCTTTTGTATATTTCTATTATTGTCATGAATATTTTCACTATCTATTTCAATATCATCATTAAATCTTTTAGATTTTCAATTTTCCACGACATGTATTTTTTTATGAGTAAATTGATCTTTAGTATTTTCTTCTTTTCGATATTCTTCTTTTAATCAAAGGTCATTGTCCAATGACTCAAGAGAGATATTTTCAATTATACTATGTTTGAGGGTCCTTTTTATATCTTTTCACAAAGGTGGGAGTTTGTCTATTATGGAAGACACAATGATGGCTTCGTCCATGTATTTTTGTGTTATTAAGAATAAGTTCAATTTCATATAATTATTCTATAAAAGGTCTATTATCTACCATTTTATAATTATTGAAATGGGAAATAATAAATTCCTTACTTGTAGCATCTCACTACGTCAAAAAGGCCCTTAGACAACGCATCTTAGATAGCGCTTTTATACAAAAGTTCTTCTATAAGTAAATTAAAAAATAAAACACGGAAACTGTATACGAAAATGAGTAAAAGTGTTGCTAAAAGGCTGATCTTAGACATCGCTTCTGAAAAAGCACTTCTAAAAGGATTGCTTTAGAAAGCCCTTAAAAAAAGCACTAGTAAAAGTCCACATTAGCCAGCGCTTCTCAAAAGCGCTGTCTAAAGTCATACAAATTTAAAAAAATATATTAAAAGCGCTGCTAAAAGGGTTGCTTTAGAAAGCGCTTAAAAAACGCTGGTAAAGGACCACATTAGCCAACGCTTCTCCTAAGCACTGTCTAAAGTCATATAAATTTTAAAAAAAAAATCTTAAAAGTGCTGCTAAAAGAGTTGCTTTAGAAAGCGCTTAAAAAAAGTGTTGGTAAAGGACCACATTAGCCAGTGCTTCTCCTAAGCGCTGTGTAAAGTCATATAAATTTTTAAAAAAAAATCTTAAAAGCGTTGCTAAAAGGGTTGCTTTAGAAAGCGTTTAAAAAAACGCTGGTAAAGGACCGCATTAGCCAGCACTTCTCCAAAGTGTTGTCTAAAGTCATATAAATTTAAAAAAAATCTTAAAAGCGCTGCTAAAGGCCCATATTAGCCAACGCTTCTCAAAAGCGTTGTCTAAAGTCATATAATTAGAATTAAAAAATATAATCCCTCCAGAACTCGTTTCTATTCACATAACTCGTTTCTATTCACACTTTTCTCTTTGTCCTTTCGTCGTTCTTCCGATACCGCCCTCCTTTCGCCGTCCCTCCGACCGTCCTCCTTCCGTCGTTCCTCCGACCTCCCTCCTTCCATCGTCCCTTAGTTGTCGTCCTCCATCGTATCTCAAGGTAAGTTTCCCTTGTTCTTATCTCTACTGCTGCTATGGTTCTTTGGGTATTTGGTTTATATCATTTGGTTTTTTGGACTCTCTTGTAGGACTTCTATCAAACATTTCACCAATATTTGGTTTATATCATTTGGTTTTTTGGACTCTCTTGTAGGACTTCTATCAACCATTTCACCAACATTTGGTTTTGTTAAGCTTGGTTCATCATTTCCTTCTACATTTCTAGGTATTCATTTCCTTCTACATTTCTAGATATTTCCTTCTACATTTTTGCAAAACCTGTGAACTATTTATAAGTTCGATTAGTTAATGATATAAACTCTGTTAGGTTGTCCGGTTTTATTTAGTTTCGATGAGGGTTGGATGTTGATGTCGCGTTTATTCGTGTATAAACTAACCGAGAAACTATTGGGGCTACCCTATTTGTTTTATTTGTTAGAGTTTCGATTTTGAATTCAATGTTGTGTCACTTTGTGTGAGAAAAATTGAAAGAGATTTTGATGCATTTTGTTATGAATTCAAGGTTTAATTCGGTTACGGTGCCACTTTGTTGCGATAGTTTGATTTCATTTTGGTTTCAATGACGGCTTGATGTCTATGCCGCGTAATTCGCATAAGATATAGTCGAGAACCATTCATGGGGAAGAAATTCATCTTTTACCGTTACTTTGAGATTCAGATAACTTTATTGTATAATTTGATTTAAATTCGAAAGTTCGCATGGTTGTGACATCTGGTACATTCCCATTTTGTTTCTAATCTTCTTGGGATGAAACTATCGAACATTCATAACTTATTATAGTTACTGCCCGATTTTTGTTTAATCGAATAAATCATGTGTTGAAATCAATTTTCCATGTTTGGATTCTTAAATTGTCTAACAAAATAAGTTCTTTGGTTTTATTTTCAATTGAGGATTGGTATCGTGATTTTATTCTCAACTCTATGCATTTTCAATGTTAGTGTGCTTACTAAAAAGTTGGTTAAGACTTTTTTGTATTGGTGTAGTTAGTCGAAGAACATCACCAATTCAAAGAATATCAAAGCAGCATCATCCGCCGTCAACACCAATAACCCCTCTTCTTTCTTTGGTAAGTCAACTTCAAATTCAACATTACCGACTCGTTTATTTATTTACTATTTGCTTCCTAAATTATAAAACATTCTATCTATATCAATTAAAAATCACAACTAATTTTATATAGAAATAATTAATTTTAGTCTATATCGATCTAGAACTAATCCGATTAAATCTTACGAAATATTTCTAAAAGTTTGCATTAATATTCTTTTTGTGTCGCGAAAGTGGTTTTCTTTATGTTCTTTTGAAATAGTTGCGTGAATAATTATAGTGTTTTTGTTTACCTTAATTAGTAGTAATACCATGGATAAAAAATGGATGATTGTCGATCGATTGTCAAAAGATTACGAGAATGGGGTATTAGAATTCGTTAAGTTTGCTGTTGAACACGTCAAAGACTCTAGTCGAATAAAATGTCCTTCTTGGGTTGTTGTTATGTGGGTCGGGTTGACACATATGGATTTAAATCGCATTTACTGACGCATGGGATTGATCAAAGTTATAAGTGTTGGATATATCATGGTGAGAAAATTAACGAGAATGTTGAACCGGGGACGAAAAGTAATACGACGACCTATGCTCCAGACGATAATGACATGGATACATACGATTGTGATCGATTCTAAGAGATTGCAGAAGCACTTGAAGAAGATCTTAAGGATTGTCCCAAAATGTTTGAGAGGTTGGTAAGTGATACAGAGAAACTGTTGTATAAAGGTTGCACTCAGTTCACAAGACTGTCTGTGGTATTAAAGTTGTACAACTTAAAGGCGGGCAATGGATGGTCAGATAAAAGTTTCAGAGTTATTAGCCCTTATGAGAGATATGCTTCCGGAGGATAATGTTCTTCCTAATCAAACATATGAGGCCAAAAAAATGTTGTGCTTTATTGGCATGAGCTATGATAATATACATGCTTGTCCAAACAATTGTGTTTTGTTTCGAAACGAATATGCATCGTTAAATGAGTGCCCTAAATGCGGTTTATCTCGATATAAGAAAAAATTGTCTCCAACAAAAGTCTTATGGTATTTTCCTATAATTCTGAGATTTAGGGGCATGTTTCGTAGTGAAACCGATGCAAGACACTTAACTTGGCACGCAGATGAAAAAATTATTGATGGAAAGTATCTGTTAGAACAAGATTGGTTCTGATCATATCTCAAAGTTTTGATGATAACAATAAAATATATTTTATATAATTGATACTCTGATGAGCATATTTATTTGTTTCAGATAATGTTCTGACTGGAGTATTTTCCTAGATGAAAATCAATTTGACGTGTTGAGCTGAAAATAAATGAAGAAGTTCTTTGATGAAAGAACTATTTGTTTTAGCGCATGTTCTGATGCTTACTCTGATAAGAAACTAATTTGTGCATCTTCTAAAAGCTTAGCAAGTTTCCATGTGAACTTTGTTCAGAAGAATTCTTCAAGCAAGCGCTGATAAGAAGTTTTGCAAGCATATTCTGAAGCAAGTTGAGAAGCATATTCTGAAGCAAGTTGAGAAGCATATTCTGAAGCAAGTTGAGAAGCATATCCTGAAGCAAGTTGAGAAGCATATTCTGAAGCAAGTTGAGAAGCATATTCTGAAGCAAGATGTGAAGCTAGTTCTGATAGAATAAAGAAGCTAACAAGTCTTGTCAAGTTTTAGGAAACATGCTGTGACAAGTGTCGTGTAATGCAAAGACGGCTACATGCACTCAAGTGTCTACGCTAGTTTATTGAAAAATGAAATACTGCAAGCAAACACGCAAACATTAATTTCTCTCATCTTTTGAAGGCAGCAACGGTCGTTTTCTTCATGCTATAAATAGAAGATCATTTATTGCAAGCCAACAATCTAATGACGTGAAAATATTCTGCTGATCACAAATCATTTTACAAACACTTTGTGCAAAACTAATCTTAGTGAAAAATCACAGTTTGTGATATAGCTTTCTAAGAAGCAATTTGTTTCACTATCTGTAAAGATTTAATTCTTGTAATTGTTCCTTGAGAGACCAAGTTTGGTCAGATTTCTCAAGAAGGTTAGGACTAGTTTGAGTCATGGTGGTGTTAGTCACTTGTAAGTTTACTTGTGCTTTGATTTGTTAGTCACAACAGTTTGGTTGTGTGATTGTAATCAATTTAATTATAGTTAATTAAGTCCTTATTGAGAAAGGCGAAATCACCTTGGCGGGTGGACTGGAGTAGTTTGAGTTCAAACGAACCAGGATAAAAATAATTGTGTCTTTCCATTATTGTTGAGCATTTAAGAAAAATAAAAAGAGAAACTTATTCAACCCCCCCCCCCCCCCCCCCCTCTAAGTGTTTTCTCACCTTCAATTGGTTTCAGAGCTTGACTCTGAGCGCAACACTTAACCGTGTCAGGAAAAGATCCAGAAAGAAAACACAAAGGGCAAATGAACAAAACAACAATAGCTACAACAAACCTCCTGTATTTGATGGAGAAGATTTTGAATATTGGAAAGATAAACTAGAAAGTTTCTTTCTAGGTCATGATAGTGATTTATGGGATATAGTCTTGGATGGTTACACACATCCTACAGACTCGGAAGGAAACAAGATTGATAGAAAGATTATGGATAGACAACAAAAAGCTGATTTCCAAAATCACCATAGAGCTAGAAATATATTTCTAAATGCTATCTCTAAAATGGAATATGAGAAGATCACAAATAGAGATATAACACATGATATGTTTGAGTCTCTCAAAATGACTCATGAAGGAAACGCTCAAGTGAAGGAGTATAAAGCTCTGGCTCTGATCCAGAAGTATGAAGCCTTCAAAGTAGAATAAAGTGAATCTATAGAAGCTATGTTCTCAAGGTTCCAAACTCTGATCACTGGCCTGAGAGTTCTGAACAAGGGATACACTAAGGCAGACCATATTAAGAAGATCATTAGAAGTTTACCCAGAAGATGGGCACCTATGGTCACTGCTTTCAAAGTATCAAAAGATCTAAACAACGTGTCTCTTGAAGAACTCATCAGCGCTTTAAGAAGTCATGAGATAGAACTTGATGAGCACGAGCCTCAGAAGAAAGGTAAATCTGTTGCCCTTAAATCAATTAAAAAATATGAAACTAACGCTTTTCAGGCTGAAAAAGAAAACTCTGAAGAATTTGCGTCAGAAGAAGATGAACTATCCTTGCTCTCCATAAGGATCAACCAAATGTGGAAGCACAAGCAGAAGAATTTCAGAAACTCCAAAAGAACAGGAAATGACTCTGAACAATCCTCTGGATACAAAATATCAAGTAACAGAATCATTACCTGCTATGAATGCAATAAACAAGGTCACTACAAAAGTGATTGTCCAAGGCTTCAGAAGGAGAAACATAAAGGGAAGTTCGTTAAGGAGAAGAAGAAAAGTCTTATGGCAATATGGGATGACTCTGAATCTTCTGAAGACGGAACAAAATCAGAAGATGAACAAGCCAATATAGCTCAAACAGACAACTTATTAGATGTCTCTGAATCTTCTGAATCAGAATCAAAATCAGACGCTGAAGAGGTATTTCCTGATTTTACTGTTAATTTACTAAAGATGAACTAGGAGAAAGTCAGAGTGAAATTCTGGAAAGATATCAGCAGCTTCGAGTCAAATTCAGGAACCTGAAAAAGGATCTTGCTTCTGACTCTGAAGAAACTGAGAGTCTGAGATTAGAAAACTCTGAGTTAAAAGAAAAAATTTCAAAACTAGAAAATAATTTACAAAACTCTCAGAAGGAAATAATCTCAGAGGATCCCAGTAATGCGGATAAGATCATAAAGGAATATGATCAAAGCTTTCAGAAGTTTTTGGCTAAAAACATAGATAGAAGCAAAATGGCTTCAATGATCTATGGAGTTAGCAGGAATGGCAGAATAGGTATATGATACAAAGGCAAAGTATCCCAACCTAAGAAATATAAGGATCTGGTTATCAAACACACTCCTTTCTATTCTCACTTCACCACTGGGCAAACACATGATATAAAACATGCTGGTAAGGCGTTTTATACTAAACCAAAATTCAAACAGAATTTTGGAAAATCTAACAGTCATGGACCCAAAAAGATATGGGTACCAAAAGACAAAATCATCTATGTTGCAGATATTTTTAATAGAAAGGTTGAAACACCAGTATTAACACCTGGACTCTGGATGCTCTCTACACATGGAGGAAAGAAAGCATATGTTCCAAAACCTGGAATTTAAAGGATTCGCATATTTTAGAGGCAATCAGAAACAAAACCTACTGGTTCTGGAACCATTGGAAACGCCAAAGCAAATTGATATTTTTGTAGGTACAGAAGATCATCACTCAAACTCTGAAAAGTTAGAAGCAAAGGAAGACTCAGAGGATCCTCCACTTGACAATGCTCTGGATAATCTCAGAATCTCTGGATGAAAAGTCAGCTAGAAGATTTTAATCTTTATGAAAGTAAGATTCCTATGTTCTGTGACAATACCTATGCAATTTGTCTTTCTAAAAATCCCATTTTGCATTCTAAAGCTAAACACATAGAAATTAAATATAATTTTATAAGGGACTACATTCAGAAAGGAAATTTAAATTTAAACTTTGTAAAAACAGACCATCAATGGGCTGATATTTTTACCAAACCCCTTTCAGAAGATAGATTTAAATTCATTTTGAAAAATATTTGTATGGAATTATGTCCTGAATAAAATTGTATTTATCTTCTGTGTTTGCCTTCAGAATGTTCTGAAATGAATGTTCTGATTAACAACTCTTCAGAAGTTAGAAGACAAGTTACATCAGAAGCTATATATAAAGTTCTGAAGTGTTCTAACGTTTCATTACAAGTATAGTTCAGCAGTTCATTATATCAAACAACTGTCCCATGCAACCTTCAGGAGATGAACATGTGGTGTGTTTCTGAAAGGTCACGCGTGCTATGTTATTGACGCCGTTCCTAGGTAACTGTTATGGTTTGATTAAAATATCACGCTTTCCCCTCAATTTTCAATATCATTAAATGCTAATAATGATTAGATTCTTTTTAATTAATTTTTTCTTAAACTCTTTTTACAGTTTTATTTCAAAACCTTTTTTTCTCAAAATTTTATCTTTAAATACTTTTGTGAAACCCCTTTCTCACTTTTTACCTTCTCTTTCAAAATTCAACCGTCTCTGCGTATTTTTCTCTGCAAATTTTTTCTTCTCTCAACCTAAGTGCTCAAATGGCTTCCTCCTCTACTCATTATGGAAACACCCAATCTGAATAGTACATCATTCCATAGAGAACTACTCTCATTCTAGTGGATAATCTAGAAGTTATAAGTGAATTGATTGTGGATTTTGATAACCTAAAAGCAAATGGGTTTGACCTTCTTCCTGCTGTGGAGTTTCAAGGATGGGGAAACTTCTTTGACCGTCTTGTTGGTCCTGTTTTTCCACACCTTGTTAAGGAATTTTGGATACACGCTATTGTATCACCAAAAGTCATCCTCTCGTTTGTAATAGGTAAGGAAATCTCTATAACTGAAAATCTCATCAGAAAACTACTAGGTTTTGAAGGAAATGAAGTGACTGGAATTTCAAGTGGCAGAATGGACATGTCAAAAGTTCATGCTGAAATTTTTACAACTGGGCAAGCTTCTTCAAAAGTCAGAGATTTGAAGAATAAGTACAAGATATGGGCTAGAATCATCCATGGTTGCATTCATCATAGAAAGGAAACAAGTTCTCCTGACTATATAAATGCTGACCAACAATACCTGTTGTTCTTTCTAGGAACAAATGTTAAGATTGATTTACCATATCTTCTGTTTGATCACCTTTATACTCATGTCAAAGAAACTAGGGAAGAGGAGAGAGTGAAGAACCCTAAATCCAAGAGGAGTTGGTTTACAATGGGAAGATTGATTTCATACATTCTGACTGAGAATGGTCTGATTGCTCACTTGGACGAAGAGACCTGCTGGGGGAGTTAGAGCCTACATGTGGGAAAGCTCTGACAGGAAAGAATCTGGTGAAGAGAAAGATCATTGACAAACTGCTGATAGAACCAACTCCTTATGTTTCAGCAACCGTTTCCAGAAGAAGGATTCCAATTGCTGACTTTCCACTATTCAACTCAGGAGACCACCCTTGTATCATCCTGCATTACATTCAAATTTACAAAGAAAGAGAAACTCCAATTGATCCTATTTGGCTTCAAAGTAGACATGAAGCAGCTCCAGATGTTGTCTTCCAGCAACCAATGAAGAGGAAAGTAGTTGAAGGACCCTCTGCTAGACCCCAGAAGAAGAAGTATACATCAGGTACATCTTCTGAGACTATTTCTGCTTATGATTCTGTACATATATCTACATCTGTTGAACCTCAAACCTTAGGTGACATAGATGTTGACATTGACTTAACCATTCCCTCTGAACCTCTTTCTAATAACCCTTAAAAAGATCAAAGTTTATCAGAATTTAGTGATTTTGACTCTGATGACTCTTCTGAAACCCAAACACAACCATCTCAAACAGAACCATCTCTAACACCTACTCCTGCTGAAAACTTTTCTAAGCCACCTTCCAGACCTTTATCACCCAGACCACTAAATGGTATGATGCTGGCTCTTTGAGAATACCAGGAATAAACGAATCTCTGGACACACAAAAGCCACCATTCACCCTACCTTCTGAAAATATCTTTTCCATGAACAGAACACAACCACAAAATCCTACCCCCACTGCTGATAACACCACCATCATTTCACCTGACGTCACACCACCCACATCTCCACAACTTCCAACACTTAAATCACCAATGCTTTCACCTCCTCAATCTCCAGAACATAACCTCCATCCATCACATGAACCCTCTGAAACTCTCAATCCATCAGAAACACCTGAACCATTTGAACAACCTGCCCAAACTGAAACACCTAAACAATCAGAAAATCCTGAACCAGCTGACTTTCTGAAAACTCTAGTTGATTTTGAATCTCTAAAATTTCTGAAAAACAAAACCTACAAAAAGGTTATTCCCAAACTTGTTCAGCCAGATGTAAATGTATGTTTTCATAATTTTTAACAGAAGTACAAGCTTGGTTGGACCTGCTGAAGGCAGACTGCACCAGAAATGTGAACCCAGCAGCAACAGATCTTCTGTGGGAAACGTTCAAAAGTACCTTAGATGCTGATTCACTGAAGTTACAAGACTTATGTCATTCTCATGTGTCGTTTCAGGAAACATGCTCTGACAAGTGTCGTTTGTTCATTTAATGCAAAGACAACTACATGCACTCAAGTGTCTACGCTAGTTCATTGAAAAATGTAATACTGCAAGCAAACACGCAAACATTAATTGCTCTCCACTTTTGAAGGCAACAATGGTCGTTTTCTTCATGCTATAAATAGAAGATCATTTATTGCAAGTCAACAGTCTAATGACATGAAAATATTCTACTGATCACAATTAATTTTACAAACACTTTGTGCAAAACTAATCTTAGTGAAAAATCACAGTTTGTGACATATCTTTCTAAGAAGAAATTTGTTTCACTATCTGTAGAGATTTAATTCTTGTAATTGTTCCTTGAGAGACCAAGTTTGGTCAGATTTCTCAAGAAGGCTAGGACTAGTTTGAGTCTTAGTGGTGTTAGCCGCTTGTAAGTTTACTTGTGCTTTGATTTGTTAGTCACAACAGTTTGGTTGTGTGATTGTAATCAGTTTGACTATAGTGAATTAAGTCCTTGTTGAGAAAGGCGAAATCACCTTGGCGGGTGGACTGGAGTAGTTTGAGTTCAAACGAATCAGGATAAAAATAACTGTGTCTTTCCATTATTGTTGAGCATTTAAGAGAAACTTATTCACCCCCCCCCCCTCTAAGTGTTTTCTCACCTTCAGTATCGACATCTGGTATATTCACCATAGTGGTCGAAAATTGATGATGATTATCCTGATTTTGGAGAAGAAGCAAGAAACCTTCGCTTGGCATTATCTACTGATGGAATGAATCCACATGGTCTTCAAAGTATCTTACATACCACATGGCATGTGATTCTTATGATTTATAACCTACCTCCATGGCTATGTATGAAGCGTAAGTACATGATGTTGTCTATGTTAATTTCTGGGCCTAAACAACCAGGGAATGACATAGACGTATACTTGACACCTTTGATCGAAGATTTAAAGATTTTGTGGGATAATGGTGTAGAGTTTTATGATGGATATAGGAAAGAAATTTTCAATTTTAGGGTAATGTTGTTTGGCACAATTAATGATTTTCCAGCATACGAGAATCTATCTGGGTATAGAATTAAAGGCCAACGTGTGTGTCCTGTTTGTGAAGATGGAATTGATACGACGCGATTGGAACTTTGTTAGAAGAATGTGTTTCTCGGTCATCGTAGATTCTTATATTCTAAACATCACTACTGTGGGTGGAGAAAAGCATTCAATGGAGACATCGAAAAACGTAAAGCTCAACCTGCATTGTCAGATGACCAAATATTTGAAAAGGTGAAAGATGTGTGTACTCAGTTTGGCAAGCCTTTTACATATAAGGTTGTCAAAGGTGGGTGGAAGAAGAGGTCGATTTTTTTTAATTGCCATATTGGAAGTCTTTGTATGTGAGATATTTTCTCGATGTTATGCATATTGAAAAAAATGTATTTGAAAGTGTTATTTGTACGTTACTCAATATAAAAGGAAAGTCTAAGGATGATGTTAAATCAAGGGAGGGCATGTTAAAGATGGGAATAAGAACTGAATTAGGACCTGTGAATAAAGGAAGACAAACATATCTACCACCTGCTGATTTTACTCTATCTAGAAAGGAGAAAAAATATTGTGCAAGTTTCTAAGTGAAGTTAAAGTTCCAGAAGGATACTCTTCAGATATTAGAAGACTTGTGTCTATGAAAGACCTCAAGTTGAAGAGTTTAAAGACACATGATTGTCATGTTATAATGGAGCATTTTCTACCAATAGGTATATGTTCTATTTTGCCAGAAAAAGTAAGAAGCACCATAACTAAATTGTCTTTTTTCTTTAGGTCAATTTGTAGTAAGGTGATCGATCATGAGGTATTACCAACACTGCAAAAAGAAATAGTTATTACCTTGTATGAGCTTGAGATGTATTTTCCTCCCTCTTTTTTTGACATAATGGTACATCTAGTTGTTCATCTTGTGAAAGAGACACAATTATGTGGACCAGCTTATATGAGATGGATGTACCCTGCTGAACGTTATATGAAAATATTAAAAGGGTATGTGAAAAACTGAAGTCGCCCAGAGGGTTGTATTGTTGAATGATACATTGTTGAAGAAGCAGTTGAGTTTTGTACTGAATATTTGTCCAATGTTCAATCTGTTGGGCTCCCTAAAACTCATATTTTTGAAAAAAGGAAGGTAAAAAATTAATTGGAAATAAAATTGAGACAATATCAAGGGATGAACGGGAACAAGTGCATTTGTATGTTCTTCACAATGACAGTGAGGTTGAGCCATATGTTGAAATGCACAAGGTTGTACTCTGATGGTTAAATCAGAACAGAAATGAAAATTGGATAGTACGAGAGCACAATCAAAGTTTTATACAATGGTTTAAGGAACATATTTATTCAAAGCGCTCTTCAGATCTCACTTCAATAACATAAAGGTTGCGATGTTTGGCATATGGTCCAAGTTTGCATGTGTTTTCTCATAGCGCATACACAATAAATGGATACACGTTTTATACCAAAGAACAAGATGATAAAAGTACTATGCAAAATAATGGTGTCACTGTGCTAGCTGAACCAATGCACATATCAAGTATGAAAGACTTAAACCCCAAATATGCAAATTTTTCATATTTTTGGGTTATTGAGCACATTTGGGTGTTTGATTACGAGAAGTTTCAGATTCCTATATTTGGTTGCAAGTGGGTAAATAGTAGTGGCATATGAATGGATAAGTCAGGATTTTTGCAAGTTGATATTAATAGGGTGGTGTGATACGGTGGGAGAACTGACTATGCGTTTCGCGTTTGTATTCGCACTTATTCGGTTGAGCAAGAGTCGCCACCGACTTTTTATTTTATCCTAAAGGAAAGGTTAAAAAAGCACAGCAAAAACCTTTTGAGATATTTCGTGGGTTCGGGGGGTAGATTATGAAAAGGGAAGGTATTAGCACCCTTTTCATCCATGGTTATCCATGGGCTCTTAGTTACTTGGTTTTTTTTAGATCACTTGCCTTGATTTTTGATTGCTTGAAAATGGTGTGTATGTGTGTGGGTTTTTGAAAATGTTTTGGATGAAGATGCCTTGTCTTAGGCTACCCTTGTAACAATTCTTTACTCGAATGTTTTACAAAGGTGTGTATCTTTTCGAAAAGATGTTTCAAAATGTTTTGAGAGTTTGTTTTGAAAGTGTTCGTGAAGTATGGTTTTTGAAAAGAAGGCAAGTGTTTTTGCAAGTTGATCTCAAGTAACTAAGAGTTTTGTCTACCCTATTGTACTCAAAGGTTTTCTCTATGTTTTCAACCCTTTTTAAAAATTTTGTTCCACCATTGAATTTGGTGGACAATCTTGCGTTTAGGACGTTTGTTCGGGACGGGCGCGGGTCATCGTATGGACCATGAATGCAATGATGCCAAGTGTCTTTGGAAATTTGCTTTGAAGGGACTATGATCATTCCATTTAGGCAACTTTCGAAAGCGTCATCGAGGGACTTATGATCATTTGAATTTGTTTTGCCAAAGATACTCGACGTGCAAGCATGGCCCATTTTGGAAGGCAACATGTGGGATTACCCTAGAGGGTGCAAGTGTGGTTGTGTATTGATTTCATGTATTTATCTTGTATTAGGTTATCTAGCGTTTGATTTTATGTACATGCAAACCCTAGGTCTAACCATGGTATAATTGAAAACGGTAAATTGCGGAAATGTAAAGTCTACGCTATTACAAAATAAGTATCCGGGAGTGGGGGTACAAATTTACAAATGAGGATGAGACTTTAGGAATGTAGTGTCCAATAGATTACAACCAAATCGAATCGATCAAATGTAAATGTAACGTATAGCAATGTATAAGATAAGCAAATGTATATTGGAGCAATGTAAATGTATTTGTATCAAGCGTATAATGTGAGATGTATTGTGTAAATGTATATGTGCATGTATGTAATTATTTACAGGTTAGGAAAATGTGAATTCGAATGTGTATTATTTAAGCATTGTTTTAACTTAAAGAAAAGAATTAGATATTTATTTAATTAATCTTTTGTAATCTTGTATATTCTTAATATGTACAAAAAGAATGTTTTAATTAGATGTTTTAAATTCTAATTAAATTATATATATATATAAAAAGGTATTTTGTCTTGATTATGTATAAACATTTCTAAGAAAGGAAAATGTATTTATTTTAAAAAAGAATTTATGTACAAATTAAAATAAGTTTTAATAAAATAAAATAATGAAAGAAAGTGTTTTAAACAAACATATTTTTATGTATTTTATATATTAATGCACAAAGAAAGATTTTTTTAATAAATAAATAAAAAAATGTTTTAAATTGTTCTAAGTCTTATGTATTTTTTAATAAGTACCTTAAATCTTCATAAAAAAGGGAAGAGTTTTTAATAAAAGGGTGTTAAGTTAGAACAAAAGAAAAATATGGGCCTTTGGTGGTTGAAACGGGCAAGGCGCAAAATGAAAACAATGTTTCTTAGGGTTAATTGTTTTGTGTTCAGTCTGGAATAAGCTTAGGGTTACATAGCTGAGCGGCGCCGTTGCTAGTTCCACTTCGTCTTCTCCGATTGCAATCTTCTTCGCCTAGCTCAAACCTTTCGCCTCAGCCACCAGCGCTGTTTGCTCTTCTCCCCTCAGATTGCTCAGGCAACGATTACACAAGGTAACGACTTGTCTCAAACTTGTTAGTCGTTTTAGATTTGCATGTTATGATTCTTTGATTATTGAACCTGATTCTGTGTTTTATTGATTAATGCTTTGATTTGTTTTGTTTGAGGTATGAAAGGGAAGGGAAAAAAGAGAACTACCTTGACTGAAGAGGGGAAGGAGTGGTGGAGGCGCTTAGGAGGCTCGACGGTAAAGGGGTATGCGCGATGATGATGGACTCATGAACTTCCTGGTACTCTTTACCTTTTTTCCATTCTAGGGTTTTATGATGTGTTTCTGAAAGCCCTAACTTGATGTCATTTCTTTTCTTCTTCTTGCTTTGCTGCCTCTTACTCGAATGCCTACTCTGAGTTGTGATATGATTATGCTTGCTTGCCTTTTTTATTGCCCTGTGATGACTCTACTGACGGCCCTGGGTTTGCCACTGAGTTGCCTGTTGAAATGCTTCCTTATCTCGTCTATGAGTTGCCTTTTGGAATGTTTTCTTCTTCTCTTCTTTGGCTTGCTGAGATTGATGCCTTTGTGCTTGTTGAAAATGCCCTATGATGAGTACTCTGAGGGCCTTGAGGGTTTGGTTGCTTGAGCGTGCGTATGAAATGCTTCTTTTCCTCGTCTTTCTGTGGGCAATCTGAATATGTTTGATAATGCTTGGTTTATTCGCCTATGATGAGGGTTTCTCTGAGGCTTGTGATGTTGGATAATTTTGTTTAGGCTTTGAGCTGGGCAGGTTTGAGTCTTGATAGGGTTCTCTTTTGGAATGGTGAGGCCTAGCAGGTTTTATGCTTGGGTTGTTCAGGCATGTATTGGCATATGCAGGTTATCTGGTTTTAAGCTTGTTTAAGCCTTTAGGTTAGGCCTTGACAGGTTCCACGCTTGTTGGTTTAAGGCGTTTGACAGGTTTATGCTTAGGCAAGTATGATACTTGACAGAGGTTTGTAGGTTGATGGTTAAGGCAGGACATGGTTTTTGGCTCTTTAGGCTTTTACAGTTCAGGCAGGTACGGTTTGAACTGGTTGTTTCAGGCTTGATCTTTGCTTGAGTTGGTTAAGGCTTGTGGTGAGTTTATCTGGTTTATGCTTCCTCCTGTGTTTGAGTTGAATGGTAAGGGTTTTGAAGGGTTTACAGGTTAATGAGCTTTGTTCTGGTTATTGTGAACTGGCTTTTGCTGCAGGTTTTCTTCTGTCTATATGTTTTATTTGATAATAGGAAGGTTTGGCCTTTTGTTCAGCAGGTTTGGCCTTTTGGATGCTTAGGCTGGAAGATTTTGACAGTTGTGGTTATCTCTCTTTGATATCTTTGTTATGGCTGTTTTGCTGCCCCCCCTTACCGTACTGTGTTCAGTTCTTTTTTTATATTTTTTCTTCCTGCCTAAAGCCTTGTAACCTGCTCTCTTCTTCTTTTTTCTTCTCTCTCCAGTACAAAAACATTAAAATATGTTATGCTTTTTGCTTTTCTGAAAGGGCAACTTGGGAAATGATGAAAATGAGTATCTGCTTGCATATCATGTTTCACTGCATATCCTTTCATATCTTCCAGATTTTGTGCTTCTAAATCTTCTTTTTTGATAGCTTTGAGTGGCCTTGTGATAGTAACTTGTACTTTGACAGTTTTTGATGGTTTGAAAGTTGTGATTCAGTTTGGACTTTCTGTTTGTATTGAACTATGCAGTTTGACAATTTTTGAATTGTGCAATTTTGACTTTTGTGCATTCATTTTTGACTTTGTAAATATCCATCCCTCTTTGTGAACCGGGAGAAATCCCGTGATTTGCAAAGAGGGCTAACTGATCCCAGTCAGTTGCCCTTAATGATAAACCTCTTATCTGTCTCTATTTATTTTATCTGCAATTGACTTTCTTTCTCTTATTTGCAGACAAAAATCGAATGGTGGGGAGCAAAGGATAACAGATGAAGAAATGAAGATTAGAAAAAATGTTTAGGATAGTTTTATTTAGGTTTAAATTACTTGTAAAATCATTGTTGTAAATAAATTGTAAACAATAATTGTACGAATAATTTAAAAATAAATAAAAGTTTTTATTATCCAATTAATTCTTTTTCCTCCTTTTTCAATTATTTATTTATTATTTATAGTTCTTTAAATTAAAATAACTGAAAATTAAATTCCAGCTATTTAATCTTTAGAATAATAAATAACCAACTAAACATTGATTCAACGTTGATCAAAAAAATAAACTTGGCGCTTCCAACATCCAAAGCAAAGCACAGTTAAACACAATAACTGATCAGACACATTCCCCTTTTTACTGATTTTTTACCAAACACTGCAAATCCAAACTTAGTGTATCCTTTGACTGGTTCAATCAAACAAATGTGAATTCAATCCAAATGCATTCTTTTACTGATTAAGTCAAACAATGTGAATTCAAACCAAATCTCGGAATAACTTGTAAAGCATCGTAGAATTTAAATCCTTCTGAGAACGTGCCCACAAAAAACCCTAATTCCTGATTAAATGCCAAAGAGCGTTCGCCTGATCAAAGTTGAGCCAAAATCAACCAAAACTCTAAGCTAATTGTTTGAAACATTCTAGAGCCCTGAAAATCAATAAAACCCTAATTGTGTCCGACTGACGAGAAAAGTCTGTTTGACCAATTCTTGAGCCAGTTTGAAAAATCCAGAAACGCCTGAAGCTGTGATTTCTTGTGGAAAAATGCGAGGGCAAATTTTGGGGTACAACAGTTGCCCCTGTTCAATCTTCTTGGACCTGAAGAGTTAGATTGGCAAGTTTGCCTTTCGCGACTTGAAGGTAAAAGAAGATTGGACACTAAAGTACCCAGAAAATTTGCACTCGGCGATGTGATGGTAGAGGTGAATGGGCTTAAAGATGCCATTTGGTGATGGGCTTAAAGATGCCATCTGATGCGGTAGAATCTTGTCGGGGGATGGGCTTAGAGATGCCATCTGGAAATGGGCTTAAAGATGCCATTTGGTGATGTTGAACTTTATTTCATTGGTAAGTGGACAAGTATCAGAAAGGCCTCCATGTTTTGGAACATCTCTGAATTGGAGGTCCGAGCAAGCAATAGATTGACATCCATGCTTGGAGAATCCGTCAACTATTTTTGAAGTTGAGATTGAATAAGCAATAGAGCCACATCCGTTGTTTGGGAAGCGTCCGTAAACTGTTTTCAAAAGTTGAGAAGAGTCTGAACAAGTGATAGGTTAACATCCGTTACTGAAGAACCCGTGAACTGTTTTCAGAAATCTTGGAGTTGAATAAGCAATAGAGCAGCATCCGTTGTTGGGAAGCGTCCGTAAACTGTTTTCAAAAGTTGAGAAGAGTCTGAACAAGTGATAGGTTAACATCCGTTACTGGAAAACCCGTGAACTGTTTTCAGAAATCTTGGAGTTGAATAAGCAATAGAGCAGCATCCGTTGTTGGGAAGCGTCCGTAAACTGTTTTCAAAAGTTGCATCTGAACAAGCGATAGATTAACATCCGTTGTTGGGAAGAATCCATAAACTGTTTTCAGAAGTCTTGAGAAGAATCTGAACAAGCGATAGGTTAACATCCGTTACTTGGAGAACCTGTGAACTGTTTTCAGAAATCTTGAAGTTGAATAAGCAATAGAGCAGCATCCGTTGTTGGGAAGCGTCCGTAAACTGTTTTCAAAAGTTGCATCTGAACAAGCGATAGATTAACATCCGTTGTTGGGAAGAATCCATAAACTGTTTTCAGAAGTCTTGAGAAGAATCTGAACAAGCGATAGGTTAACATCCGTTACTTGGAGAACCCGTGAACTGTTTTCAGAAATCTTGAAGTTGAATAAGCAATAGAGCAGCATCCGTTATTGGGAAGCGTCCGTAAACTGTTTTCAAAAGTTGCGTCTGAACAAGTTGACAGATTAACATCCATTGTTGGGAAGAATCCATAAACTGTTTTCAGAAGTCTTGAGAAGAATCTGAACAAGCGATAGGTTAACATCCGTTGCTGGAGAACCCGTGAACTGTTTTCAGAAGTCTTGAAGAGGAACCGGTGTAGGGCTTCCTGATGATGAGCTCGTGTAAAACTGCATCTGGATGAACTTGGAATAAGTATCAGAATGTCGCCGTGTCCGGGTCACATCTGAACTATTCCTGGATGAATCTTGGAAGATGATCTGTGTCTGTCGACTGATCTTACCTGAAAAGGTAAAGGGTTAGTTGTATGCAATGTTATGATGCATGATGCAATGTATGTGACATCAATGTTTATGACATGAATGTGATGAATGTGCATGTAAGCTGATGAGCTATCTTGCTGAGGATAAATGAATCCTGGATGGCTGAAGACAAAAGAATCTTGACTGCTGCCGGGGAAAATAATTCCTTGGCTACTGCTGTGGAGGGCAAGAATCTTCAATTGTTAAAAAAAAAAAAGAAGTCTTGGGACCACTGTTGGGGAAATCAGAAGCTTGGGTTGTATGCCAAACTACTGGGGTCTTCCTGTTTTGAGGAGATCTATGTAGGATTTCCTGATGATGAGTTCGTGTAAAACTGCATCGGGTTTTTGAACACTTTTGACATTCGAATGCCCCACGTGGTGGTGTAGATAATTTCCTGGCTTGTTACAGGTGTTGATCCACAATCAGTCGTTCACAGATGTTTTCCTGGCTTGTTACAGGTGTTGATCTGGAACTAGTCGTTAATAGATATGCCCTGGCTGGATACAGGAATCGAATCTTCAAACTCTTCAGACGTGCCCTGGCTAGATACAGGAATCGAGTCTGGAAATGTGATAGTTGATTTGCTGAACACTTTTGACATTAGAATGCCCCAAGTGGTGATGGAGGAGTCTTGAATCAGATTACTCTGCATATTGAGAGATTTCTTGAAATCTTGACTGGACTGCCCCAGGTTAACTGGATTTGAAAGATTTGTTGGACCTTGACTGGACTGCCCCAGGTTAATTGGATGGTGCTATGTCATGCCCCTTGTTGATAGGAGATTTGTAAAGGAAGTGTCGTCCTTTTGAAGTGATTTTGCTCACTGAGAGAGTTTTCGTTCCTCCGAACATTCGCTGTATGAATTTCTTCGCTGTCAAACAAAAAGCCAAATGCAGACAATGATATTCAAGTAATGCAAAGTTTATGTCTGTCTCGAAGTTTTGAAAAATGCGTTTTTAGCAGAAAACTTTTCATAAGATAAGTCAACACAAGATTTAGAGTAAAGCCCTACAGGAGTCAGGATACCTTTTGTAACAGTATGCTTTCGAACTAACCCATGCTTCAATTAGGACTTTTGAAGGGTCGTAACGTGGCTTGGTTCACGGTTTTAAGAAACAAAGGATATAGGCTCAAAGTATATTTGTACCCACCCGCTCTTCGTGATGTTCTCCAACCTAAGCTCAGTCAATTGTGCATCGTACTCTGTTTTGAGTTTGGAACGACTTTTGGGCGATGGTTCACTAGTTGAATTTGGGGAGACAGTCATCATCTCCTTTTCTCTTTCAACATTTTTTCATGTTGTGGAGGACTTTGTAACGACCTCACTATTTTGATTTTGATTTGTTATCCCTAACTTTTGCCTGACTGTTACTGTTTTCCGGGATTACCGTCAACGTGATGCCCCAACTTTCTTAAGCCTCCTTTATAGGTTTTGGCTTGGTGGGCTTTTCTCTTTTGAGAGATTGATTGTCTATGTGATGGGGAACCACCCTTGTCTTTTGATTCCGACGGAACGCTTTTCTTCTCTTTTTTTTGACGTCGTTTGTTGTGTTACGAACTGAGAGCTTGCGACTTCAGTGCGCATTTTCTTTGAATTAACTGAGATACTACCCTGCCCCAGGTTTATATCAAAGGTTTTGATTGTTTAGAACAGAAAACTCCTACTTCTTTGGCTCGAAGGGGTTGACTAGGGATTATCTTCCTTATAACTCCAGTGTTTGGGAATTGAAAGAAATGCCTGTACATCATCAGCAAGGTCTGTTCAAAAGCATACTGTATAAGATCATGGTATTGTTTCGTCATCCTCCCTCTAAAGGCTTACAGCTTTTTATCAAGAGTTTAAATATCATAAAGAAAAGCATAAGAGTAGTGAAACGAATGGATGAATTCAAGACAAACATGTGCAATGCATTAATGAAAACAGAGTTTAACATCAACAGATAATTGTTTGACAGCGAAAGAAATTACAACTTTGAAAATTCAAAAAGAAGCAGAAGTCTTTCAGCTTGAGCTTCGTCACTTCAGGTGGAGAACCCTTTAACGGAAGATTATCATCTCGCCGTCTGGCATGAATTCCAGCACTCCAATGTCGATCAGATCTTGAATCTTGTTCTTCAAGGCCCAACAGTCGTTGGTGTCGTGTCCCGGGCTGTAGGAGTGGTAAACACAAAATGCGTCGGGATGATAGTTAGGAAAGGAGGTATTGAGCTTCTGAGGAGGATCCTTTAAGGTAAGCAGGTTGACCTCCAACAGACGCTTCAGTATGAAGAATGATGGTATTTCAGTCTCCGTGAACTGTCTTCCCGACGTTTCTTGCTTACGCCGATTACCCCGTTGACGCTGGCGAGGTTGTTGATGGGCTTGTGACCCTGAAGCAAGCGAAGGAGCTTTCCTCTTGTCTTCTTGAGTGGATGGAGGCTGAGCGGTGACTTGCTCTTCAACCCCAGATGTTTGCCCCAATTGGTTGTTTGGAAGCAGTTGGCGGACAAGAACTCTGAGTTCCTCTTGTCTTTGAGATAGGTCTTGGATGAGAGCCATCTGGCCCACCAACTGTCCCATCACTTGGGTCCTCAATGTTTTCAGATCAAACTGCAACTCCGTAAGCTGATCACTCCTGGCATTGTTGGAATTCTCCAAGCCCTTTGTGAGGAGAGCTTTCATCTCTTCTTGCCCCAGAGACAAGTTCAGGAACATCTCCTGTAGCTGAGCAGTCTGGTCTTGGATGTCTTTGACAGACCTTTCTAGAGCCATCTCTTGCTGAAATAAACAGCAGGAGAGTAAGGAAACCTGAAAAGGAAAGACTGTCAAAATGCAATGCATGATATGTGGATGCAAGCTTTCAAGTATCTCTTGGGGTAAACACAAGAAAATGTTAGAGGTTGAACTTTGCTCTTGGATTGGAGATCTCCGCACCGGTGGATGTCTTTCCACGAGAATCAAGCTCACCATGTCAAGTGGGTCATCGCCACTGATTCAAGTTGTTGCTCTTGATCTTTGATTGGAGAGCTTTGTATCGGTGGATGTCTTTCCACGAGAAACAAGCTCACCATGTCGAGTGGGTCATATCCACTGATCCAAGTTGTTGCACTTGATCTTTGATTGCATTGGTTAGAGGAGAAACCCCTTGCCCCTTGGTAGACGTCTGGTTCAACGTAACCCTGCATCAAAAGAACCTTCGAGATCCTTGAAATGGTTATTGAAAATGCTATGGTATGATGTCATGATGTTATGTACATGTATGCACAAAAAGCAAGTGAGTGTATATACAGGCAAACATATTCACACAAAGCAAACAAGTCCTTAGGTTTAGGCTTGCATGGGGTTCAGATACTACCCTCTTTCTGTTTCTCTGGTTAAAACCCGTCCTATCAAAAGTAACCGGGTTCTAGAGGATCTCAAATTATTGGCTACCCTCGATCGGTCATAACTCCAACATCGCTATCTTTTCTTGCAGCCGGAACCATCGCGAGAGTTTAGCCTCAATGAGTGTAGCATACTGCTTATGTTCTATGGCCAAGTTGGGTCAATTTAGGGTTCTAAGGTCGGTTGGTGCTTAATGACTCCTTGGAAGACCCATATTCTCCCCGTTTCAACACGAGGGATATCGGTACAGACCAAGGCGCCACACCAACGTAGCCACTGCTTCACCCATGTTGGTATACGTCGGACAGGTCCCTCACAGATTATGCTACCTAAAAGGGTATTCCCCAGATCCGGGTTAGGATCTATGAAACTCCAATACAAATCCCACAAATGTAAAAGCAAACAAAGCAATCAATTGAAAATAAAGGTGATCTAAACCCTAAGGTAACCCCACTTTGAGTAGTAATCCCCAGCAGAGTCGCCAGTTCTGTGATACGATGGGAGAACTGACTATGCGTTTCACGTTTGTATTCGCACTTATTCGGTTGAGCAAGAGTTGCCACCGACTTTTTATTTTATCCTAAAGGAAAGGTTAAAAAAGCACAGCAAAAACCTTTTGAGATATTTCGTGGGTTCGGGGGGTAGATTATGAAAAGGGAAGGTATTAGCACCCTTTTCATCCATGGTTATCCATGGGCTCTTAGTTACTTGGTTTTTTTTAGATCACTTGCCTTGATTTTTGATTGCTTGAAAATGGTGTGTATGTGTGTGGGTTTTTGAAAATGTTTTGGAAGAAGATGCCTTATCTTAGGCTACCCTTGTAACAATTCTTTACTCGAATGTTTTACAAAGGTGTGTATCTTTTCGAAAAGATGTTTCAAAATGTTTTGAGAGTTTGTTTTGAAAGTGTTCGTGAAGTATGGTTTTTGAAAAGAAGGCAAGTGTTTTTGCAAGTTGATCTCAAGTAACTAAGAGTTTTGTCTACCCTATTGTACTCAAAGGTTTTCTCTATGTTTTCAACCCCTTTTAACAATTTTGTTCCACCATTGAATTTGGTGGACAATCTTGCGTTTAGGACGTTTGTTCGGGACGGGCGCGGGTCATCGTATGGACCATGAATGCAATGATGCCAAGTGTCTTTGGCAATTTGCTTTGAAGGGACTATGATCATTCCATTTAGGCAACTTTCGAAAGCGTCATCGAGGGACTTATGATCATTTGAATTTGTTTTGCCAAAGATACTCGACGTGCAAGCATGGCCCATTTTAGAAGGCAACATGTGGGATTACTCTAGAGGGTGCAAGTGTGATTGTGTATTGATTTCATGTATTTGTCTTGTATTAGGTTATCTAGCGTTTGATTTTATGTACATGCAAACCCTAGGTCTAACCATGGTATAATTGAAAACGGTAAATTGCGGAAATGTAAAGTCTACGCTATTACAAAATAAGTATCCGGGAGTGGGGGTACAAATTTACAAATGAGGATGAGACTTTAGGAATGTAGTGTCCAATAGATTACAACCAAATCGAATCGATCAAATGTAAATGTAACGTATAGCAATGTATAAGATAAGCAAATGTATATTGGAGCAATGTAAATGTATTTGTATCAAGCGTATAATGTGAGATGTATTGTGTAAATGTATATGTGCATGTATGTAATTATTTACAGGTTAGGAAAATGTGAATTCGAATGTGTATTATTTAAGCATTGTTTTAACTTTAAGAAAAGAATTAGATATTTATTTAATTAATCTTTTGTAATCTTGTATATTCTTAATATGTACAAAAAGAATGTTTTAATTAGATGTTTTAAATTCTAATTAAATTATATATATATATATATATATATATATATATATATATATATATATATATATATATATATATATATATATATATATATATATATATATATATATATATATATATATATATATATATATATATATATATATATAAAGGTATTTTGTCTTGATTATGTATAAACATTTCTAAGAAAGGAAAATGTATTTATTTTAAAAAAGAATTTATGTACAAATTAAAATAAGTTTTAATAAAATAAAATTATGAAAGAAAGTGTTTTAAACAAACATATTTTTAAGTATTTTATATATTAATGCACAAAGAAAGATTTTTTTAATAAATAAATAAAAAAATGTTTTAAATTGTTCTAAGTCTTATGTATTTTTTAATAAGTACCTTAAATCTTCATAAAAAAGGGAAGAGTTTTTAATAAAAGGGTGTTAAGTTAGAACAAAATAAAAAGATGGGCCTTTGGTGGTTGAAACGGGCAAGGCCCAAAATGCAAACAATGTTTCTTACGGTTAATTGTTTTGTGTTCAGTCTGGAATAAGCTTAGGGTTACATAGCTGAGCGGCGCCGTTGCTAGTTCCACTTCGTCTTCTCCGATTGCAATCTTCTTCGCCTAGCTCAAACCTTTCGCCTCAGCCACCAGCGCCGTTTGCTCTTCTCCCCTCAGATTGCTCAGGAAACGATTACACAAGGTAACGACTTGTCTCAAACTTGTTAGGCATTTTAGATTTGCATGTTATGATTCTTTGATTATTGAACCTGATTCTGTGTTTTATTGATTAATGCTTTGATTTGTTTTGTTTGAGGTATGAAAGGGAAGGGAAAAAAGAGAACTACCTTGACTGAAGAGGGGAAGGAGTGGTGGAGGCGCTTAGGAGGCTCGACGGTGAAGGGGTATGCGCAATGATGATGGACTCATGAACTTCCTGGTACTCTTTACCTTTTTTCCATTCTAGGGTTTTATGATACGTTTCTGAAAGCCCTAACTTAATGTCATTTCTCTTCTTCTTCTTGCTTTGCTGCCTCTTACTCGAATGCCTACTCTGAGTTGTGATATGATTATGCTTGCTTGACTTTTTTATTGCCCTGTGATGACTCTACTGAGGGCCCTGGGTTTGCCACTGAGTTGCCTGTTGAAATGCTTCCTTATCTCGTCTATGAGTTGCCTTTTGGAATGTTTTCTTCTTCTCTTCTTTGGCTTGCTGAGATTGATGCCTTTGTGCTTGTTGAAAATGCCCTATGATGAGTACTCTGAGGGCCTTGAGGGTTTGGTTGCCTGAGCATGCGTATGAAATGCTTCTTTTCCTCGTCTTTCTATGGGCAATCTGAATATGTTTGATAATGCTTGGTTTATTCGCCTATGATGAGGGTTTCTCTGAGGCTTGTGATGTTGGATAATTTTGTTTAGGCTTTGAGCTGGGCAGGTTTGAGTCTTGACAGGGTTTTCTTTTGGAATGGTGAGGCCTAGCAGGTTTTATGCTTGGGTTGTTCAGGCAAGTATTGGCATATGCAGGTTATCTGGTTTTAAGCTTGTTTAAGCCTTTAGGTTAGGCCTTGATAGGTTCCACGCTTGTTGGTTTAAGGCGTTTGACATGTTTATGCTTAGGCAGGTATGATACTTGACAGAGGTTTGTAGGTTGATGGTTAAGGCAGGACAGGGTTTTTGGCTCTTTAGGCTTTTACAGTTCAGGCAGGTACGGTTTGAACTGATTGTTTCAGGCTTGATCTTTGCTTGAGTTGGTTAAGGCTTGTGGTGAGTTTATCTGGTTTATGCTTCCTCCTGTGTTTGAGTTGTATGGTAAGGGTTTTGAAGGGTTTACAGGTTAATGAGCTTTGTTCTGGTTATTGTGAACTGGCTTTTGCTGCAGGTTTTCTTCTGTCTATATGTTTTATTTGATAATAGGCAGGTTTGGCCTTTTGTTCAGCAGGTTTGGCCTTTTGGATGCTTAGGCTGGAAGATTTTGACTGTTGTGGTTATCTCTCTTTGATATCTTTGTTATGGTTGTTTTGCTGCCCCCCTTACCGTACTGTGTTCAGTTCTTTTTTTATATTTTTTCTTCCTGCCTAAAGCCTTGTAACCTGCTCTCTTCTTCTTTTTTCTTCTCTCTCCAGTACAAAAACATTAAAATATGTTATGCTTTTTGCTTTTCTGAAAGGGCAACTTGGGAAATGATGAAAATGAGTATCTGCTTGCATATCATGTTTCACTGCATATCCTTTCATATCTTCCAGATTTTGTGCTTCCAAATCTTCTTTTTTGATAGCTTTGAGTGGCCTTGTGACAGTAACTTGTACTTTGACAGTTTTTGATGGTTTGAAAGTTGTGATTCAGTTTGGACTTTCTGTTTGTATTGAACTATGTAGTTTGACAATTTTTGAATTGTGCAATTTTGACTTTTGTGCATTCATTTTTGACTTTGTAAATATCCATCCCTCTTTGTGAACCGGGAGAAATCCCGTGATTTGCAAAGAGGGCTAACTGATCCCAGTCAGTTGCCCTTAATGATGAACCTCTTATCTGTCTCTATTTATTTTATCTGCAATTGACTTTCTTTCTCTTATTTGCAGACAAAAATCGAATGGTGGGGAGCAAAGGATAACAGATGAAGAAATGAAGATTAGAAAAAATGTTTAGGATAGTTTTATTTAGGTTTAAATTACTTGTAAAATCATTGTTGTAAATAAATTGTAAACAATAATTGTACGAATAATTTAAAAATAAATAAAAGTTTTTATTATCCAATTAATTCTTTTTCCTCCTTTTTCAATTATTTATTTATTATTTATAGTTCTTTAAATTAAAATAACTGAAAATTAAATTCCAGCTATTTAATCTTTAGAATAATAAATAACCAACTAAACATTGATTCAACATTGATAAAAAAAATAAACTTGGCGCTTCCAACATCCAAAGCAAAGCACAATTAAACACAATAACTGATCAGACGCATTCCCCTTTTTACTGATTTTTTACCAAACACTGCAAATCCAAACTGAGTGTATCCTTTGACTGGTTCAATCAAACAAATGAGAATTCAATCCAAATGCATTCTTTTACTGATTAAGTCAAACAATGCGAATTCAAACCAAATCTCGGAATAACTTGTAAAGCATCGTAGAATTTAAATCCTTCTGAGAACGTGCCCACAAAAAACCCTAATTCCTGATTAAATGCCAAAGAGCGTTCGCCTGATCAAAGTTGAGCCAAAATCAACCAAAACCCTAAGCCAATTGTTTGAAACATTCTAGAGCCCTGAAAATCAATAAAACCCTAATTGTGTCTGACTGACGAGAAAAGTCTGTTTGACCGATTCTTGAGCCAGTTTGAAAAATCCGGAAACGCCTGAAGCTGTGATTTCTTGTGGAAAAATGCGAGGGCAAATTTTGGAGTACAACAGGTGGGGTACAAAGACGAGCCTTTTATTCTAGCATCTCAAGCTAAACAAGTGTTCTATGTCACTGATTCGATGAGTACGAAATGGTATATAGTGCTTTTATCTAATAAAGTGATTGATGATACCGGTGTAGATCAAGGTGATATTGATGTTGAGAATCAGTCATGTATTAGACGGAATGATCAAGATGAGAATATTATAACAGATGAATCATATATTAGAAACGATCATAACGAGGGAATTTGGATCAATTCTGACGTCCGTATTGCTAAGAAATAAGTAATTCATATTCCAACCAAGAAAAGAAAGAGATGTTAGTGAAAGAGGTAATATAGTAAAATGTTATATATTATGTCATTTTCAATAAATTTATATGCTCTTCTTTATTTGTCATTTTTTATATATTCAATTGATTATGGATTTTTATATTAGGTTTATGTTTTTATTTATTACAGGTTAGATGGCTAGTAACAAGGATCACCCACATGATGATGCTATTGATGATGGAGATCATGATACCGTTATTGATCAGGAAGCGGAAATTAGACGAGGAATAAAAGTTATGAAGAAAGTAATTCGTGATAGAGACCGAGGCATAAAATTAGATGTGCATTGGAGCTAAAGTGGCTAACTAATTGAGCCTAACAGTTCAATGGTGACGAGTTTTATTGGTGCACTTGTAAGGAATGAAGTTCCAATTACTTGTGATGATTGGAGAAAATGAGAGTTGAAAGAAGTTAAAGAAAAAATTTGGAGTGAGATACAGGTACCATATTTAATGAAGTTCCAATTTGTTTTTAATGACGATTATGTCTTTAAATTACTTGTACTAACACACTCTGTATGTTTTTCGTAGAGGTCTTTCAACAACATTTATGATATTGGAAGAACTTTTTATCTCCGATTGGCCAGAAAACTACTAAGAGGGTTTAGGACTTTTTTAAATATCAAGTTTCTTAGGGATGTGGATAAATTTTTTCGCTCACCGAATATATGCAGCGCACCTTTTTCCTCTTTGATTCGTCATTGATAGAACCTTCTTCCACTTTTGATATTTTCGTTTTGCGTTGTGATGTTTATGGTTTGACTTTGTGTTGGTGGTTTGAATTTTAAGCCTTTTCATGGTTCCTATAATAGAGAGAAAAGCTAATATTTGTTTTGGGAGAGATATAATAGGTTGTTGGTTATCATTTTTTCTTTGAGTTGAAAGATAAATAAGAGGGTGTTTGGGAGAAATGAAATGGAAAGGACCGGGTGATTTGAAAGGGGGGCTCCGATTTTAATTTTTTTTTATTAAAACAAGGTTGATTTTATTTTGGTTACTTGTTTTATTGTTTCATTTATCTCATTTTGAAATTAGATCAACCCCCAGAAGATCTGGAACTATCCCTAGGTACTTTCAGACGAAATACGGGGGTTCCTATTCCCGAAGGTTTTTAACTTTGATCCTTGTCCAAGTTCAATGGATGTAGTGATCTCTACAGACATGTTGTTGTACTTGAGACTTATCACACAAGAGGGGGTGAATTGTTTGGCTTGGGAAAACATGGTTTTGAAAACTTTTAGGAGATTGAAAACAGAGTTAAAATTTTTTTTTCTAAATCCTAAGATCTATTAGAGTTTGAAAAAGTTTTTCTTTCACTTAGCAACGGATAAAAAGTTTGAAGTAGTATGAAAAGTAAAATAGTGAAAGGTAAAAGTAAAAGTAGAGAGAAAAGAAGAACACCAAGATATATAGAGTTTAGGTCAAACTGAAGGACCTAATCCTCTCCCCAAGAACTGGTCTTGAGATTTTCCATTATATACTTGAGAGCTTTAAGCATGTGAAGCTCATGAACCCCCTTATACAAGGAAATTTTGGTTGTCCTACAACCATGACAATACAAGATGATAATATGATTGTTTGCATCTTCTTCCCAAATGTGAAATATCTGCTCAATATGGTTTAACAAAATAGCCATTAACCTCTCATGATTTTATCAGGTTGATCTTCTAACATATGGTTTTATAATGGGCTAACCATGAACCTACCTCTAAGTTCATTAATATTGATGATCTTCAACCTTCAAATGAACAAGGTTTTATATTATATTTAAGGAAAGCTCATCAAGATTAACAATATTCAACCTCAAGGACATACGACTTATCACTTAATTCTGCAACCAAAGCTTTTATCGGGTTCAGCTTTGAACCACATGATTTTTTTCTACACATTGATAATGTTCGTTAAGGTTCAATAAGAACAACCTTGAAGAACTTCATACATTTAAAATGCCTTTATCTTCAAAAGCGCACCAATCTAGTCGGTTGACACTTTGCGCTAATTGATTAGATTCAGTCAAAAAAGGTTTTTATGGCTTTTTGAACATTCTCATACTTTCTAGGCACCTTCAACATATTTATTTAAGGAATTTTATTTTTAGACACATTTTGTAAAACGGTTTTAAGTGTGTGTGTATGTGTGTGTGTGTGTATGTATATGTGTGTGTGTGTGTGTGTGTGTGTGTGTGTGTGTGCGTGTGTGTGTGTGCTTATATCTAACTACCTAAATAAATAAAGAACTTTTGCTTTTACAAAAGTTTCACTCACTTACTAAATTGGGGTAACTTTCCTAAGCTTGTTGCCTTGATGTATCCATTGACATCTTGCTTGAGATCTTCCTTTGAGGCTTGTGATGTATTTTACTTTATCTGCCTCTGTCAGAAGGAGCATTGTGATATGGTGGCAGAACTGAGGTTATACGGGTTTGCGTTTTGTATTCGCAAATGTTGCGGTAAGCAAGAGTCGCCACCGACTTTTATTTCATCCAACAAAGGAAAAGGAAAAAGAACAGAAAAAACCTTTTTTCTGAGTACGGGGGGTAGATTATAGAAAGGGAATGTGTTAGCACCTTTCTATCTGTGGTTTTCCACTGGCTCTTAGGTACTTGCTCATTTTGAAATTGCTTGTGTGTGCTTGTTTTGAAAAATTTTGTTTACTTCGTGATAACCCTTGTATCTGTCCTCAAGAGTGTGACGAAGTTATTTTGAAAACTGTTTTGAAAAGTGTTTGTGTGAAAGAGTTTTTGTTTTGAGAAAGTACTTAAGAGTTTTCTACCTACTCGAAAAAAGATTGTTCGTTCTCGTTTCCTTTAGACAGCGCTATCCTACTATTAATGAGTTGGTAGCCGTATCGTTGGAGTTTTGAGGGACATTCGAAAGGGACGAAATGGTCACTGAAGACAACAAGTAAGGACACCTTAGCATTTCGAAGGGACTATCGTCATTAGATCATTTCTTGTAGGCAACTTGAGGGACAATGAGGGACTATGATCTTTATGACGACTTTGAACTGCGGGTAATTGCTAAGGTATCCCTACGTTCGAGGGACACAAACATTATTTTCGAGGCAACCAAGTGAGGAAAAACCCTAGGAGTGAGCATGTGCAAGTGTTTGGTTTCAGTTTCATTTATCTTGCACATTTAGGGTTTTCTACTGTTTTAAATTTATTTATCTTGCCATTCAATCCTATTATCCATACATCTATGCAATTTATAACTGCGGAAAGTAAAGTGCGAGAAATTAAAACCCTAGCTATTACAAGGCCTTGGGGAGGGGGATTACATAATCAAAAACCGGGGGAAAATAATAAATGCAAAATAGTAAACCTACTTAACTATTACAAACTCGGAGCAATTATAATAATTAATCAAATAATGGAAACAAGACGCAGGGGAGTAAATCAAACGAGAAATTAACGTCAAGTTTAGAAACAATTAATTTGCGAACAAAGAAAATATATATTTTTTGGATTTTTGTGAAAAATAATAATTAACTTTGAAAATTAACCTAATTTCTATTTGATTTTAATTATGGAAAAAAGGAATTTAAGTTAACCTAATTAAACTAATTAATTAATGCAATTAAATATTTTATATAAAAAAACTAAACCTAATATTTTTGGTAATTTTCTGATTTTATGATTTAATAAAAAGGGATTTTTTTGTAAAAAATAATTTAAAAAAGAAATTAAAACAAAATAAATAAATAATTAAAAAAGGAATTAAAGGAATGAGCCTGATGTAGCTAAGCATATTGGGGGTGTGTTGCCCATTTTGTGATAGGCCTAGGATTATGGCCCAGAGTCTAGCGCATGATTCCTTGGGGAACTCCTTCTGATGGTTCATGGTGGACCCTCAAGGCTGGGGTGTGGGATCTACATGATAATGGATCCTAAGGATGAGATCTGGGGCGTATGGTGGACGCTGGGCATTGAGGTACGCTGGATCTGGAAAGTACTTGAAAGAAAAATAGCAAATGTTTGAGCCAGGGGTCGAACCCCTGACCTCTCATATACAACGCCTTATCAACCTTCCTGCACACCATTGGGTCATTTGGCTTCTTGTTAACATAAATAAACAACATATAATATAATGAAAATGCATTATTCACATGACAAAAATGCGCCAACATTCGAATGATCCAATTGGACATTGCCACGCAGTCATCTTCTTCCCCAGCACTGTCGTTTTAGGCTTAGACTTTTACCTATGATTTCATGCATGTAACTAAAACCTGTTGTGATACGGTGGGAGAACTGACTTGAGGTTTTGCGTTTGTTTTCGCAAATGTTTCGGTTGAGCAAGAGTTGCCACAGACTTTTTATTTTATCCTAAGGAAAGGTTTAAAAAGCACAGCAAAAACCTTTGAGATTTTTCTTGGATTCGGGGAGTAGATTATAGAAAGGGAAGGTATTAGCACCCTTTCTATCCATGGTTATCCATGGGCTCTTAGTTACTTGCTTAGATCACTTGCCTTTTGTTTTCAATTGTTTGAAATGGTGCTTGTGTGTGTGGGTTTGAAAATGTTTTGAAAAGAAGCCATTGTGGTGGCAACCTTTGTAATGATCCATGTGGGGATATATACAAAGATGTATGTCTTTTGAAAAGGTTTTCATTTGTTTTTTAAAGTTTGTTTTGAAAGTGTTGTGAGGTGTGTTTTAGAAAATAGGCAAGTGTTTTGTTTTTGCAAGTTTGATTCAAGTAACTAAGAGGTTATCTACTCCTAAATTTCTCAAAGTTCATTGCTATGTTTTAACCCTTTTAACAAGTTTGTTCCACCATTGTATTTGGTGGACAATCTCATGTTAGGATGTGAAAGGGACGGGCGCGGGTCATCGTTTAGACCATAATTGCAATGGTGCCAAGTATCTTTGGGCATTTTCTTTAAGGGACTTGATCATTTGTTTAGGCAACATTTTGAAAGTGTTATCGAGGGACTATGATCATTTGATTTGTTTGTTTTGCCCAAAGAGACCTAACATGCAATATGGCCCAATTTTGAAAGGCAACAAGTGGAATACCCTAGGGGTGCAAGTGTGATTTGTGTGTCCATTTTCATGCTTGTTTATCTTGAAATTAGGTCAAAACTATTTTTCGTTATTTTTCGCATACAAACCCTAATTCTAACACGGTATAATTAGAAAGTAATAAAGTGCGAAAATAAATTTACTAAGCTATTACAAAACCATATATGGGAAGGGGGGTACAAATGTTCGAATGGGGATTTTGACAAGGAATTTAAACCTAAAACTATTACATCAATATTGAATTATTTACAAGGTGATTAATTTGCATAAATTAAATAAAATAGAACAAATGTGCAAGATGCCAAAAAATGGTTTTTTGTATGTATGGAAAAAGGTATTTTTACATGTCAAAATTAAGAAAAGGAAAGTATTATTTTTTTGGAGTTTTTCATGTTTAGGGCAAAACCCTAATTCTATTAATTAAAATGTATTATTTATTCAATATATACAATATTTATTATTTGTATACAAAAATAAAATAAAAATGAAGTATATTTGTAAAAAATGTATTTTTAGTATTAAATATTAATAAAATAAAAATATGTATATTTTTGGTATTTCATTCTAAGTATACTAATATATATGTATTTATTTATATTATTTACAAAATATGCATTATATATATTAATTAATAATATTTAATTTTTTTGTAAAAAAGTGTATTTCACATAAAATATTTTCAGAATATAAAATGGAACAAAATAAAAATAAAAATGAATTTACACCATTTTAACATTTTTTAAATAAAAGTATATTTATTTACTTATTTATGTTCAAATAACTAGTCTAACCAAATAAATATCTAATAAATAGGAAAATGGTACAAAAAATTATTTTTATGTTTTTTATATGATTAGAAAAAATAAATAAATAAAGCCAAAAAAAGAAAAGTCAAAAAATCATTAAAATGAAGAAAATGGGCTTAGGGGGTTCAGAAGTAAAAAGAGTGTGTGAAAAGGAAATGCAAAAACAGGCCCAGCCCAAATAACCTTTCTTCAACCTCTGGCCAAACAATGTCAAAAAACGCGCGCCTGGTTCCCTGATTCAAACATCTTGATTCCTGGCTTTTTAATGAAAACTCATAACATCAAAAATGTTCAGCATTAAGAGACGAATCCAACCATATGCAGAACTTGTCTTAACTCTCTAAGATGAGGGAGAATTTATTCTCCCCCAAATCCTGACCTAGATTTTCCTCCATGTTCAGACTCAAAATTCTTGCAACACACATAATATAAATAAAATCTAATTATATGGGCATGTTCAGGGCAATGATTGTGACATATTCTCTTGACAAACCTAAAGCTAACAATGCCTAATAAGAGAGATACAAATTCAAAAACTTACCTGTTCAGTTGAAGTTCTATCTGGAAATGGAGAAGCTTTCAGTGCAAGGTGATGATTGGGATAGTTTCCTTGAGGTCCAGGGATGCTATTCCAAGCTTTACTTTGTCTTGAAAGCTTTTGAATCGAGCGAGAGCACTTCACCTGCAAATCAGAAAAGTGAAAATGGTAGAACCAGTTAGAGGGATTACAGGTCGTGTTTTAGGTTTTGGTTAGCTTGCATAGATGGTATGGAAGGTGTGTGAACTGGTTTGGGCAAGAAAGCTTGAGAGGAATGAAAGATGGCACTCAAACTGTAGGCCCTGCCCTGTTCTTGCAGTTTGAAGGTGATTCTGGGAATGGGAGTGTATGAGGGATGTTAGGGTCGTGTACTAGCTCAGTTGGTATCTCTTGAATGTGTTTCACAAGTTTGCTTAAGTGTTTTTAAGCTGATATGAGAGTAGGTTCAAGTTATGCAATGTTTCTTCTTTCTTAAGCAACAAAAGGCAAGTTGATGTTCTAGACTGATGCAGGCCCCCATAACATGCTGCAAACCCTTGTCTTGATCAGTGCAATGTGTCTCATAACTTGTGCCTAGAAGATTTTGACTGTACCACTTGGATTTGCAAAATGGACATAAAGTTCTACTTTTTCAAAATGGAAATAATGCTTTATCTATAAATGGATTAATCTTCTAGGCAATGCTTGAATACACAAAACATGGTCTTGGCACAAAGGTTTGGCATTAAATTTATGAGTGTCAAAGGGTTTTAGGACCTGTAATGTAGCACAAACTATGCTGACTTGAAAATGGCCTAAGTTATGAACATGTTCATGATCCATTCAAAAGTGAGTTTTTGCCATATTGTGAAATTCGATTCTCTCAAGTTATGAGGTTGTTTAAGAAGTTCTTGGACATTTTAGAAAGCTTGGAATGTGTACTACAATCCATCTTTGAAATGCAAATTGAAATTCCAAGTGGGAGTATATGGAAAATGGACTTGAAGTTAGGTAGAAAACCTTGTCAAAAAGGTCAAATTTTCACTAAGTTAAGAATGGTTTAGTGCCCTTATTCAAAAAATTGTAACTTGAGATACAAGCTTCATTTGGGAAAACTTTGTGAATCAAAGTTGTAGATTATGCAACAAGCTACAACTTTCATGTTTTGACTTTTGTTTGAATCCAAATGAATCTTGGTGAGAAAGTGGGGCAAAGTTGGGAAAAAATTAGGGTTTTCCATAACTTAGAAAAAATTCTAAGTCATGAAAAATTCCATTTCAAACCCTAATTTGCAATTTTTGATTTCTTGGTGAACAAGTTTCATGATTTGGCATGTTTTGATGAAAAATGAATCTTGACTCTTGATTTTGACCAAAAAGTCAAAGTTTGACTTTTCAGTATACAGTCAAAATTGATCAATTGACTGGGAAATTCAACTGTCAATCTTGTGTACTTGGGATTTTTTGAGTTTGTTGAGTATGTCAAGATAATTCCATGGGGTCCTTGAGTCCATATGTGAGCTTGGTTTGCCATTGGTTGGGTCAAACAGTCAAAAATTACCCTTGTGTAGTCAAAACCCTAAAAATGACCATTTTGCCCTTTTGATGATCTGATTAAATTTCTTGTGGAATTGTGATCCAAACTTGATCAAATGGTCCATATGAGTTCATAATGTTGATGTGGGTCAATTTTCATGAGATTTGACTGTCAATTGGCCACAGTTGACTTTTTCCCCAATACAGTTGATTTTTAGGTCAACTGTCCAATTGACTGGGCAAAACTTGGAATCAAGACTTGAAACTTGGTATGGATAAACTTGGGAGACCAACATGAAGCATGAAAGTCATCTTAGGCATTTTGGGTCAAGACATCTTTGTTCAAACACAAACCCTAGTTTGGGTCCACAGTGCAAGGAGAAGTCTTGAGCAGAGGAAACCCTAACTGGATCTTGAGCTCCAAGGGTTTTGTGATGAGAAAATGTTGAGGAAATGGGAGGGCAAATTTTGGGGTACAACAGTTGCCCCTGTTCAATCTTCTTGAACCTGAAGAGTTATATTGGCACATTTGCCTTTCGCGACTTGAGGGTAAAAAGAGATTGGACACTAGAGTGCCCGGAAATTTGCACTCGCATGTTGGAGTATCAGCAATGTGATGTCGGGAATGGGCTTATAGACGCCATTTGGAGAGATGGTGGATAGGGAGATGGGCTTATAGATGCCATCTGGAGATGTGACAGAACCTTGTCGGGAATGGGCTTATAGATGCCATTTGGAAGCGTTGATCGCATAAGAGATTCCTTAGCGAGAACTTTATGTATTTGAGAGAGGCATATGTTTTCCTGGCTTGTTACAGGTGTTTGATCTTCAATCTCTTTATGCAGATATGCCCTAGCTAGATATAGGTATCGAATCTACAATCGGTTGCTCACAGATGTGCCCTGGCTGGATACAGGAATCGAATCTAGAAATGTTATAGTTGATAGATGTGCCCTGGCTGGATACAGGAATCGAATCTGGAAATGTTATAGTTGATAGATGTGCCCTGGCTGGATACAGGAATCGAATCTTCGAACTCTTCAGACGTGCCCTGGCTAGATACAGGAATCGAGTCTGGAAATGTGGTCAACAGATATGCCCTGGCTGGATACAGGAATCGAATCTGGAAATGTTGTAGTTGATAGATGTGCCCTGGCTGGATACAGGAATCGAATCTTCGAACTCTTCAGACGTGCCCTGGCTAGATATAGGAATCGAGTCTGGAAACTGATCACTCTCAGATGTGCCCTGGCTAGATACAGGAATCGAATCTGGAAATGTTGTAGTTGAAGGCAGTTGTCTTTGGGATTGTCTTTTCTCTGAAAAGGCAAAAACATAAGTTGTATGCAATGTCATGATGTATGATATGCATGATGTCATGACGTTCAACATGAGATAGTGTTGTATGCACTTTATCATGTATGTAAGCAAGATGTATGAAAATGTGAAATGTTTATGAATGTAATTTCGTCTTAGGAAAATAAATCCTTGACGATCGGCCGGGGAGTTGCTCTGTGGCCGAGATACTTTGCTGAAGTTTTGGTGAGAGGCCTGTTGAGGACTTCGATGATGGATCCCGCTGGGGATAACCAAAGATAAACTCCGCTGGGGAATACCAAAGATAAACTCCTGCCGGGGATTGAAAGAACCTTGTCGAGGGCGATCTTCCGTGGTAATTAGCTGAGGATAACCCAGTTATAAGCCCTTGTGAGGAACAACTCTGAATAAAGCTCGGGAGAGACGTCCGTACTCTGCAGGGAACAAGCTTCCAGAACCTACTGGGGATAAGCCTTAAGACCTGCCGGGGAATGTTGTGCCTTTTCAGGATTGACGGGGAATCAACTCCGCTCGGGGAAAGTATTGATGAATCTTGTCTTACTCTGCGGGTCGTTGAGATGATTTGGTCACATTCTTCAGTCGAATCTACCTTGGTACCTTGGCAGACAAAGCAACCAGACTGCATCAGACAACTCCACATTGCCCCTGTTTCTGATGTCACTTGTAATTAATCTTTCGTTTCATATGCAAATATTTATGAATCAACAATTTAATGTCAAATGCATATATCAAAAATGAACATTGGACGTTCTTCGCAAGACAAAACAGAAAAAGGAAAAACAATGGCAATTTGTATGGACAAGTGAATTTGTATTGATTTGAATTTTGCCTGTGAATAGGCGTTTTTGTACAAGAGGCTGACATCCTAGTAAGAGGACGCCGCCAAATAACATAGAGTTTACAATTTGAAAAGAAAACAAAACAGCTATGTGAACAATCCCACTGGGTTCCAACTCTGCTATCGCCTTTATGTCTTCAAGCGTCTCATCACTTTGCTGCTTGGTTGAAGATGAAGCTGATTGGTCGATGCCGAACTCTGAGCCAGATAGTTGATGTCGAATTCCGGATGCGAAGTGATCTAATGAGACATAGTGTTACGCTTTATCCCTAACTTTTGCCTGGACCGCCCTTTCGGGTTTTCAGTCCACCGGGATACCCATTTTTGCCCAAGCCGCCTTTTCAGGTTTTCGACTTGCCGGGTGTACAATTTTTCATTTCATCCCTTATTTTTGCCCGAACCCTTTTGGTTCGCCGGGAAGCCCTTATTTTTGCCTAGGTATGTCAACCTAGCGGGTCTTTTATTCATGCGTAGTATCTTTTCACTATGTCTGCATTGGCGGGGTGAGGAAGGTCGTCACCATCCATGGTGGTTAGGATCATGGCTCCTCCTGAGAACACATGTTTAACCACAAATGGCCCCTCGTATGTAGGGGTCCATTTGCCCCGGGGATCACTTTGAGGAAGGATGATGCGTTTGATTACCAGGTCCCCAACTTGATACTCTTGTGGTCTGACTTTCTTGTTAAATGCCCTGATCATCCATTTTTGATACGTCTGACCATGATAGATAGCGGTGAGCCTCTTTTCGTCAATAAGGTTTAATTGATCAAGTCGAGTCTGGATCCAGTCATCTTCATTCAAGTCTGCATCCTTCATTATCCGGAGAGAGGGTATCTGCACTTCAATTGGCAAGACTGCCTCCATGCCATAGACCAAGGAGAAAGGAGTTGCCCCGGTTGACGTCCTTGCTGAGGTACGGTACCCATGAAGAGCGAACGGTAACATCTTGTGCCAATCTTTATAGGTCACTGTCATCTTCTGCACAATTTTCTTGATATTCTTATTAGCTGCCTCTACAGCCCCATTCATCTTCGGCCGGTAGGGAGAAGAGTTGTGGTGCTGTATCTTGAATTGTTCGCAGAGTTCAGTGATCATCTTATTATTGAGATTGGTACCATTGTACGTAATGATTCTTTCCGGGACGCCGTATCGACAGATCAGATTATGCCGGATGAAACGTGCCACGACGCTCTTGGTTACCGTTGCGTAGGAAGCTGCCTCAACCCACTTTGTGAAGTAATCGATCGCCACTAAGATGAAGCGATGCCCATTGGATGCCGTCGGTCGGATCTCACCGATCATATCAATGCCCCACATTGCAAAAGGCCAAGGTGCCGTCAGGACGTTCAGAGGAACCGGAGGGATATGCACCTTGTCAGCATAGATCTTGCATTTATGACAAGTTCGAGAGTGTTGGTAACAATCGGCTTCCATTGTGGACCAGAAATATCCTGCCCGAAGGATCTTCTTTACCATGGTGTGTCCACTGGAGTGTGTCCCGAATGTACCTTCATGCAGTTCTATCATGATCTTCTCAGCTTCAGCCTTATCCACACAACGTAGTAGAGTTGAATCATGATTCCGTTTGTAAAGGATGTCGTTGCTGAGGAATAATTTTGCCGCAAACCTCCTCATGAACTTCTTATCATTGACAGATGCACCTTCATGGTACTCCTGAGCCTCCAAATACCTCTTCACCTCATGATACCAGGGTTTTTCAGTTGCCTTCTCAGCCTCGAGGTCGCAGCAGTATGCCGGTTCGTCCAACTTCTAGATAATGATCCGGTGAGCCTCATTGTCCCATTTAACTTTGAACATTGAAGACATCGTAGCTAGTGCGTCCGCTAGCTGATTCTCCTCTCTTGGGAAGTGCTCAAAAGTTATTTCTTCAAAGTGGGGAAGCAAGGTTGACACATACTCCTTGTAAGGAATAAGATTTGGGTGTTTCGTATCCCACTCGCCTTTGATCTGATTGATCATGAGAGCGGAATCTCCGAAGACACTCAGAAATTTGATCCTTAAGTCGATTGCAGCTTGTAGACCCATGATACATGCCTCATATTCTGCCATGTTGTTGGTGCAATTGAAACACAATCGGGCGGTGAGCGGAGTATGAGTTCCTTTGGGAGATATGATTACAGCGCCGACGCCGTTACCCAAAGCATTGGAGGCTCCGTCAAAATGCATAGACCATCGGGATCCTTCCTCGGGTCCTTCATCCGGTCCAGGTACTTCACAGTCAGTTACCACCATGATGTCTTCGTCCGGAAAATCAAAGTTCAATGATTGGTAATCGTCCACAGGTTGGTGTGCCAAATGATCTGCCAGTACACTTCCTTTAATTGCTTTCTGAGTTGTATACTGGATATCATATTCTGTCAAGATCATTTGCCATCTCGCTATTCTTCCAGACAGAGCGGGCTTTTCGAATATGTACTTGATGGGATCCATCTTTGAAATCAATAGAGTAGTGTGAGTCAGCATATACTGTCTCAGCCGGCGAGCAGCCCATACTAGAGCGCAGCAAGTTTTCTCAAGCAGTGAGTAACGAGACTCACAGTCGGTAAACTTTTTGCTCAAGTAATAAATAGCGTGCTCTTTTCGGCCAGACTCGTCATGCTGTCCCAACACACACCCCATTGAATTGTCAAGTACTGTCAAGTATAATATCAGAGGTCTTCCTTCCACTGGTGGCATAAGAATGGGTGGCTCTTGGAGATATTCCTTTATCTTTTCAAAGGCAGCCTGACATTCATCGTTCCAGCGTACTACTTGATCTTTCTTCAGTAATTTGAAGATTGGCTCACAAGTAGCAGTCAGATGTGAGATGAATCGGGCAATGTAATTCAGTCGTCCCAGGAAGCCTCTGACTTCTTTCTCTGTCCTTGGAGTCGGCATCTCTTGTATGGCTTTTACCTTGGCAGGGTCCACCTGAATACCTTTATCACTTACGATGAAACCTAGCAATTTTCCGGACCTCACCCTAAAGGTGCATTTGTTGGGATTCAACCTCAGCTTGTATAACTTTAGTCGGTCAAACAGCTTCCTTAGATGATCAAGGTGCTCCTCTTCAGTTTGAGACCTTGCAATCATGTCATCAATGTATACCTCAATCTCATGATGGATCATATCATGAAATAAAGCAACCATGGCACGTTGATAGGTTGCCCCAGCATTTTTCAACCCGAATGGCATGACCTTGTAGCAGAAGGTGCCCCACTGAGTCACAAAGGTAGTCTTTTCCATATCCTCCGGAGCCATCTTGATCTGATTATACCCTGAAAAACCATCCATGAAGGAGAACAACTTGTGTTGAGCAGTATTGTCGACAAGAACGTCGATGTGAGGTAGAGGAAAATCATCCTTGGGGCTGGCCCTGTTCAAATCCCTCTAGTCGACACACATCCTGACTTTACCGTCCTTCTTCGGTACTGGCACCACATTAGCCACCCACTGAGGGTAAGAAGTTACTGCTAGAAACCCAACATCGAACTGCTTCATGACCTCAACCTTGATCTTTTCAGACATCTCTGGGCGCATACGGCGGACCTTTTGCTTTACCGGAGGGCAGTCTTCCTTGGTTGGCAGGTGATGAACTACAATGTCGACATCCAAACCAGGCATGTCTTCATAGGACCAAGCAAATATCTCCATGTAATCCTGTAGCATCTGGGTCAATCGTTGCTTCACGCTGAGCTCTAGACTGGCACCAATCTTGACCTCTTTCCTATCTATCTCAGTACCCAGGTTAACTGTTTTCACCGGCTCTTCATGTGGTTGAATAGCCCTCTCTTCCTGGAGTAGCAGTCTCGCGAGTTCACCAGGCACTTCGCAATCATCTTCACCTTCGTCTTCGGCCAAGTTGATCGGATTCTCGAAGTCATAACTGGCGGTAGCAAAGCTGTTACCAGTGAGATCCAGAGTGGATTGAAACCTGTATAAGTGAGTGTGTATAAATATAGCTGTTTTGCAATATATAACACAGAAAGAAAAGAGCACAAGATTTGAAATGTAACAAACGTCCAATGTTTTGATTGATGATATATGGAAATGTCATACAAAAAGCCCTCACAAATGGAGCTACGATGCCCCGGGTAGGACACCGAGCCAATAAAGTTTTAACACATTGTTTGTTACAAATTGAAAATCAAAAGAAATAATTACTGCGTGACAAATGTGATAGGTGTAAAATCCTTTGCCGTCCAGTTGCTTGGTCCGTTGCTGGTAGTTGGGTAGATCCAACTGTCAAACTCTGCTTCCTCTACATCCTCCTCAATAGCATTCACCCTTGGGTTAGAGATAAACACCAGAGCCTTTATGATCTTTTCCTTGCGCACAGCCCTCTGAGCCTCTGCAGTAAAGCCCAGCCCAAACTTGTCGTTCTTTTGAGTGAAGTCAGGAAGCTGACCCCAGTTCGCACAATTGCCTTTCTCGATTACAGCCCGGGCATCCTTCAAGGATGCCATCTTCAACAGAGAGTCTTCTTCAACCACTGCTTCAGCTGATGCCAAAATTGGAGGTACTTCCTCAAAATGTTGAAAGGGGGTTTCAATAAACTCCCCGTCCATATCGATATACCGGAATGAATTCAAGTGACTAACCATGTATTCCTCCTCACCCTGCACGGTAACAATCTTCCCTTTGACAGGGTATTTGAGCTTTTGGTGCAGAGTGGATGTTACTGCCCCAGCTTTGTGAATCCAGGGTCGACCTAACAAGCAGGAGTAAGATGGACGAATATCCATTACATAGAACGTTGAGTCGAAAACTTGGGAACCCACACGAATAAGGATGTCTACTTCACCGTGCACCATCCTCTTAGAACCGTCGAAGGCTCTAACAATGATGTTACTAGGTTTCAACTCCAGACCCTCACAATCCAAGCGGTCCAATGCCTTCTTGGGCAAAACATTCAGGGAAGAACCGGTATCCACTAGCACGTGTGCGAGAGTAGTGCCCCTGCATTCTATGGAAACATGCAGTGCATCATTGTGATTTTTCCCTTTGGCGGTAAGGTCAGCATCTGAGAACCCCAAGCCATTGTCAGCTGTCAAATTAGCTACACAGTCGGTGAATTAATCCGCGGAGGTCTCTTGCGGCACATGGGCCGTTTTCAGAAATGAAATCAGGGCTTTTGCATGGGCCTCTGAGCATAGCAGCAATGATAGCATAGAGATTTTGGAGGGAGTATGCCCCAACTGTTCAACAACGTTAAAGTCACTCTTTTTGATAATTTTAAGGATTTCCTCCATTTCTTGTTGGGAGGCTTCCACAGCAGTCTTTTTTGGTGCCTCCGTCCTGGCAGGCGAATCGGTAGCAACTTCTTTGCCCCGAGTATCAGAGGACTCGGCGGCAGTAGTAGACACAGGAACTTGAATTGGCACATGCACACTTGCGGGTGTGATGGTGAGAGGTTTTCGGATAACTGGCGGTGCAATGTCAGGCGAGAAGAGCCTTCCACTGCGGGTAATCTTGGCGGGACCAGTGATGCTACTGATACTGGTATTTGTGTTGAACTCCTGCTTCACCCCAAGCACATACACATCGGCTCCATAATGCCATGGGACCGCTTTATCAGACTCATAGGGGAGAGGCCCCGGAACAGTAATAGTAATGGGTGCAACAGACATAATTCGGACTGGTTTCTTCACGGGAGCTTTGGCAGGATTGTAAATGGTGACAACAGATATTTCTTCAACGAAAACAAACGGAACAACAGTTTTCTTGAACAGGATTTCCTTGCTATCCATCAGGCTTTGGATGCCTGATTTCAGCAGCGGACAACCGGTAGGGATAACAGCACACAGGAGGCAGCCCTTGCTACAACCCGGAAATAAACCGGCTAGTAGTAAGTTCCTCTTAACAGTCAAAAGAGGGGTAACAACTTCATTCACCGAAACAGCATACAACTCTTCCTCAATGGCATTTACTCTATGCTGGGGCATAGGAGCAGTTACAACATTCGGTCTCTCAGGCACTTCAAACTGAATTTCCTTTGCGTCGATAAGATCTTGCACTTTGTTTCTCAAGGCCCAGCAATCATCAGTAGTGTGCCCGGGGCTATCAGAATGATAAGCACACCGGGCATTTGGGTTATACTTAGGAGATGCAGTATTAACGACCTTAGGAGCTTCTTTGATGGTCACCAAGTTGGTTGATAACAGTTGGGGTAAGATTTGAGATAAGGTCATACTCAGCCGGGTATACTGCCTCTTGGGCCTTTCACCTCTTTGTTGATTGTACTGCTGAGGAGCAGCAACAGGTTTTGAAATGACCAAAGCATTGACGGTTTGGAGACTTTCGGGCTTGACTTGTCTTCTAGGACCATAGACGGCACTTGCTTCTTTCTTGAAAGGCCTTTTCTCAGTACTTGTGGAGGCAGCTTTTTGTATCTTTCCTGACCTGATGCCAGCTTCAATTCTTTCTCCCGTCAGAATCAAATCCGTAAACCCAGCGGAGGAGTTACCAACCAAATGATTAAAAAATGGACCAGACAAAGTCCCTAGGAACATATCAACCAGCTCACGATCAGTCAATGGAGGCTGCACCCTGCCAGCCAAATCTCTCCATTTTTGTGCATATTCTTTGAACCCTTCACCCGTTCCTAGAGACATACCCTGAAGTTGGGTACGCGTTGGAGCGAGATCAGAATTGTATTGATATTGTCTGTAGAATGCGGTTGCCAAATCTTCCCAGTGTCGGATGCTAGTTCCATCTAATTGGTAGAACCATTCAAGCTGTGACCCCGAAAGGCTATCTTGGAAGAAGTGAATCCAAAGGTTCTTATCCGCCGTGTAAGGTTGGATCTTCCTTACGTACGACCTTAGATGCAGCTTTGGGCAGGAGACCCCATCATACTTGGCGAAAGCAGGCGCCTTAAACTTGTGTGGAATTACTACCCCAGAAGATAACCCCAAATCTCCGAAATCCAGCCCCGGCACATTCTGAATCTCCATGGCGCTCAAGCGGTCCTCCAATTGCTTGTATCTGTCAGCAGCAGGTGGGTATTGTTCGTCATTATAGTCCGTCTCGTTGTCGGAGACTGCGGGACTAGGAGCTCCTCCCCCTTGGGGACTGTTTTTCTCAGCATAAGAAGTAGTTGGATCGGCTTCATTATGGAGTGTGTTCCCAAATCTGCGTCCAGTGTTGAACAACGCAGTCCTCTTTTTCTTCTTCTTTTTCAGGAGTAGGGTCTTCAACTCTTGCTGTCCTTGGGCCAGGCTCAGGACCATTTCTTGAAACTGGGCACTTTGGGCCTGAAGGGCCTTGATTGCTTGCTCACTGGATGAGTCTGGATTCATGATGACTGTTCAAATAAACATCGAAGAAGATTAAGAAACCTGTGAAATAGGGTACCTGCTATGCATATGGTGCAATGAGATGCGTATGTTTTATGTTTTCAAAGACAAACAAGGTTCAACTTTGTAGACAAAAGGGAAACACACTTCATTAGATTAAAATTTTAATTGTTCAACAACTTGCCCTTAGGCATTACAGGAATGAAAAATACTGGAAAGGAAATAAAAGCTATAAAAGGAAATATCCAAAGCCCATCAGTGCTCCCATGGCCTCCTTTTCTCAGTGTTGATGTAGTTGTTCAGGACCCGCTCTTCCTCCAATTGCTTAGTCAGCCTCTGGATCTTCCGTTCCTGCTCGTTGAACTTTTCCCGATAGAAATCCCGTTCTTCCTTTAGCTGCGCCCAAGATCTCTTCATTGTGTCAAAATCAGTAGGTATCTGAGGAGGGAGGACAGTTGGAGGAACCCCATCTTCATCAGGAGATTCAAGAATGATAGGTCTGACAGCTTCGTACGGCATACCTAACTTCTGAGCACGGATGTGGACCCATTTGCAATAGGGTTCCATTGGTAGAGAAGTCTTTGGTCCCAACTCATGTGGGTCAGCTTTGTGAATTTTGTCCCAAGCTTTAATGAATCCATGGCGTAGTTTGTCACTGTCTGTCTGGAACTCAAAATGGAAGTGAGGAACCAACATTTCATGAGGCCCAACTCCCCGGGCTCTTCCAAACTGACGGAGAGCTAAGCATGGATTATAAGAGATTCCTCCTTGGATACCAATCAACGGAACATTAGGGTATTCTCCGCAACGGTCAATAACAGCTACCTCATCCAAACCTCTGAGAGTCCAAGTGATGTCGTTATCAGTGAGAGACATTAGCCTACGAGCCCAACCCTTTCCTTCTTCATTCTTCAGCACGAACTTAGGAAGGTGCGAAATAAACCACCTTACTAGCAAAGGAGCACAACACCACGGAGTTCCCTGTTTTCGAGCAGTACGAGCATAGAGTTGTTGCAGGATATCACCCAAAAGAGTGGGTACAGGATTCCGAGACATGAAGATCCTTATGACATGGATACTGATAAAGGTGTCAGGATTGGGAAACAGTACCATACCATAAATCAAAAGAGCCAGAATATCTTCGTACGCATTGAAGTCCAAGTCATTCCAGAAATCATTAGCCTTGCCAACCAGAAATTTGACCAAAAAGCCCTTGACCCCACTTCTAGTTTCCCAGTTAGCTAATACCTCTTCTTTGGTCAAGGGGAGAATTGCAGCAATCTCTTCAGGCCTAGGAGCCTTTTCCAAACCAGTGAAAGGAGTTTTCTCCAAGACAGGGATCCCAAGCAAATAAGAGAATTCTTCCAGGGTAGGAACCAGCTGGAAGTCTTGAAAGGTGAAACAATGATACAGAGGGTCATAAAACTGGGTCAGAACACTTATCAGTTGTTGGTCCCATTTTGCAGTGATCAAGCCAAGGAGAGAACCATGCCTGTTGATAAAGGAAGAAGTGTTTGGAATCCTACCAACCAAACCCTTGAGCAAAGTTGGTGGTTGAACAAAATTGAGCTGGATAGTATTCCTACGTGTGGGCATCATGATGTCCTACAAAACAGAGCAAAGATGAAACTTTTTTGTCTTTGAAATGGGTTAGTCCTTTATACAAGATGCATGCCATGGTATGATGGCATGATGCTATGATGAAGCACACCAAAAGTATTCACATAGGCAAACATAGTAAGGCACACAAGTCACACAAGACACCCTTAGGTTTCAGGCCAACATGAATTTTAGGTATTACCCTCTTTTAGTTTCGTTGGTTAAAACCTGTCCTATCAAAATTAACCGGGTTCTAGAGGATCTCAAATCATTGACTACCCTCAATCGGTCATAACTCCAGCATCGCAACCTTTTCTTGCGGCCAGAACCATCGCGAGAGTTTAGTCTCAATGAGTGTAGCATACTGCTACTGTCCTAATAGCCAAGTTTGGTCAATTTAGGGTTCTAAGGTTGGTTGGTGTTTAATGACTCCTTAGAAGACCTATATTCTCCTTATTGCAACACAAGGGATATAGGTACAGACCATGGTGCCACACCAACGTAGCCACTGCTTCACCCATGTCGGTCTACGCCGGACAGGTCCCTCACAGATTATGCTACCTAAAAAGGGTATTTCCCAGATCCGGGTTAGGATCTATGAAACTCCGATGCAAAGCCCACAAATATAAAAGCAAACAAAGCAAACAATTGAAAACAAAGGTGATCTAAACCCTAAGGTTACTCCACTTTTAAGTTTATCCCCAGCAGAGTCGCCAGTTCTGTGATACGGTGGGAGAACTGACTTGAGGTTTTGTGTTTGTTTTCGCAAATGTTTCGGTTGAGCAAGAGTCGCCACCGACTTTTTATTTTATCCTAAGGAAAGGTTTAAAAAGCACAGCAAAAACCTTTGAGATTTTTCTTGGATTCGGGGAGTAGATTATAGAAAGGGAAGGTATTAGCACCCTTTCTATCCATGGTTATCCATGGGCTCTTAGTTACTTTCTTAGATCACTTGCCTTTTGTTTTCAATTGTTTGAAATGGTGCTTGTGTGTGTGGGTTTGAAAATGTTTTGAAAAGAAGCCATTGTGGTGGCAACCTTTGTAATGATCCATGTGGGGATGTATACAAAGATGTATGTCTTTTGAAAAGGTTTTCATTTGTTTTTGAAAGTTTGTTTTGAAAGTGTTGTGAGGTGTGTTTTAGAAAATAGGCAAGTGTTTTGTTTTTGCAAGTTTGATTCAAGTAACTAAGAGGTTATCTACTCCTAAATTTCTCAAAGTTCATTGCTATGTTTTAACCCTTTTAACAAGTTTGTTCCACCATTGTATTTGGTGGACAATCTCATGTTAGGATGTGAAAGGGACGGGCGCGGGTCATCGTTTAGACCATAATTGCAATGGTGCCAAGTATCTTTGGGCATTTTCTTTAAGGGACTTGATCATTTGTTTAGGCAACATTTTAAAAGTGTTATCGAGGGACTATGATCATTTGATTTGTTTGTTTTGCCCAAAGAGACCTAACATGCAATATGGCCCAATTTTGAAAGGCAACAAGTGGAATACCCTATGGGGTGCAAGTGTGATTTGTGTGTCCATTTTCATGCTTGTTTATCTTGAAATTAGGTCAAAACTATTTTTCGTTATTTTTTGCATACAAACCCTAATTCTAACACGGTATAATTAGAAAGTAATAAAGTGCGAAAATAAATTTACTAAGCTATTACAAAACCATATTGGGAAGGGGGGTACAAATGTTCGAATGGGGATTTTGACAAGGAATTTAAACCTAAAACTATTACATCAATATTGAATTATTTACAAGGTGATTAATTTGCATAAATTAAATAAAATAGAACAAATGTGCAAGATGCCAAAAAATGGTTTTTTGTATGTATGGAAAAAGGTATTTTTACATGTCAAAATAAAGAAAAGGAAAGTATTATTTTTTTGGAGTTTTTCATGTTTAGGGCAAAACCCTAATTCTATTAATTAAAATGTATTATTTATTCAATATATACAATATTTATTATTTGTATACAAAAATAAAATAAAAATGAAGTATATTTGTAAAAAATGTATTTTTAGTATTAAATATTAATAAAATAAAAATATGTATATTTTTGGTATTTCATTCTAAGTATACTAATATATATGTATTTATTTATATTATTTACAAAATATGCATTATATATATTAATTAATAATATTTAATTTTTTTGTAAAAAAGTATATTTCACATAAAATATTTTCAGAATATAAAATGGAACAAAATAAAAATAAAAATGAATTTACACCATTTTAACATTTTTTAAATAAAAGTATATTTATTTACTTATTTATGTTCAAATAACTAGTCTAACCAAATAAATATCTAATAAATAGGAAAATGGTACAAAAAATTATTTTTATGTTTTTTATATGATTAGAAAAAATAAATAAATCAAGCCAAAAAAAAGAAAAGTCAAAAAATCATTAAAATGAAGAAAATGGGCTTAGGGGGTTCAGAAGTAAAAAGAGTGTGTGAAAAGGAAATGCAAAAACAGGCCCAGCCCAAATAACCTTTCTTCAACCTCTGGCCAAACAATGTCAAAAAACGCGCGCCTGGTTCCCTGATTCAAACATCTTGATTCCTGGATTTTTAATGAAAACTCATAACATCAAAAATGTTCAGCATTAAGAGACGAATCCAACCATATGCAGAACTTTTCTTAACTCTCTAAGATGAGGGAGAATTTCTTCTCCCCCAAATCCTGACCTAGATTTTCCTCCATGTTCAGACTCAAAATTCTTGCAACACACATAATATAAATAAAATCTAATTATATGGGCATGTTCAAGGCAATGATTGTGACATATTCTCTTCACAAACCTAAAGCTAACAATGCCTAATAAGAGAGATACGAATTCAAAAACTTACCTGTTCAGTTGAAGTTCTATCTGGCAATGGAGAAGCTTTCAGTGCAAGGTGATGATTGGGATAGTTTCCTTGAGGTCCAGGGATGCTATTCCAAGCTTTACTTTGTCTTGAAAGCTTTTGAATCGAGCTAGAGCACTTCACCTGCAAATCAGAAAAGTGAAAATGGTAGAACCAGTTAGAGGGATTACAGGTCGTGTTTTAGGTTTTGGTTAGCTTGCATAGATGGTATGGAAGGTGTGTGAACTGGTTTGGGCAAGAAAGCTTGAGAGGAATGAAAGATGGCACTCAAACTACAGGCCCTGCCCTGTTCTTGCAGTTTGAAGGTGATTCTGGGAATGGGAGTGTATGAGGGATGTTAGGGTCGTGTACTAGCTCAATTGGTATCTCTTGAATGTGTTTCACAAGTTTGCTTATGTGTTTTTAAGCTGATATGAGAGTTGGTTCAAGTTATGCAACGTTTCTTCTTTCTTAAGCAACAAAAGGCAAGTTGATGTTCTAGACTGATGCAGACCCCCATAACATGCTGCAAACCCTTGTCTTGATCAGTGCAATGTGTCTCATAACTTGTGCCTAGAAGATTTTGACTGTACCACTTGGATTTGCAAAATGGACATAAAGTTCTACTTTTTCAAAATGGAAATAATGCTTTATCTATAAATGGATTAATCTTCTAGGCAATGCTTGAATACACAAAACATGGTCTTGGCACAAAGGTTTGGCATTAAATTTATGAGTGTCAAAGGGTTTTAGGACCTGTAATGTAGCACAAACTATGCTGACTTGAAAATGGCCTAAGTTATGAACATGTTCATGATCCATTCAAAAGTGAGTTTTTGCCATATTGTGAAATTCGATTCTCTCAAGTTATGAGGTTGTTTGAGAAGTTCTTGGACATTTTAGAAAGCTTGGAATGTGTACTACAATCCATCTTTGAAATGCAAATTGAAATTCCAAGTGGAAGTATATGGAAAATGGCCTTGAAGTTAGGTAGAAAACCTTGTCAAAAAGGTCAAATTTTCACTAAGTTAAGAATGGTTTAGTGCCCTTATTCAAAAACTTGTAACTTGAGATACAAGCTTCATTTGGGAAAACTTTGTGAATCAAAGTTGTAGATTATGCAACAAGCTACAACTTTCATGTTTTGACTTTTGTTTGAATCCAAATGAATCTTGGTGAGAAAGTGGGGCAAAGTTGGGAAAAAATTAGGGTTTTCCATAACTTAGAAAAAATTCTAAGTCATGAAAAATTCCATTTCAAACCCTAATTTGCAATTTTTGATTTCTTGGTGAACAAGTTTCATGATTTGGCATGTTTTGATGAAAAATGAATCTTGACTCTTGATTTTGACCAAAAAGTCAAAGTTTGACTTTTCAGTATTGTTTCCAGTGATTTCTGGTAAACAACCGCTAGTCTTCCAAACTATCGAATAATCTTTCTGACTGTTATTCAATTCCTCTGGTAACTCATAGGATCGACTAGATTGATCCTAGGACTCCTTGGATATTAAGGTTACTCTCACGATCGAACAGATACTCATGGTTGATATTTAGTGTTTGGCTTATTTCGATCTCTCTCTCAGAAGTCTAAAGATGTAATCAAAATGTGCGTGTACGAAACTAAGTTACATGAATAAATGCTAATTGTAAAGACATGTAAAATTGCATAAAAGTGAAGTAAATGGTTTCGAATTAAAAAACAGTTAATATAAAGGGTTTATGGAACGTAAAAGGTTTGAAATATGAAGAAAGCGTTTAATGCAAGAAATCTTTAAATGACTTTTAAGTAAGAATATGCGTTCGAAGGATAAGACTTGAAGGTAAATGTATGGAAAATATGACAGTTTTCTAGAATGTAAATTGCTTGAAATATAAAGAAAGCATTAAAATGTAAAACTTTAAAGAAGAGATTTCGGAGTGAAAAGACTGTAAATGAGAAAACTTGTAAATGTTATTTGACAAAAGGATAAAGGAAAGTGCTGGAAATGGTAAAAGGTTTTCATTAAATCAGAAGTACATGGTGCTATCATACATACATTTCTCTTGCATTCGTTTCCCTTGCCATGTGGTAGTTTGAATGTTACTGAGTATTTTGTATAATAGATATGACACACGAAATCCTAATACTAAGACTTCTATTTATACTAATTCGACCATAACGATCTTGCTATAGGATTATGCCACGTTCAGAACATGCAGGACAATGCCTCTTTCTTCTTTCCACGTGACCCCAAATGCTCCAGCACATAACTTTCAAACTTCGAATGTCCCGCTTCCATTTGAATTTCAAATGCTTTGGTACTTCTCCGTTTCGAACGCTCTTCCCAAACACAGCCTTGTTGTTATTTCGATACTTCTTTAGATATGTTCCCATAATTGCCACTCGAAGCTCTAAGCTTTGACATACTTATTCGAAACACTACTTCTGCTACTCCGAAACATGGCTCTTTACCTCATTTCGATCGAAACGTTTAATTCATTTGGCTTCTAATATCATTATCAAAATCTTCAGCCAACAAATTGCCCCTTTAAAATATGTATTTCGATTCCTCTGAGAAATACCTATTTTAAACACCTACACAAGATTTTGATGTGATTTTCGAATCATTGTAACATTTAATGCATTTGACTCCAGTCACGTCAATCATAGCACCTTTTGGATTCCTTAACCGCCTGGAGCCACTTCACAGTATGGTGCAGTTACAACTAATGATTATCTTTAAATCACGCCTATTACCCATGTTAACTTTACGCCACCTCTTCATCACACCAACCCATGATCTCCATGTATCACACCCTTATTCGGTGGATGCTTAAACTTCCCCATTATAAAACATCACCAACTTAATCTTTTCTTTTCTTTTCACACTCTAAATCTTTTATCCTCCTTCTCTCGTCAAAAAAATCCAAGCTTTCAACATCTTTCAAAAATGTCTTCTTCTACTTCATCTCAACTCAAGAAAGTCTCCAAGAAGAAAGGAAAAACTGCAGGAGCTACCATGGAAAGTAAAATCATCACTCACCAAGGTCAATCCGTCATTGCCCCTCAGATGATTTCAAAGGAAAAAGAAATGCTGTATGCGTCACAGGTACTCATTCCTACCAACGTTGCTGGTAAGAGGTTAGCTTTAAATGGCCCTCTTACGGTTTTTGAAATATTAAAAGATACCAGGACGATTTTCCCAGTTTGTTATAGTTTTAAACCCTTATTTAACAAAATGGACGCCCCTAAGGCAGTAGAATCTCCTAGTTCAAATACCATAGAAACCCCAACTGTTCCTCCTAAGGACCCCTTTGTTTTGGATTATGTAAAAAGTAATTTTAAGCCATTTCGATCTTGCCCCACCTCTGATATTGCTTATCAAAATTGGTTCAAGAAAGTAGAAGCTAAGAAATCCCAGCAATGGGAAGAATTAGGTATCTATAACCTGATTAAGCTATCGAAGCCTGGTTTCACCTACAGCCACCCTCTGCTATTCGTGTCCCTCTATTTCTGGGACAGTACCTATAACACTTTCCATCTCCCAGGTGGAATGATCACCCCAACCTTCTTCGACATAGCGGCCATCACTGGGCTATCGCCAATGGGAGAAACTTATATACCCGACAACGAAGAACACTCAAGCATAATTGACTTCGAAGTCAAGCTAGCCAGTTTTTCCAAGTTTATCAGTCATTATCATGCTGAGGGGGACAATGTGTCTGACGTAGAGCACATTGCTTTCTTAACCCTTTGGCTATCAAGATACGTTTTCTGTAGTAGATCCCTACAGGTAGCTAGCAGGTTCATTCCTCTAGCTAGGGACTTGCATGAAAATCGAAAAGTGTGCCTAAGTGAACTGCTCTTAGTTGACCTTTATGAAAGCCTGAGGTCAGCTGTTTCGAGCCTCAAATCCCACACCTCCAAAAATATTCTGTTGGCCGGCCCTTTTTGGTTACTTCAACTATGGCTAAATGCCATGTTCGAACCCTCCTTATCAACCGCCAACACCATTGATGAGTAAGATTCTGAGATAAATGATAGGATAGTCGAAGGTACTAGGCTTCGAAGATTAACTCCTAATGACGACAAAGATGACTTCAAAGTCCAATTCTCGAAGTACATCATGATATTCTCCAAAAGGCACAAGTTTGAAGAGAGCATGGCGCCTTTTGCTTCGAGGGCTCATGTACCTTCTTGGTTCACCATGGCTCTCTCAGAAGCTATCAAGAGCAAGGAGATTCAGGATGTATGGAGAGCTTTTTTGCTGCCTAGACTCATTTCTTCAAGGATAACCCCAGCCAAGAACCAGATTTTTCTCTTTGCCTACCAACCAAACTTCGTTTCGAGGCAGTTTGGTTTATGCCAACTGATTCCTGAACCTTTATTCCAAACTGAGAGTGCCATCACTTCTGGACGAACTTTCAAGGCACGGGAAGCCAAAATACAACAAGAACAATATCAAGGCTTTGCCCAATTTGAGCTGATAACCTTCGAACCTACCCATCTCACGGCTAAAGGATTTCTGGAATGGTGGACCAAGTTTTATCAAACTTATATGTTCGATACACTTACAATTCAACAGAAACTAATTGATTCCTTCGATGTGCAGGTACCAACAAAGAAAGGTATGTTTACTCATGCCAAAGAGATTAAAGCTTTCCAAAATTATTTTGAAACTACTTATGACCCCACGCGCTTGGACTCCACTGTGCATCAAGCAGCTGAGACCTTGAAGGAAAAATTTAAACAAAAAGTTTCTAAGTTAAAACTTCCTTCAGGGCTGTCACCTGAGGATAGGTATAGGTTGGCATTCGAAATGCATCCACCTAAATTTCCCAGATTACCTACCTCAGAACTGGCTCTGGCTTGGTTTCCCCCATATCCTTGGTGGTTTACTTGCAAAGAGATGTTCAAATATCTTCAAAGGAAACCAAAGCCATCTGAGACTGTGACATGGGCTCGATACTGGCTTCATGATTTCCCAGGACACCTTCGATACGATCTTTCTGCCATGTCAATTAAATCTGATCAAGGCACAGGTGCGAATGCTTGGGAAAATCCCAAATGTCTTTTATTTTCCATATCTTTAACCTTTGCTTTAATTGTTTAGATTTTCAGCCATCAAGATAAAGACAGCTGCCTCGAAGTCGAAAGAAGGGAGTGCCTCTCAAACCTCCATCGAAACTACTGACAAAGTGACTCTACCCGAAACAACCACTATTGCTGCAACCACAACAACAACAATAATACCAACAACAACCAGTGTTCCAATTCCAACGGTAATCACTTAGCCTTGATGTTTCGAATTCACTCATGTCCTATGGTTTGCACCTAACTCTTTGTTTACAATCTTTTCAGACCAACAAGCTTCCTCCTACTACTCCCAAGAAGCGGAAATCAAGCACCACTGGGGAAGATCCCAAGGCTGGAGGAAACTTAAATGCTGCTTCGAAGAAGAAGCCAAAGAAAGATATTTCGAAAAGCACCGTTCCAACTAGTGTCTCTGGACTTGATTCCAGGGATGCTGCTCCCTCACCCAAATCCAAAAATCCACCTTCGACCTCCAACCCAACGTTGGAACGTATAGCTAGTAACCTCTCCTCCGAGAGTCCACAGGTAAATTGAACCTTTAAAATTTTGACAATAATAACTTCTTATTACCTTGGTGAATATTTTTAACATTCTGTTGTTCCTTGCAGAACATCTTGAATCCAGCTTCCACTATTTCGAACTCACCATCCAGAGCTGCTGCTCCGCTCAACTCCTCTCCTCAAGGAGATTCCAGCAACCTGGTTCAAAATAAAGGTTCCTCCAATATGGTGGTTCTGGCTGGAACTTCTGAGCAGCAGGATGATCAAGGTACCTCCATTCCTCTGAAAGAGATAAACTAAACAACACTTCAAACGTCTGCAGAGGATTTGCAAAGGGCTTCTCTTCAAAAGTCCCCTCTTGAAACTCTTCAAGAGGACCCAAAGGACACTCAAACTGAAGAAGAGAAAGTTGATTCTGGGCAAAGAGCCGAAGAATCTGCAGGCAAAGAATCTGAGGAGGAGAATGCCAATGACGGTTCGACTGCTGGGACGGAGTCCAACGCAAATAGCAGTGAAAGGGATGGTATCGAAGTGGTGGACTTGGATGAGGATGAAGAAGACCAAGAGCACGAAACGAATGAAGGGGATGGTAATGCAACCAACGAACCCATAGAGGTTGAAATGGACGTGGCTCCCCTACGTGTGGAACTCCCTCAATCCTCTCTGTCTCAAATGACTGACGAGGAACTGGCACTTCTGAGACGAAATGACCCTATTGGGTACATGAAGGCAAAGTTGGCTCAGAGGGACGTCCCACTTGCTAGAGCTGGCACAAGTTTGACCAGCTATCCTCTTCCCACAGATGAAAGAATTGTTCTTCTTAATAAAATTAGGAAAACCATTCTCAATGTGGATATATTCGAAGTGCTTAAGCAAGATAGTAATGCTTGCTATACTATGAAGGAGCTGCTCACAAAGGTCAATCTTTCCACCTGCTCCTTGCCAGTTAGTACTCTCTTGTTCGATCTTCAGAATTTGCTGGACAACGTAACTGGTTACCTTCTCCAAGACGAATCTGCTGCCAAGAAGGTTCAAGAGAAACGCATTGCCATGGATGCCGCTTATGAACAAGCTTCGAAACTCTCTCAAGAAGCTGAGGATCAAGCTATGCATCTGAAGCAGGCGAAAACTGATTATGAGGCTCGAGCTGAGTCCATACTTCTTTGGGAAAGGCAGATTCTGGAACTTCAACAGAAGGTTAAGGAGGCTAAAGAACAACAACTAGCCTTCGAAACCAATTTTGCTGGTAACCAATTCGAAGAGCTTCTCAACCAGGGGCTTGCGGAAATGGAGACTGCAGAACAACTTAAAGGAGAAGTGGCAACCTTGGAAGGAGCCAGACGGTTCGCTCAGCAGAAGCTTGAATCATTTCGAAGCACTTTTAATCGATTGAAAAATAATTCTTATTTCTAGATTTTGATGTTTATTTGACACATACATTTGGTTTCTTACATGTAATATTCGAACAACGCCATTTTGGCATTTTATCTTGCCATCTTGGCCTTTTATAACATCTTGTTTACGTTGTTACTATTCGAATCTCCTGCAGGCTTGGCTTATATTTCTTTAAATATTTCCCATTAACCTTTAGGATACGTTTATCATCCATGAGTTCTTCGATTTCGTATGCATTGTTTGAGAATACTTTTAATATTCGAAAAGGTCCTTCCCAATGAGGTGACCATTTACCTAACGCTTTATTCTTCTTGTCCATAGGCAATATGACTCTCCAAACCAAGTCATTAATAATGAATACTTTTTTCTTCACCCTTTTATTGTATGTTCTGGCCACTCTTTCTTTTTGCCTCATCAAAATTTCCAATGCATGTAATCTAATTTCGTCCAACTCAACTAATTCATTCATCATCATTTCCCAATATAATGCAGCTGGGATTTCGTTTTGTCTCTGAATTCGAACTGATTGTAGATGAATTTCTACTGGCAACACTGCATCATGACCAAATGTGAGTTGGAAAGGCGTAGTGTTAGTAGCTTCCTTAGGAGATGTTCTACAAGCCCATAATATTTGGTCCATAGTTTTGTGCCAGTTTCTTGGCTTTTTGCCAATATGCTTCTTGATTAATCCTATTATTACTTTATTTGCTGCTTCGACTTGTCCGTTTGCTTGAGCATAATATGGCGTTGATGTTAGCAATCTAAACCCCATTTCTTGGGCAAATCCTTGCATCTTTCTACCAGTAAACACAGAGCCTTGGTCTGTAGTTATGCTCTCTGGCAATCCGAACCTATAGATAATGTGCTTTTGTATAAATTCAATAATAGCCTCTTGATCAACAACTATCAGTGGTATAGCTTCGATCCATTTGGTAAAATAATCTATTCCCACCAAGATGTATTTCTGTCCTTTGGACGAAGCAGGATTTATTTCTCCTATCAAATCCAATGCCCATCCTCTAAATGGCCATGGTTTGATGATCGAATGCAACTCACTTGCAGGGGCATGTTGAATTCCTGCATGTTTCTGACATTCCTCACATCCTTTAGCAAAGTCTATGTAATCTTTGAGCATGCTAGGCCAATACAAGCCGTATCGAAATAACAACCATTTCATTTTATGGCCTGCTTGATGTGCCCCACATGCCCCATTATGGACTTCAGACAATGCTAAATATGCCTCACTTTCTCCTAGGCATTTTAATAATACACCCTCTTGGGTCTTTTTAAACAATTCGTTCCCCATGAGGAGATATGACAATGCTCTATATTTTGTCTTTCTATCCACCTTTAGAGTTGGGTCTGCTAAATAACTCTTCAATGGACTTCGCCAATCTGCATCTGACAAAGTATTTATGGCTAATATTTCGAATCCCTGTTTCTCAGCATATCCCAATCTCATACTTTCCAGATCCGATGGTGTGAATCTAGTAGCCATAACTCTTCCCCTTAATTCGACCAAATCTTTAAAGTTCTTGGTAGACACTTTATAACCCGAAGCCAACTGCGCTAAGTCATTTGCTTCTTGGTTCTCTATTCTTGGTATGTGTTGAATATCCATGTATTCAAATTTCCTCAATAGCCTATTGACTATGACGAAGTATACCATTAAATTTTCCTTTATGCACTTGTATTCCTTTGTGATTTGTTTGACCACTAATTCAGAGTCTCCTTTAATTTCGACTCTGGTTGCCCCCAATTCCAACAAAGCTTCAAGTCCAACAATGAGCGCTTCATACTCAGCTTCGTTGTTAGAACAACGAGGGCCATCTAATTTATACTTGAATTTTGTTGGAATTCCTTCAGGAGAAATCAGAAGGACTCCAACACCACTTCCATTCCTGTGGGTTGAACCATCAAAGTACAATTTCCATGGTTGCATTTCGACGTAATTCATGACCGTCTGCTCAACCAAAGAATGGTCCACAATGAAGTCAGGAATCACTTGACCTTTCATAGCTTTTAAAGGCATGAAAGTCAACGAATATTCTGTTAAGGCTAAAGCCCACTTGCCAACTCTGCTATGCATTATTGGTTTTGAAAGCATATGTTTAATGACATCAAAATGAGATGAAACATAAACATCAACAGGTTTTATATAATACTTGAGTTTCATACAAGAGAAATACAAACAGAGACATAGCTTTTCTAAATTGCTATATCTGGTCTCTGCATCATTTAGCACTCTACTTAAATAGTATATGGCTCTTTCGATGCCATTGCTATCTTCTTGTGCTAGCATACTACCTATACTAACTTCAGAGGCGGATATGTACAATCTCATGGGCTTCCCCCATAAAGGTGGAGACAAAATAGGAGGCTGAGAAAGGTATTCTTTTATCCTGTCAAATGCCTCCTGGTGAGCTTCGTTCCATTCGAAGGCTTGGCCTTGCTTTAGACGAAGTAACGGAGAGAAAGCTTGGGTTCTTCCACTTAGGTTCGAAATGAATCTTCTGAGGAAGTTAATTTTCCCTAGCAGAGATTGCAACTCCCTTTTTGACGTAGGTGCTTTCGTCTCCATTATGGCTTTGGTTTTGTTCTGGTTGATTTCAATTCCCTTTTTGTGAACCACAAAACCAAGAAAATCTCCAGCCTGCACAAAAAATGCACATTTAAGGGGATTCATCTTTAAGCCATGTTTTCTCATTCGCTTGAATGATTGGCTTAAATGATGCAAATGTGTTTCTGCAGATATAGATTTGATGACTATATCGTCTATATACACCTGCATGAAGGTTTCAATGAAATCATGAAAAATTGAATTCATTGCCCTTTGATAAGTTGCCCCAGCATTCTTTAAACCAAAAGGCATCACCACCCATTCGTAGGTGCCTAAGGCTCCTGGGCAACGAAATGCTGTCTTTGCAACATCTTCTTCAGCAATGAAAATCTGGTTATACCCAGAGTATCCATCTAACATACTCAAGTATTCGAACCCTGCAGCAGAATCTACTAGCATTTCTGCCACAGGCATGGAATATTCATCTTTAGGGGTTGCAGTGTTTAAATCCCTAAAATCTATGCAAATTCTTAAAGAACCATTTTTCTTAATAACAGGTACTATGTTTTGCTAACCATTCGACGTACCTTGTTATTTTGATGAATTTGCAACGCAACAACCTTTCGATCTCAGCTTTAATTTTTGTGAGAACCGCTGGTGCGAATCTTCTGGGAGTTTGTTTGATAGGCCTCTTGCCATCTTTGATTGGCAGTCTGTGTTCGACCAACTCCCTCTTTAAACCAGGCATCTCGTCATAATCCCATGCGAAGCAATCTTTGTTTTCCTTGAGGACTTCGATCACTTCCTTCTTGAGGCCTGGGCTAAGTTTAGCACTTATGTAGGTTACTCTTTTCGTTTTTTCATCCCCTAAGTTAACTTCTTCGAGTGGATCTTGTGCCAACATTTTGGCACCTGAGTTTATGGGGTCCCTTTCGAAGCCTAAGGGTTCTTTATCATAGATGGCATCTAACCTTTGATCCATCTCAAACTCTTCGAAGGGTGAGCATTTCGAACCATCCCCACTTACTTCGTTCATCTTTATAGTTGATTTATTTATTTCAGCCTCTAAGGCCGCTCTTAATTCGTTCTCAGCCATATAGGCCGAAATCCTTTCGAAAAAGGTAGACTCAGTCATGGATAAGGTTGTCGAAGTCCCAGCCTGTTGGCTGTTTTTGTATAGTGCCTTCGACTCCCTCTTCTTCACTGATTATTGTTCTATCCCAGTAAAGGCCATCATGACGAAGGGTCATGTAATAGTGGGCGTTTCTAGTTTCATTAATCTCATCATTTGGAACACACGGAGCAATCTTTGCCAGATTTTTATCATAATCCCTCTTGTCAACTAAATTGACAGTTGACATAAAGTAACTCTGGTCTGCTTCGATGTTTTCCACGATACCATCATCTCTCCACAGAACTAGCCGCTGATGCATTGACAAAGGAACTGCCCCCACGCCATGGATCCACTCCCTTTCCAGCAGTAAGTTATAGTTGGCCTTGGCTTCGATCACCATAAACATGGTGGGCCTACAGCTTGAGCCTATTGTCAATTCCAACTGGACCACTCCCAGTGTTTTGCCAACTTTTCCCTCATAATTGGAAAGAACCATATTATGGGGATTGATGTCTCCTTCGCGGATCTCTAATCTTTTTAGCATGAAGTGGGGTATCAAATTGACTGCAGCACCCCCATCCACTAGAACTTTGTTCACACCATGGACACCAACTTTCGCCCGAATAAAAAGTGGCTTGAGATGGTTCTTCATTGCAGGTTCTGGATGTTCGAAGAACGCATTTTGTTCCTCAACAGCCCCATTGTCCATCACATAGTAGCACACAAGCCTATGTTTCATCAGATCTGTGGTGTCTTCCTCCTCATATTCATTAATTTCAGTTTCCTGCCCAAATTCGCAGGGAATCACAGACACCACGTTACAGTTCAGGTTAAATGAAGACTCCCCCTCCGATTCGAAGTTATCTGTTATCATATCTTCGTCCTCTTCCGGGCCTGGAGTGTATTCTTTTGGTTCATCGCGTTGTTCTTCAGAGAAGAGCCTCCTATTGACTGGAGGTTTGTCTTCAGTTTGATTTTTTGGTTTGTTGGTGCTAGATTCACCTTGGTTTTTTGTTGAAGTAACCCCTTTGTTCGCCACAGCTTCTCTCTCAGCCTTTCGAATCCTTTGCTGTTTGCGCCAATGGGATCTTGACATGGGGTTCCTTCCTTTGTAATTTTCTAATCTCACCTCCTCCCTTTTTGCTGTGTTGAATTGCCTCCTGTATGTCACAGCATCGCGTGCATTTCGTTCAGCGTTTCTCCATCTATCTTTGCCTTTGTCATTTCTGACCTGTAACCATCTATCGGTTGGCACTTCAGCAGGGAGTTTGAAAGTCACTCTTCGAGCAGCCTTGGGGTGAGGGCTATCAGGCCTTCGTTGTTTGTGTCTGCTGTCGAAACGTGGGCCCATCTGGGCAGTTTCTTGATGGTTCCAACAAGGGGCAAAGGGAATCGTTTCGAAAGCCCTGGCCATGCTTTGGTCATACACAGCAGAACACCTTGGGCAAATCAAGCACTTGGTTGCCCCTTTGTAGCAGCGAAACACAAATTCCAGCAAACTTTCTCCGGCCTTGGGATAACACCTAAAAAGCTGGTTATCCTGACGCCAATTGTTGCCAGTTCGAGTCCTCTGTACCCTTTCGAAATTCGCAGCGATTCTTTGATTGCAGAGGATGCTGCACCTAGGGCATAATATCATGCCTGAATCTCCTTTGTGGCATGTCATGAGATAATCCTTGAGACTAGCATCTCTAGTGTGATTATCCCCCATTCTATATTTTTCTTTTTCTAAGTATTTTTCTACTTCCTCCATCTCAGAGCGAGGTCTTTCCATATCCACCATATTTATTTCAACATCTTCCCCCTTAGCTTCATCATCGCCCCATCCTGTGGGCTTTATATCCTTAATCTGAACCTTCGAACTCTCTGGGGCAGAATATTTGACCAAATAGTCAAATTTTCCACTGGGTTCCCCTAGAGTGTCCCATATTTCTTTCTGAGGGGAAATTGGCTGCGTGATTTGGACTTTCTCCAATTCCAGCCTCAAGCCTTCAGTGACTTGTGTCAGTTCTTGGTTTTGATTTCCCTGGCCCTCAGTAGCCTGGGTTTCTCTTGCAACAGCTACAGGTGCGGCAATCAAAGTCTCTGGCGTATTCTGGATGTCTTCAGTGACCTCCTTATTGACTTCGACCATCACCCAGTTTTCAGCTTCAGCACCCTTCTCTCCTGTTAGGGCGTCGCTTTCATCAGTTTCCACCATGTTGACCTCTCCAATGCATGCAGGCTCGGAGTAGTTGGTGTCTGCGACGTCCAAGGGATCTTCGTCCACCTTCATCTTCACCTTATCAGCAAACTTTAGTCTGCCATCTTTGATCGCGTTTTGAATTAGGTCCCTGAAAAGAAAACATTGTGAGGTTTTGTGGCCTAGGAAACTATGATATTTGCAAAATCCTCTCTTCTTTCTCTGATCCAAAGGATGTATTTTGACATTTGATGGCACAATTAGTTGGCCATCTTTGACAAGTAAGTCAAAAATCTCGTCACATTTAGTGACATCGAAGGTATAAACCTTCTTTGGAAATTTGTCACTTTTCTCATTTTCAACAATGTCTTTCCCTTTTGTGGGAACTAACAATTTGCAGGAATAAGGCGGGGCCTGTTTTAATTCAGCGAGGTCGATTTCGACCTCTTCGAATTCGAATTCAGGATATTCTTCTGCTTCCTCAGTCCCAACATAGGAAATCCTTTCTTTCTTGCTATTCTTAAAGACTCTGGCTTTTTCGGCCTTTAGTCTTTCGACCTGTCGAACCCTATCGGCTAATTGAGCCATATCCCTCAAATATTGAGTGTCTAGTTTCTTTCGAATAGAATAATCCAAGCCACCAGCGGCCATTTCGACTAACTCATGTTCAGGCACTACTGTGTAACATCTAGATTTCAGAAGCCTAAATCTATTCAGATAATCATCTATGGGTTCGGTGAACTTTCTCTTAACACTGGCCAATTCCTTCAAACTTATTTTCGACTGTCCCATGTAAAATTGTTCATGGAATAATCTCTCTAAGAGAGCCCAAGTGTCAATGGACCCAGGGGGCAAAGTGGTAAACCATGTGAAGGCGTTTTTTGTCAAGGAACTTGGGAAGTACTTGATCCTGAGATCTTCATTATTGGCTATATCTCCCGCTTCGGTTAGATATCTCGCTATGTGTTCGACTGTTGACTCACTGGTATCCCCAGCGAACTTTGTAAATTTAGGGACTTTATATCCCCTTGGTAAATCAGTGATCATTATGCAATCCAATATAGGAGAAGCATAATTTGGCCTTCTCATTCCTGTGTTGAGGCCATTCTGGGCCATGACTCTCTCTATCATGGTGGTTAGGTTGTTTTCTGCCAAGATGTTATCGTTTCGAATTCTATGAACGACAGCATCGGCATCTTGATTTCGACCAACCAAAACAACTCCCCTAGGTTGTTCTTCTCGAAACTCTGGGGCTTCTGGCCTTTCGACCCTTGCCCCTGGTTCCATAATTTCTCTTTGTGGACCCGAGATTATTGGGGCTTCTAACCTTGGTGCCCTGGCCCCCAAGTTAACTTCCTCTCTGGGTGGTCTATAAATTGGGTCGTTAGCAATTTGTTCTATAACAGGCATGTTTGCTCGAAATCCCGCCTGATTCTGCCTACGCCTTTCTGGGGGAGCAAAGAAATCTGCTACTCGACTCATATTGTCAGTGTTTTCTCTGTTTGTCACAGTCACATTTTGCACTATTGGGGCAAATATCTCCTGCATGGTTTGTGCTAACACCCCTATCATATTATGGTTACTGTCATCCATCAATTTCCTAAAAGCCAACTGGTTGTCTGTGGTTAAGATAAGCATTGTGCTATAACCCACTGACCCTTGGTTATTTGTCATAAACTGATTCGCCCCAGACCCAGACCCTAGTTGTGGGGATGAATTCGATGTGGAATTGTGTAAACCTGCCATAAAAGATGTTGGCATTCCATAAGAGGAATTTCTGGTTCTATTCCCATCGAAACCGGGTCTAGTTAATGGAGTGGCGAAATGGGATTGTGTCCTTGATGGTGGAACGAATCCCCCAGGGTAACCAATGGTTCAAGTATTTCCTAAGATCGAACTATTAGTTGATATGCCACTTACTCCATTGGTGGCTACGTTACTGGTTGAAGATGCAACAGACTGTGCGTTCGAAGGGATTACATTAGACGTTCCGATCGAAGTGGACGCATTAGTGCCTGTTGTATGTGGGCCATTTTGGTCCCCTTGTTGATTGTCATAATTAGACATTTTGTCCAAACGTTTTCTTCTGGATAAAGGTTGGTTGCTGTTGGTTATCTTACCACTTCTCAGGTTCATAAAACAGCAAACTTCTTAGGTTCCAACGTTTTTTGTAATGGCCATGTCTCAACAATCTTTATTTCTAATATCCAATTATTGGTCCCACCAGGTGTGCCAATTTGTTTCCAGTGATTTCTGGTAAACAACCGCTAGTCTTCCAAACTATCGAATAATCTTTCTGACTGTTATTCAATTCCTCTGGTAACTCACAGGATCGACTAGATTGATCCTAGGACTCCTTGGATATTAAGGTTACTCTCACGATCGAACAGATACTCATGGTTGATATTTGAGTGTTTGGCTTATTTCGATCTCTCTCTCAGAAGTCTAAAGATGTAATCAAAATGTGCGTGTACGAAACTAAGTTACATGAATAAATGCTAATTGTAAAGACATGTAAAATTGCATAAAAGTGAAGTAAATGGTTTCGAATTAAAAAACAATTAATATAAAGGGTTTCTGGAACGTAAAAGGTTTGAAATATGAAGAAAGCGTTTAATGCAAGAAATCTTTAAATGACTTTTAAGTAAGAATATGCGTTCGAAGGATAAGACTTGAAGGTAAATGTATGGAAAATATGACAGTTTTCTAGAATGTAAATTGCTTGAAATATGAAGAAAGCATTAAAATGTAAAACTTTAAAGAAGAGATTTCGGAGTGAAAAGACTGTAAATGAGAAAACTTGTAAATGTTATTTGACAAAAGGATAAAGGAAAGTGCTGGAAATGGTAAAAGGTTTTCATTAAATCAGAAATACATGGTGCTATCATACATACATTTCTCTTGCATTCGTTTCCCTTGCCATGTGGTAGTTTGAATGTTACTGAGTATTTGTATAATAGATATGACACACGAAATCCTAATACTAAGACTTCTATTTATACTAATTAGACCATAACGGTCTTGCTATAGGATTATGCCACGTTCAGAACATGCAGGACAATGCCTCTTTCTTCTTTCCACGTGTCCCCAAATGCTCCAGCACATAACTTTCAAACTTCGAATGTACCGCTTCCATTTGAATTTCAAATGCTTTGGTACTTCTCCGTTTCGAACGCTCTTCCCAAACACAGCCTTGTTGTTATTTCGAGACTTCTTTAGATATGTTCCCATAATTGCCACTCGAACCTCTAAGCTTTGACATACTTATTCGAAACACTACTTCTGCTACTTCGAACCATGGCTCTTTACCTCATTTCGATCGAAACGTTTAATTCATTTGGCTTCTAATATCATTATCAAAATCTTCAGCCAACAAGTATACAGTCAAAATTGATCAATTGACTGGGAAATTCAACTGTCAATCTTGTGTACTTGGGATTTTTTGAGTTTGTTGAGCATGTCAAGATAATTCCATGGGGTCCTTGAGTCCATACGTGAGCTTGGTTTGCCATTGGTTGGGTCAAACAGTCAAAAATTACCCTTGTGCAGTCAAAACCCTAAAAATGACCATTTTGCCCTTTTGATGATCTGATCAAATTTCTTGTGGAATTGTGATCCAAACTTGATCAAATGGTCCATATGAGTTCATAATGTTGATGTGGGTCAATTTTCATGAGATTTGACTGTCAATTGGCCACAGTTGACTTTTTCCCCAATACAGTTGATTTTTAGGTCAACTGTCCAATTGACTGGGCAAAACTTGGAATCAAGACTTGAAACTTGGTATGGATAAACTTAGGAGTCCAACATGAAGCATGAAAGTCATCTTAGGCATTTTGGATCAAGACATCTTTGTTCAAACACAAACCCTAGTTTGGGTCCACAGTGCAAGGAGAAGTCTTGAGCAGAGGAAACCCTAACTGGATCTTGAGCTCCAAGGGTTTTGTGATGAGAAAATGTTGAGGAAATGGGAGGGCAAATTTTGGGGTACAACACCTGTTCATCTCAAAAAAACTCAAACAAACAAGATAAATGAAATCCAAGTATACCAATCAACCAGGCTTGATCTCGTGAGCATGATGGTGCCCATATTTTTGCCCTAATTTTACTTGTATAATAAAGCCCTAAAATTCAACCTTAAACCCTAATAATGGCAATTGTCCTTGTATGCATCAAAACTTATAATTAATCAGGCATACACGTTCCAAATGACAACACAAACATGAATATATGCTTAAAAAGCGTTAACCTTGCACGAATAATCAAAACCAAAATCAAGAGACATGGCAAACCGTGAGAGATGTGGAGGCTGATTCTGGGTGTCTTAATGCGTGCAAATGGTTGGAAAAGCTTCTGAAGGTGTCTAGGAACGTGTTGCAATCCTTAAATATCTTTGAGGATGGTTGTAGTATAGAATCTGATTTGAGACTTTTTGACAAAAAATTGCAACTTGTCCTTGCTGTTTCACACGATCAACCCTTGTTCTTGTGTATTGGAATTGTTGTGTATATGTAATAGACTGAATTAGGTCAACAAAAAACATTCAAATCTTTCCCAATTATCAAGATTTGATTTGATTTCATCCTTGCATTATTTCTTTCTAAATCCAACCAAATCATTCCATTTTCATCCCAATCACCCTTTGCACGATTTGATTTTGTTTGACAGCATATTTGGATTGTATTTCCATTCAAAATCAGATCAAAAACAAAATCTTCATTATTTTATATCATTTATTTGATTTAATTTAATTTTTAAATGATTAAAATCAAAATAAATTAAATAAATAAAGCCAATAATATGTGGGAGTGTTTTTGGGTCGTGGAAATTGCTAGAAGTAAGATGCAAGCATAAAAAGTTAGGCCCATTTGACAAAAAATGCAATTTTGGGTATTGTTGACTTTTGACAATTTTCCAAAAATGGCCAACTTTGACAATGCATATCTCCTTCAATTTTGACCCTAAGAGGGTGTTCTTTGACTTTTTAGAAATCTTGAGATGTCACCTAAATAACCCATTTTGATTTAATTTCAATTGGATCTTACATGTTCATGTAAGAAGCTTTGACCCCAAAGGTGTTTTTGTTGACTTTTGAAAAGGAACTATAATGTGTGGATTTATATCTTTTCATGAGAGAATTTTTTGATCTTGAGGCATGAAGATGAGTTGTAGGGAATTTGATTATCTTCAAAATGATCATTGGATGAGAAATTTCTGATAAAGTATAAGAAAGTTATGCTTGGTCAAAGTTTGGTTGACTTTTCCTAAGAAACCGTAATTTAGCAACTTTTGAGTTTTGATGAATTATGAGCATTCCTTGAGGAATCAAGATCAACACTTGATCAAATGATGTATATTACTCCAAAGTGTTGATTTTTACCAAAAATCTTGAAGTTTGACTACATGAGGACCACAATTGACTTTTGACCTAGTATAGTTGATTTTTAGGCATTTGAGCAGTTGACTGAGCAAACTTCTTATGCAAGGCATGATACTTGACATGCATGATCTTGAGAACATATTAAGGCAATGGAAATCATTTGGGACCCTTGGAACTCAAACATCTTGATAAGGACTGAAACCCTAATTTGAGGCTCATTGTCTTAGGAGGAGGATTTGTCTGGTCAATCCTTAGGAATCCTTGGGCAAGTTGAGGACCTCTAGGAGTATGTTTTGAGTAAAATATGAGGGGAAATTTTGGGGTACAACATCTGCGCCTGTTCAATCTTCTTAAACCTGAGGATGTAGATTGGTTGGTCTGCCTTTCGTGATCTGAAGGTGGAAAATGATTGAACACTAGAGTGCCCAGAAATTTGCACTCGCATGATGTAATACTGATTGGTGATATCGGGAATGGGCTTACATATTCCATTTGGAAGTTGATAGATAATCGTTGGAGATGGGCTTAAAGATGCCATCCAAAAAAAGATATGGGTAACATAAGAGATTCCATTGCGGGAATTCTTGTACCTGCCGTTGAGGAGGACTTTGCTGGAGAATGTTGATTTACGTATGGGGAAATAGAGTATAGGAGCTTCGATTGTCCATTACTCTACTGGGGAATTAACTCTTGATTGAGGAGGTGGGGAGTAAGCTACATATATGGTTAGGGTCCAGGTTGCACCATGACTTACTAGGGAAACGTGAGATCGACCGATTCTGGTCGGTTCCAGGTCTTGTAGTGTTGTAAATTGTTGTCTGGAGGTAAGAGAGAAGGAACCTGGATCATAGGGTTGCTTCAAAATGAAAGCCTGGATAGTAGGTCTATGAGAAGGAACCTTGATAGTAGGGTTACTTCGAAATTAAAGCCTAGATAGTAGGGCTATGAGAAGGAAACTGGATGGCAGGGTTACTTTGAAATGAAAGTCTAGATATTAGGGCTATGAGAAGGAACCTGGATAGTAGGGTTACTTCGAGATGAAAGCCTGGATGGTAGGACTATGAGAAGGAACCTGGATGGTAGGGTTACTTCAAGATGAAATCCCGGATAGTAGGGCTATGAGAAGGAACCTAGATAATAGGGTTACCTCAGAATGAAAGTCTGGATAGTAGGGCTATGAGAAGGAACCTGGATAGTAGGGTTACTTCAGGATGAAAGCCTGGATAGTAGAGCTTATGGGAAGGAACCTGGATAGTAGGGTTACCTCGAGATGAAAGCCTGGATAGTAGGGCTATAATAAGGAACCTGGATAGTAGGGTTACATCAGAATGAAAGCCTAAATAGTAGGGCTATGAGAAGGAACCTGGATAGTAGGGTTACTTCGGGATGAAAGCCTGGATAGTAGGGCTTATGGGAAGGAACCTGGATAGTAGGGTTACCTAGAAATGAAATCCTGGATGGTAGGGCTATGAGAAGGAACCTGGATAGTAGTGTTACTTCGGGATGAAAGCCTGGATAATAGGGCTTATGGGAAGGAACCTGGATAGTAGGGTTACTTCGAAATAAAAGCCTAGATGGTAGGGCTATGAGAAGGAACCTGAATGGTAGGGTTACTTCGACATGAAAGCCTGGATGGTAGGGCTATGAGAAGGAACCTGGATGGTAGGGTTACTTCGAGATGAAACCTCAATAATAGGTCTATGAGAAGGAACCTGGATAGTAGGGTTACCTCAGAATGAAAGCCTGAATAGTAGGGCTTATGGGAAGGAACCTGGATAGTAGGCTTACCTCGGGATGAAAGCCTGGATAGTAGGACTTATAAGAAGGAACCTGGAGAGTAGGGTTACCTCGGGATGAAAGCCTGGATAGTAGGGCTTATGGGAAGGAACCTGGATAGTAGGGTCACTTCACTTGGTCGCGTAGCTTAGTTGATGCGTTCGATTTCGGGAACTGATTTTCATTAGCCGTTTACAGATATGACCTGTATAACTGCTGGAATTATTGGTGATAATTTTCTTTCCTCAAAAGATAACAGGGTTAATGATATGTGATGCATGAAATGCATTATGGGATGATGTTCTCAAAATAAATGAGACTATATTGTATGTGATATGTATGCGCATATGTGATACGGTGGCAGAACCGGACTGTTTTGAGAAAATGCTGGTTTGCATTTTGCGTTAGTATTCGCAAAATGTGGCGGTAAGCAAGAGTCGCCACTGACTTTTATTTTATCCAACTGGAAAGGAAAAAAACACAGAAAAATTCCTTTTTCGAGATTTTGAGTATGGGGGGTAGATTATAGAAAGGGAAGGTATTAGCACCCTTTCTATCCGTAGTTTTCTACGGGCTCTTAGGTACATGCTCATCATTTTAAAAATTGCTTATGTGTGTTTGTTTTGAAAAAGTTTGTTTTACTTCGTTTTAACCCTTGCTTCTATCTTCAAGAGTGTTACGAAGTGTTTTTGAAAACTTTGTTTGAATTGAGTGTAAATGTGAAAAAGTTTATCTCGAGCAAGTACCTACTAGCATCTACCTGCTCGAAAAAAGAATTATTTATGTTCTTGTTTCCTTTAGACAATGCTACCCTACTATTGAGAAATAGGAAGCACCGTCGTTGGAGTTTGTAAGGGTCAATTCGTAAGGGATGTACGATCACTAAAGCAATGTTAAGACGTCTTAGTAATAACCCTAATGTCTTAAGATCATATTCGAGGCAACATTTCGGAGGCAACCTTTCGAGGCAACATTTCCGAACGGGACATTTGATCTTTGTTCAGACAGAAGGGCGACCACTAAGACACCCTATACTTAATGACCGTTTACCGAAGGCAACCAAAGTGAGAGTATACCCTAGGAGTGTGCATGCGCGAGTGATTTGATTTCAGTTATTATCTTTGCACATTAGGGTTTGCTAACCATTTTAAATTGTCATGCAATCTTGTCATACAATCTTATTATCATACATCTAATAGTTAATATTTGCGAGAATTAAAATGCGAGAAATAAAAACCTACGCTATTACATGGCTTCGGGGGAGGGATTAATTACATAGCCAAAAACCCATAAATGATAAAGAAAGGAAAATCCTAATTAAACTATTACATACCGTAAGCAGTTACATTAATATGGTAAAAATAAATAAGCGCGCGAGATGAATTGAAACGAGAGAATTAGGGTTTTGACCCATCTAAACCTAATTGAAATTTAAAGAGAAATACCATTTTTTGTTATTTTTAATTGTTTTGAAAAAAAAAGATTTTAATTGAATAAATAAAGAACCCTAATGAACAATTAATTTAAATTAAGAAAAATAATTAAGTTAACCTATTTTTGTATTTTATTTTATTTGAGAAAAGAAATAAAAAATTAAATCACATGTTAACCCTAATTTTTAATTGATTTTAATTATTTACAAAAGTTAGAATTAACCTAAAATTAAATTTAACTAATATTAAATTAAATTTGATAAAATAAAACCTAAGTTCTAAATTGGTGAAATTGATTTTATGATTTTTTGTGGGTAAAAAAAAAGGTAATTTGGTGTTGGTAAAAAAAAGCAGAATAACTAAAGAAAGGTAAATTAGAGAAAAATAAGAAATAACCCAAGGGTCTACTGTCAGCGGCTCTGATTAGAGGATAATGGTCCAGAGGATGGTGATCAGAGGATGATGGTCCAGAGGATGATGGTCCAGAGGATGATGGTCAGAGGATGATGATAAGAGGATGATGGTACTGGGCCTGCTCTTGGCTGGTGGATCCAGCAGGTCATGACCAGAGGGTGCTTGATCTGGTCCTGGTTGATAGGTCCAGAAGATGATCCTTAAAAAGTGCAGGCGCTGGATCTGGTGAATACAAAGGGGAAAAATGCCAAAAGGTCACGCCTGGGATCGAATCCAGAATCATGAACTTCTGACTTCCTTCTTCTGACCAACTGCGTTGGGTGTTAGTTTATCAATACAATAGAAACAAACAAATAGATCAGAACTATAGGCTTCTAGCCAAAATAAACGCGCCAGCATTTAAACCGGCTAGTAAAATTGTGACATGCCATCGTCTTCTTCCCTGGATCTGTCATTTAAAATTCTGAACTTTTACCTACAGACATGGCATTGTGGCTCTAACCCTGTGAATTTCAGAAACTGCATACAAGCAATATAAATAAGATTCAAGACCATGGATCAACTGGGTATGACCTGTTGATCACAATGGTCTCCTTCATTAGGGCCAATTTTTCTTGTATGAAAAATCCCTAAAACGAACCATGAACCTTAGCCATGGAAACTTAATGTATAGTTAATGAAAACGCAATTAAATATGACCATTAGCTTGTAAACATCATAAGATTCAAGAATATATCACCGAATCATGCTAAATGTGCCCGAATTATGATATGCGAATTCAAAAAAAGAAAGAGGAACCGCGTGACTCTTACAGTGAGTTTCAAGGCTTGAGGAAGCTTGCTAATGATTGAATCTTGATCCTTGGATGTCCAGCAAGTGATTGGGATGACTAGAATGCTTTTAATTGGTATGAAACCTGGAAATTTATTCACAACTTTTATTGAATTTTTGCAAGTTTTCTTTCTGTCCTTTACGCCTTTGCCCCCTCTATTTTTGATCTGCAATTGTTCTATATGCACCCTAGAATGAATTAGGGTTGCAATTTGGTTTCAAATCTTCTCCAATTATAATCATTGATTCAAGATTTGATCCTTTGTGCAAATATTTCCAAATTGAGAAAATCCAATCTTTTTGTGTCCAAATGAACCTTTCATGATTTGAATCCATCTCCAGCTGTATGATATACCTAAACATACACAAAATCTCAAGCTTTGATTAGTTTTTTTTGATATTTTCATAATTTTATTTTGATTTTATTTGATTTAATTGAAATAAAATCAAAATAAATGATAAAAATAAAATAATGACAAATGGAAAGGATCATGGGTCGTAGGTCATGTTGCAAACTCAGTGCAAGCATAAAAAGTTGGGCCCATTTGACAAAAATTGTAATTTGGGACACATTTGACTTTTGGCAACTTTGCAAAAAGGGTCAACTTAGCCAATGCATAACTCCTTCAATTTTGACCCTAGAGAGGTGTTCTTAGACTTTTTAGAAAGCTTAATATGTCCTCTAAGCAAAACTTTTGGTCTCATCTCAATTGAGTCTTCCATGTTCACGTATGAAGCTTTGACAAAAAAGGTGATTTTGTTGACTTTCCAAAATGACCTATAATATCCAAATTCATATCTTCTCGTGAGTGCATATTTTGAACTTGGGAGATGAAGATGAATTGTATATAATTGCATCCTCTTCAAAATGAGCTTTGGATGCATCATTTTTTATAAAGTATGAGAAAGTTATGCTTGGTCAAAGTTGAGTTGACTTTTCTTGCAAAACCCTAATTTAGCAACTTTTGGGTTTTGATGAGTTGTGAGAAATCCTTGAGGAATCCTGATCAACCCTTGATCAAATGATGAATAATACTTCAAAATGAGGATTTTGACCAAAAATATTGAAGTTTGACTGTATGTAGGACACAATTGACTTTTGCCCTAGCACAACCGATTTTTAGGCCTTTGAGCAATTGACTGAGAAAACTTCCTCGACAAGGCTTGAAACTTGACATGGATGATCTTGAGAACATATTAGGACAATGGTGAGCATTTGGGACCCTTTGTATCCAAACATCTTGATGCAAACTGAAACCCTAATTTGAGGTAAACTGCCTTAGGAGAGAGTTTATCTGGTCAACCCTTTGACTTCCTTGAGCAATTTGAGGACCTCACTTGAAATGTATTGAGAAATATGGGAGGGAAAATTTTGGGGTACAACATCTGCCCCTATTCAATCTTCTTAAACCTGAGGATGTAGATTGGCTTGTTGCCTTTCGTGATCCGAAGGTGGAAGATGATTGAACACTAGAGTGCCCAGAAATTTGCACTTCCATGAAGTGGTACTTGTCTTGTGATATCGGGAATGGGCTTATAGATGCCATTTGGAGGTTGATGTCAGAATATGGGATTAAAGATGCCACCAAAAGAAGTGTCGATCGCATAAGAGATTCCTTTGCGAGAGCCCGTATACCTGTTGTTAAGGAGGACTACGCTGGGGAATGTTGGTCTCTGTCTTGTGAGAAATAGAGCTTTAGGAACTTCAGTTGTCTATTACTCTACCGGGGAATCATCTCTTAGTCGAGGAGGTGAAAATGAACTGCTATCTGGTCGTGCTCCAGGCTTCACAGTAATTTGCTGAGGAAAATAAGATCGACTGCTATCTGGTCGTGCTTCAGGCTTCACAGCGACTTATTGGGGGATGATATTAAAACTTGCTATCTGGTCGTTCTCCAGGCTTCGCAATTTCTCACTTCTTATATGGTCGTACTCCAGGCTTCAGAAGGAATTAAGTTGTTATCTGGTCGCATCCGGGCTTCAACTTGAATTTAAGGCAATACTAATATCTGGTCGATTCCAGGCTTCTTAGTAATTGGCCGGGTAAACTGTTATTTGGTCGAATTCCAAGCTTTGTAGTGTCTTATACTGTTATTTGGTCGTGTCTCAGGCTTCAGTATCCTTTGCCGCTATCTGGTTGTAATCCAGGCTTCACGGTGTCTTATACCATTATCTGGTCGATTCTAGGCTTCATGGTATCTTGTATTGCTATCTGGTCAATTTCAAGGCTTCACAATACCTTGTTGAGGGGTCAAGCTGTTTTCCGGTCGATTTTTGGGCTTCACAACTTGTGTTTATGATGTACCACTATCTGGTCGATTCCAGGCTTCACGGTGTCTTGTACTGCTATCTGGTCGATTTCCAAGCTTCACAATAACTTTCTGGGGATTCAACTATTTTCCGGTCGATTTCTGGGCTTCATAGCTTTGAATTTTGGATATACCACTATCTGGTCGATTCCAGGCTTCGTAGTATTTTGGTACTGTTATCCGGTCATTCTCCGGGCTTCACAGTATGATGTATTGTTGGTTGACTATTATCCGGTCGATCTTCGGGCTTCATAGCTTTTTTATTGGAATAGAAACCTTAGTATTGATTTGACTGAACCAAAGAAAACTTGTGAGAATTTGATTGTATCTTTCCCTGAAAGGTAAATAGTTAGTCGTATGTAATGTCATGATGTATGACATGTATTGAGTAATGATGTTCTCAAAATAAATGAGATTGAGCTGTATGATGTATGTGCATATGCCATGATGTATGGATATGAAATGTTCGGGTGACATTCTCTAGATGGGGGAAATAAATCCCGGACTGCTGCTGGAGAGTACAAAGAGTTGAGTTCTTCGTTCTCGCTAGGGATAACGACCCGAGATGATTAGCTGGAGACTTGCATCCATTCTGTTTTGAGAATATTCCGTTGGGAGAGACTCTGTTGGAGAATAAATTGGCGAGAGAATGACTTTGTGGGGAGGAGAGATATTTTGCTGGACGATCTGCTGATTTGGAGAAACCACTCCTTTGGGGATGAATTACCGTTGCTGGTGATGATGAACTCTGTCGGGGATTGAATTTCTACCTATGGAAGAGATAGACTCAGCTGATGGTGAAATTCCTTTGTTGATGATAAATAAACTCTACTTGGGGAGAATTTTTCCGACTTATTCGCTATTGTGAACCTCAGCCGGGGAGAGCTAACACCACTATCTTTGGGTACTTCTTACTCTGCGGGGAGTGTATGTACCTTTAGTCATATTCTCCGGATAGGTCTATCCCCGTACCTGGTGGATAGAGCAACTGTAAGGTTTGGACATTTCTTGTTTGCCCCTGTTCCTGGAACTACAAGTAATTGTCTTTTGTTTCGCATGTAAATATTTATGAGCAGCAGTTATTGTCAAATACATATATCAAAAATGAAATATTGGACGTTCTTACAAAACAAAACAGAAAAAGAAAAACAAGTTGGAATTACTTATGAAAATGAATTGTATTGATTTTGAAGTTAGCCCATAATAGGCGTTTTTGTATAAAGAGGCTGACGTCCTAGTAAGAGAACGCCGCTGAAAGAACATACTTTATATAATTTGTGAAAAAGAAAGGAAAACAGCTATGTGAACAATCCCATTGGGTTCCAACTCTGCTATTGCCTCTATGTCTTCGAGCATCTCATCACTTTGCTACTTGGTCTAAGGTAGATCAGATTGATTGGCACCGTCCGAGCTTGATAGTCGATACCAAAGTCTGGTTGCAAGATAATCCAATGAGACATATTGTTACGCTTCAATCCCTAATTTTTTCCTGGACCGCCCTTTCGGGTTTTCAGTCCACCGGGATACCCTTTTTTGCCCAAGCCGCCTTTTCAGGTTTTCGACTTGTCGGGTGTACAGTTTTTTTTTCATTTTCATCCCTTACTTTTACCCGAACCCTTTTGGTTTGCCGGGAAGCCCTTATTTTTGCCTAGGCCAATCGACCTAGCGGATCTTTGATTATGCGTAGTATCTTTTCACTATGTCTGCATTGACGGGGTGAGGAAGGTCGCCACCATCCATGGTGGTTAGAATCATAGCTCCTCTTGAGAAAATGTTCTTAACCACAAATGGCCCTTAGTATGTGGGGGTCCATTTGCCCCTGGGATCTACTTGTGGTAGTATGATGCGTTTGATTACCAGATCCCCGACTTGATATTCTTGTCATCTGACTTTCTTGTTAAAAGCCTTGATCATTCGCTTTTGATACGTCTGACCATGACAAATAGCAGTAAGTCTCTTTTCATCAATTAAGTTCAGCTGATCAAGCCGGGTCTGGACCCAGTCGTCTTCACTCAAACTTGCATCCTTCATAATCCAGAGAGAAGGTATTTGGACCTCAATGGGTAAGTCCGCTTCCATGCCATACACCAAAGAATAGGGTGTTGCCCCAGTTGATGTCTGTGCTGAGGTGAGATACCCATGAAGAGTAAATGGTAACATCTCGTGCCAGTCTTTGTATGTCATTGTCATCTTCTGCACAATCTTCTTGATGTTCTTATTAGCCGCTTCAACAGCCCCATTCATCTTCGGCCGGTAGGGAGAAGAGTTGTGATGATGTATCTTGAACTGTTTGCAGAGCTCGGTGATCATCGTATTGTTAAGATTTGTACCATTGTCTGTAATGATCCTCTTTGGTACACCGTATCGACAAATCATATTGTTTCGGATAAACCGCACCACAAGGTTCTTGGTTACTGTAGCAAAGGAAGCTGCCTCAACCCACTTCGTAAAGTAATCAATAGCTACCAGAATGAAACGATGCTCGTTAGACGCAGTAGGTCTGATTTCATCGATCATATCGATGCCCCACATTGCAAAAGGCCAAAGAGCTGTCTGTGATACGGTGGGAGAACTGACTAGGGTTTTGCGTTTGTTTTCGCAAATGTTTCGGTTGAGTAAGAGTCGCCACCGACTTTTTATTTTATCCTAAGGAAAGGTTTAAAAAGCACAGCAAAAACCTTTGAGATATTTTCTTGGGTTCGGGGAGTAGATTATAGAAAGGGAAGGTATTAGCACCCTTTCTATCCATGGTTATCCATGGGCTCTTAGGTACTTGCTTAGATCAACTTGCCTTGGTTTTCAATTGTTTGAAATGGTGCTTTGTGTGTGGTTTTTTAAAAAAAAGGTTTTGAAAAAGATGCCTTGTCTAGGCTACCCTTGTAACAATTATTTACTCGAATGTTTTACAAAAGGTGTTTGTCTTTTTGAAAAGATGTTTCAAGGTTTTTTGAAAGTTTGTTTTGAAAGTGTTTGTGAAGTGTGGTTTGAGAAGTAGGCAAGTGTTTTTGTTTTGCAAGTTGACAAGTACTTAAAAGCTATCTACCCTAAAGTTCTCAAAGATTATTGCTATGTTTTAACCCTTTTGACAATTTTGTTCCACCATTGTATTTGGTGGACAATCTTGTATTAGGAGGTGAAAGGGACGGGCGCGGGTCATCGTTTAGACCATAATTGCAATGGTGCTAAGTATCTTTGGGCAATTTTTCCTTGGAAGGGACTTGATCATTTTAGGCAACTTTTCGAAAGCGTCGTCGAGGGACTATGATCATTTGATTGTTTGTTTTGCCCAAAGAAACCTAACATGCAATATGGCCCATTTATTTGAAGGCAACAAGTGGAATACCCTAGGGGTGCAAGTGTGATAAGTGTTGTCCTTTTTCATGCTTGTTTATCTTGAAATTAGGTCAACTATTTTGTTCTTTTCATTTGCATACAAACCCTAATTCTAGCATGGTATATTTAGAAAGCAATAAAGTGTGAAATTTAAATTTCCTAAACTATTACAACACAATATGGGAAGGGGGGTACAAATGTTCAAATGGGGGGATATTTAGACAAGGAATTTAAACCTAGCTATTACATCAATTTTGGAATATTTACAAAATAATTAATTGCATAAATTAAATGGAAAATAAAATAAAGATGCAAAATGCAAAAAGGGTTTTTATATGTATGAAAAAGGGTGTTTTTTATGTCAAATAAACAAAATGAATAAACACAAAAAAGGGTAATATTTTTGGAGTTTTTGTGTTTTAAAGGTAAAACCCTAATTTCTTAAATAAAGGGTATTATTTATTTAATGTGTACAATAATTAATAATTATATACAAAATAAAATAAAAATGAAGTATATTTATAAAAGAGTATTTTTTATGTCAAATATTAATAGAATAAAAAATGTATATATTTTTGTATTTTAACCTAAATATACTAATACATATATAAATATCTTTATTATTTACTAAATAAATATTATATATATAAAATAATAATATTTAATATTTATATAAAAAAAATATTTTTTGATACAAAATGTTTTCAAAAGAGAAAATGAAATAAAAATCAGAAATAAAATATATTTGCATTATTTTTCTAGTTTTTTCTAAATAATAGTATATATATTATTTATGTACAAATGGTTCATATAAACAAATAAATGCCTAAAAAATATAAAAATGGTGTAAAAAATGTTTTTTATGTTTTTAATATTATTAGCAAAAATAAATAAGATAGAAATAAAAAGGAAAAGTCAAAAACTCATTAAAACAAACAAAATGGGCTTAGGGGGTGTCAAAGTGAAAATGTGGTGTGAAAAGAAATAACAAAGCAGGCCCAACCCACCAAGTCTTTCTTCAACCTTCAGCCAGAAAAATGTTCCAAAACGCGCGCCTGTACTCAAGTTCAAACATCTGGATTCCTTGACTTTTTGCACAAACTTTCAACATAAGAAATGTTAATCATCAAGCCACGATTCTAAATATGTAAAGAACTCATCCTAACTCTCAGAAATGAGAGAGAATTTTATCATTCCCAAATCCTAACCTAACTTTTTATCAACATTCAGACCTTAAATTCTCATAGCTCAGGCAAAATAAATGAAAAGTAAAAGTATGTACAGATTCAGGGGCATGAGTAGAACACTTCTTATTCACAAACCTAGAGCTAACAATGCCTACATTAAGAGTTAGAAGTTCAAGAAGATACCTGTTCAGTTGAAGTTGTATCTGGAAATGGGGGAGCTTTCAGGACAAGATGATGATCTGTACAGCTTTCCTGAAGTGTAGTGATTCTATTCCAATGCTTACTTTGCTTTGAAACACCTTGAATCGAGCTATGGACCTTCAACTGCAAAACAAGAAAGTAAAAATGGTGGAACTGATTAGAGGAGTTACAGGTCATGTTTGAGACTTTGGTTAGCTTCAAGTGATGCTAGGGAATGTGTTTGATGAGCTTTTAGCAAGAAAGCATGAAAGGGATGAGAGTTGGCACTCAAACTGCAGTAAGAGCTCTATTTTGGCAGTTTGAGGGAGGTTCTGTATTCTAGAGGGCAATGGAGGTGTTGGAGTCGTGTGCTAGCTCAGTTAGGATGTCTTGAATGTGTACAAAATATTTGCTTAAGGGTTCTATTGCTGAGATGAAAGTTGTGTTTAGTTATGCCATATTTCTTACACTTTAAGCAACCAAAAGCCAAGTTGGTCTTTAGACAGGTAGAGGCCCTCATAACATGCTGCAAACCTTGGCATTGATCAGTGTGATTAGTCCCTAAACTTGTGCCAAGGGGATTTGATCTGTACTTCTTGGATTTTCATATTGACATAAAGCTTAACTTTTCAAAAATGGCTATTTCACTTTTTCCATAAATGGATTAAACTTGCATGTAATGTTTGAACTCATAGAACAACACTTTGGCACAAAGGATTGGCATTAAATTTATAAGTGTTGGATGGTTTAGGGGCCTGTAATCAAGGGAAGCATGCTGATTTGAAAAATTGCACAAGTTATGAACATGTACATGACCAATTCAAAAGTGAGTTTTTGGCCATATTGCAAAATTCGATTCTCTCAAGTCATGAGGTTGTTTGATGAGTTCTTGGACATTTTGGAAAGCTTGGAATGTGTACTACAATCCATCTTTGAAATGCAAATTTAAATTCAAAGTGGAAGTATGTGAAAAATGGTCTTGAAGTTAGGTAAAAACCTTGCCTAAAATAGGTCAAATTTTCACTAAGTTAAGAATGGTTTGGTACCCTTGTTCCAAAATTTGTAACTTGAGATACAAGCTTATTTTGGGAAAACTTTGTGAATCAAAGTTGTAGATTATGCAATAGGCTACAACTTTCATGTTTTGACTTTTGCTTGAATCCAAATGAATCTTGGTGAGAAAGTGGGGCAAAGTTAGGAAAAAAATTAGGGTTTTTCATAACTTAGAAAAATTCTAAGTTATGGAAAATTCCCATTTCAAACCCTAATTTGCAAATCTTGATTTCTTGATGAACAAGTTTCATGATTTGGCATGTTTTGATGAAAAATGAATCTTGACTCTTGATTTTGACCAAAAAGTCAAAGTTTGACTTTTCAGTAGACAGTCAAAATTGATCAATTGACTGGGAAATTCAACTGTCAATCTTGTGCATTTGGGATCTTTTGAACTTGTTGAGCATGTCAAGACAATTCCAAAGGGTCCTTGAGTCCATATGTGAGCTTGGTTTTCCATTGGCTAGGTCAAACAGTCAAAAATTGCCTTTGTGCAGTCAAAACCCTAAAAATGACCATTTTGCCCCTTTGGTGATCTGATCAAGTTTCTTATGGAATTGTGATCCAAACTTGATCAAATGGTCCATGTGAGTTCATAATGTTGATGTGGGTCAATTTTCATGAGATTTGACTGTCAATTGGCCACAGTTGACTTTTTTTCCCCAATACAGCTGATTTCTAGGTCAACTGTCCAATTGACTGGGCAAAACTTGGAATCAAGGCTTGAAACTTGATGTGGATAAACTTGGGAGTCCAATATGAAGCATGAAAGTCATCTTAGGCAATTTAGGTCAAAACATCTTTGTGCAAACACAAACCCTAATTTGGGTTAACATTGCAAGGAGAAGTCTTGAGCAGATGAAACCCTAACTGGATCTTGATCTCAAAGGGCTTTGTGATGAGAAATGTTAAGAAAATGGGAGGGCAAATTTTGGGGTACAACAGTTGCCCCTGTTCAATCTTCTTGAATCCGAAGAGTTAGATTGGCAAGTTTTGCCTTTCGTGACTCGAGGGTAAAAGGAGATTGGACACTAGAGTGCCCGGAAATTTGCACTCGTCAAAGCAATGGATGCGGGAATGGGCTTAGAGATGCCATTTGGAGATGGGCTTAACGATGCCATCTGGAAGGATGACAGAAACTTGTCGGGGATGGGCTTAAAGATGCCATCTGGAAATGAGTATCAAGAAGGTGTCCATACTTTGGACCATCTCTGAACTGGGGGTCTGAATAAAGCGATAGATTGACATCCGTTGTTGGGAGGAATCTGTAAGCTGTTTTAAAAAATTGCATCTGAACAAGTTGATAGATTAACATCCGTTGTTGGGAAGAATCCATAAACTGTTTTCAGAAGTCTCGAGAAGAAACTGAACAAGCGATAGGTTAACATCCGTTACTTGGAGAACCCGTAAACTGTTTTCAGAAATCTTGAAGTTGAATAAGCAATAGAGCAGCATCCGTTGTTGGGAAGCGTCCGTAAACTGTTTTCAGAAGTCTTGAGAAGAAACTGAACAAGTGATAGGTTAACATCCGTTACTTGGAGAACCCGTGAACTGTTTTCAAAAATCTTGAAGTTGAATAAGCAATAGAGCAGCATCCGTTGTTGGGAAGCGTCCGTAAACTGTTTTCAAAAATTGAGAAGAAACTGAACAAGTGATAGGTTAACATCCGTTACTTGGAGAACCCGTGAACTGTTTTCAGAAATCTTGAATTTGGAGAAAGAACCGGTGTAGGGTTTCCTGATGAAGAGCTCGTGTAAAATTGCATCTGGATGAATCTGGAATATGCATTAGAATGTTGCCGTGTCTAGGTCACATCCGAACTATTCCTGGAAAGAAATCTCGGAAGATAGTGATTTTAGTCTTTCGACTGATCTTACCTGAAAAGGTAAAGAGTTAGTTATATGCAATGTCATGATGAATGATACAATGTATGTTATGTGATATGAATGTAAATGAATGCGCATGTAAGTTGGAGAGCTGTCTTGCAAAGGATAGATGAATCCGAGATGGCTGAAGATAACAGTATCTTGACTGCTGCCGGGAAGAATAATTCCTGGTTGTTGTTGGAGAGAAAGGAGCTTGGGTTGTATACCAATCTTCTGGGGAATTCCTGATGACTTCTACTGGGGAGTTCCAATCTAATAGACTCATGCTGGGGAGGTAAGACTGAGAATCTTCAGTTTGGTGGGCAGTATCTCTGTGGGGAGAAGGTTCATTAGTCTGGCTCTGCTGGGGATTGATAATTTGAAGCTTTAGCTCGGCTGGGGATACTGAAACTTAAACTCTGAGGGGAAATGAGTTCTGGAGGATTCTCTGGCTGGGGATAACAAAGATAGGTTCCTCTGGGGGATTGTATTGATAAGTTATGCTGGGGAACTCTGATGAACTTCGCTGGAGGTAGGAAGAATTTTAGCGAATGCGATCTTCCGTGGCAATAAGCTGAGGATAACCCAGTTATAAGTCCTTGTGAGGAATAACTTTGAATAAAACTCGGGAGAGACGTTCGTACTCTGCAGGGGATAAGCTTCCAAAATCTACTGGGCATAAGCTTCAGGGTTTGCTGGTGTCAGAAGTGGGATATGGATTCCAAAGCTCCTGGGGACTTCCTTTGAAATGGTATCAAGATATCCAACCTATCAGTAATCCTCTTTCTTGATTCACAAGGAAATGATTATGTTCGAATGCATATGCCTATTTAACAAAACATTGGACGTTTCTCAAAATAAAACAATTAGTGCAAGAGAAAAAGAAAATGGAAATGACACAAATTTCTGGGAAGAGTATTTGTATTAAATTTCTCTGGGTATATTTGTACAAAGGAGACAATCATCCCAGTAAGAGGATTTTGTCGTAAATATTGAAAGATTTATACAAAATAAAGATGCTTCGTTTGCCGATGACTGGGTTGATCAGAAATCTGGAACTGGTTGATGAAGAGATTGTCTTTGAAGTTATCCGACGAGACATAGTCATACGCTTAAATTCCCTAACTTTTGCCTGAATCGCCCTTTCGGGTTTTCGATCCACCGGGAAACCCCTTTTTGCCCAAACCGCCCTTTCGGGTTTTCGACTTGCTGGGTGTACATATTTTTTTGTTTTTATCCCTAATTTTTGCCTGAACCGCCCTTTCGGGTTTTCGGTTCACCGGGATGCCCATTTTTTGCCCAAGCCGCCCTTTCGGGTTTTCGACTTGTCGGGTTATTTTATGTGTAGTATCTTTTGACTATGTCCGCGTTCGCAGGGTGCGGCAAATCGTCGCCGTCCATGGTGGTCAGAATCATCGCACCACCAGAAAATATGCTCTTGATCACAAATGGTCCTTCATATGTAGGAGTCCATTTACCCCTGGGATCACTTTGCGGCAAGATAATCCGCTTGATTACGAGATCTCCGACTTGATACACTTGACGTCTGACTTTTTTATTGAAGGCCTTGATCATCCGCTTTTGATACGTCTGACCATGGCATATAGCAGCGAGTCGCTTTTCATCGATCAGATTGAGTTGATCAAGTTGGGTCTGCATCCAATCATCTTCATTCAAACCTGTGTCCTCCATAATCCTTAGAGAAGGAATCTAAACCTCCATAAGCAGGACAGCTTCCATGCCATATACCAAAGAAAATGGGGTTGCCCCGGTTGAAGTACGTGCCGTCGTACGATATCCATGCAGAGCAAACGGTAACATCTCATGCCAGTCTTTGTAAGTGACTGTCATTTTCTGAATGATCTTCTTAATGTTTTTGTTCGCAGCTTCAACAACACCGTTCATCTTCGGCCGATAGGGAGATGAACTGTGATGATAAATCTTGAACTGTTCGCACAATGCGGTGATCATCGTGTTATTCAGATTTGTACCGTTGTCTGTGATGATCCTGTCTGGAACACCATACCGGCAGATGAGATTTTGCTTGATAAAGCGGGCAACCACATTTTTAGTAACAGAGGCGAAGGAAGCTGCTTCGACCCACTTGGTGAAATAGTCAATGGCAACTAGGATGAAGCGATGTCCGTTGGAAGTCGTGGGCTTTATCTCTCCAATCATGTCAATGCCCCACATTGCAAATGGCCAAGGAGCAGTCAGAACGTTGAGAGGAACCGGAGGGATATGAACTTTGTCAGCGTAGACTTGACATTTGTGGCAAGTACGGGAATGTTGATGGCAGTCAGCTTCCATGGTAGACCAGTAATAGCCTGCCCTTAGGATCTTCTTAGCCATTGTATGCCCGCTCAAGTGAGTGCCAAATGTGCCGCTGTGTATCTCAGTCATGATCAACTCTGCTTCAACTTTGTCTATGCATCGGAGTAATACACAATCATGGCTTTGTTTGTAAAGGATGTCGTTGCTCAGGAAGAATTTGGCAGCAAATTTCTTTAAGAACTTCTTGTCATTTACGGAAGCTCCTTCGGGATAATCTCTAGTCTCGAGATACCTTTTGATTTCCTGGAACCAGGGTTGTTCCACTACTTCTTCGGTATTAATCTCGTGACAATGTGCAGGTTCATCCATTCGATCGATGGTGATTTGGGGAGCCTCGTTGTCCCAGTTGAGTTTAAACATGGAGGACATTGTAGCTAGAGCATCTGCTAGCTGATTCTCTTCTCGCGGGAAATGCTCGAAGGTAATTTGCTCGAAATGAGGCAACAATGTCAAGACATGTTCTTTGTATGGGATAAGATTAGGATGCTTGGTATCCCACTCTCCTTTGATTTGACTGATAACCAAAGCCGAGTCCCCAAATATGACCAAAGATTTAATCCCCAAGTCTATAGCAGCCTTGAGACCAAAGATGCAAGCTTCATACTCAGCCATGTTGTTTGTGCAGCTGAAGCAAAGTCGGGCCGTGAAAGGTGTGTGACATCCTTTCGGAGAAATGAGTACCGCGCCGATACCGTTTCTAAGTACATTTGAAGCACCATCAAAGTACAGGGTCCATCGGGATCCCTTTTCGGGTCCGTCATACGGTCCATTACCTTCAATGTTGTCCAAATTCATGATGTCCTCGTCTGGGAAGTCAAATCTCATGGATTGATAATCTTCGATAGCTTGATGAGCCAGATGGTCAACTAGTACACTCCCTTTTATAGCTTTTTGGGTGGTGTACTGGATGTCATACTCTGTTAGGATCATTTGCCATCTAGCTATCCTTCCAGATAAAGCGGGCTTTTCGAAGATATACTTTATAGGATCCATTTTGGAAATCAACAAGGTAGTATGAGTCAACATATACTGCCCTAGTCGGCGAGCAGCCCATACCAAAGCGCAGCAAGTTTTCTCGAGCAGTGAGTAGCGAGTCTCACAGTCGGTAAACTTTTTGCTAAGGTAATAAATAGCATGCTTTTTTCGACCAGACTCGTCATGCTGGCCCAAAACACACCCCATTGAGTTATCCAAGACGGTCATATACATGATCAATGGTCTTCCTTCGACAGGTGGCATTAGAATAGGAGGTTCTAGTAAATACTCCTTGATCTTATCAAAAGCAGCTTGGCAATCATCGTTCCATTCGACTACCTGATCTTTCTTCAAGAGTTTGAAAATTGGCTCACAGGTAGAAGTCAGATGAGAGATGAATCTGGCAATATAGTTCAAGCGCCCCAAGAACCCTCTAACCTCCTTTTCAGTACGGGGAGCAGGCATCTCTTGTATTGCTTTCACTTTTGCTGGATCGACTTCAATGCCTTTGTTGCTTACGATGAATCCTAGGAGTTTACCAGACCTAACTCCAAAAGTGCACTTACTTGGATTCAGCCTGAGTTTGTATTCTTTCAACCTGGCAAACATCTTTTCTAGATGTTCAAGGTGCTCCTCCTCTGTTTGTGACCGAGCTATCATATCGTCTACGTAAACTTCAATCTCATGATGTATCATATCATGAAACAAAGCTACCATGGCGCGTTGATAAGTTGCCCCTGCGTTCTTCAGCCCGAACGACATCACCTTGTAACAGAAAGTGCCCCATTGTGTGACAAAAGTTGTTTTCTCCATATCCTCGGGGGCCATTTTGATTTGATTGTATCCCGAGAATCCATCCATGAAGGAAAACACTTTGTGCTGAGCTGTATTGTCGATCAAAATGTCAATGTGTGGAAGTGGAAAATCATCTTTGGGGCTGGCTCTATTCAAATCCCGGTAGTCCACACACATCCTGACTTTGCCATCTTTCTTAGGTACTGACACGATTTTAGCAACCCATTGAGGATAGGACGTAACAGCCAGAAAGCCAGCATCGAGTTGCTTCATCACTTCTGCTTTGATCTTTTCAGACATGTCAGGCCTCATTCGGTGGACTTTTTGCTTGATCGGTGGACAATCCTCTCTTGTGGGGAGACGGTGAACCACGATGTCTGTGTCTAGACCCGGCATGTCTTCATAAGACCAAGCGAAGATCTCAACATATTCATTCAACAACTGTATCAGGCGTTCCTTGACATTTGGTTCCAGATTGGCACCCACTTGCACTTCCTTCCGGTCTTCCTCGGTTCCCAAGTTGACAGTTTCCAATGACTCTTCGTGCGGTAAGATGGCCCTTTCCTCTTGCTGTAAAAGTCTGGCTAGTTCCCCTGGTACTTCACAACCTTCGTCATCTTCATACTCGGCTTGATTGACCAGATCTTCAGAGTTATTGAAGGATATAGTAGAATAGTCACTCATGGAATCCGGAGTGGATGGGTACCTGCATTTGTGAGTGTGGGTGTGTGTAAGGGATAGCCATCCTTAAACAAAAATGCAAAAGGAAAGAAAATGAACACAAGCAGTTTATCAAATGAAAAACGTCCAATGAATCATTAAACATGGCATATGGATATGAAAAATAATCAAAACCCTTACAAATGGACCTACATGCCCCGGGCAAGGCATGAGGTGAAAAGATAGTGTACGGATTGTTTGAAAATAAATATTACAGACCAAATTGAAGTGTTTGACAGATAAATTATTGATGAATAAAAGTGATGGGGACAAAGTCTTTTGCCTCCCAGTTGCACAATCCTCCTTTGGCAGTTGGGTAAATCCACTCTTCGATGTTGCTCTCTTTGTCTTCATCCTCTAAAGCGTTGATTCCATAGGGAGAAATTTTGACTGGCGCTCTTTCAATCTTCGAACGGCGCATAGCTTTCTGGCCCGCGGAAGTGAACCCTAATCCAAATTTGTCTGTTTTATGTGGAATATCAGGCAGCTGCCCCCATGCTGAATTCTTCCCCTCCTTTATTGCGGCCCTTGCGTCCTCTAGAGATGCCATCCTGGCCATCTGCCTCGGTGTCTCAGCTGCCAACTTTGCTACTGCTATTTCAGGAAGGACTTCTTCGAAATGCTGAAAAGGCGTTTCAATGAACTCCCCTTCTACCTCCACATACCGGAAAGAATTCAAGTGGCTAATCATGTACTCCTCTTCGCCATGGACAGTAATGATCTTTCCCTTGACAGGATACTTCAACATCTGATGTAAGGAGGAGGTGACTGCCCCAGCATGGTGTATCCAAGGCCTACCCAATAAGCAAGAGTATGACGGACGAATGTCCATCACATAGAAAGTAGATTTAAACACCTCAGTGCCTATCTTGACGGGAATTTCAACCTCCCCATGGACCATTCTCTTCAAACCATCGAAAGCTCTGACAACAATATCACTCGGCTTCAACTCCAACCCTTCACAATCTAGTCGGTCCAAGGCCTTCTTAGGCAGTACATTCAGCGACGAACCAGTGTCGACCAAGACATGTGCGAGAGTAGTTCCTCGGCACTCAACTGAAATGTGCAAAGCATCATTGTGGTTTCTACCTTTAGGAGTTAGGTCGGCATCAGAGAAACCTAATCCATTGTCCGCAGTGAGGCTAGCCACGCAATTTTGAAATTGATCCGCAGAGGTTTCCTGGGGCACATGGGCTGCCTTCAGGAATTTTATCAGAGCTTTAGCGTGCGCTTCCGAGCAAAGTAGTAGTGCCAGCATGGAGATATTTGAGGGGGTTTGCCCCAGCTGTTCTACCACATCGTAGTCACTCCTTTTGATTATCTTCAAGATCTCATCGATTTCCTTCTTGGATGTTTCTGGGATGACCAAGGGTTGAGCCCTCGTCCTGACGAGCTCATCTTGGATTCCCTTACCTTTATCAGCAGTGGTAGGAGAGACAGTACTAGGAACAACAACATCTTCAATCAAAGGGGGTCTAGCAGAGTGTTTTACTGGTGCAGGGATGACCTTGTCGGCAGATGAGGGTCCAAAGATTGCTCTTGGAGGGGCAATCTCTGGAGAAAATATTATCCCGCTCCGGGTGATTTTGCTCGTGCCTGCAATGTTTCCAATGATAGCTTCTTCATCATCCGAACTTTCTTTAGTTATTTCGATTTGTTTAATACCATGGTAGTAGATGTCGCCGCCATAGTTCCATGGTATCGACTTCTCAGAAATATAGGGGACAGGCCCTGGCATTGTTATCTTCAAAGGAACAGATTTCGTAACTGGTGTAATCTTAACAGGCTTTTTGACGGCCTTGGAAAGATTGGCGTGAATGGTTATGATTGAGACATCTTCAGTATGAATTGGAACAGCAGAAACTTTTTCAAACAAAATTTGTCGACTATCCATTAGGCCTTGGATGCCTTTCTTCAGTAACGGACAATCAAACGGCAGAGAGTAACAACAATAACAGTCTTCTTCACATCCCGGGAAGATCCCGGCCTTTAACAGATTCAACTTGATGGTTAATAATGGAGTTATCAGATCATTGACATCAGCAACATACAAATCTTCTTCAATGGCGTTGACATTTCGGCCGTGCTTCGGCATGGGGGCAGATATCACATTAGGCTTCTCCAGAGCGTCAAACTCCACCTCTTTCGCCTCTATCAGGTCTTGGATTTTATGCTTGAGTGCCCAACAATCATTGGTATCGTGCCCGACACTGTCAGAATGGTAGGCGCATTTAGCATTAGGATGATAATGCGGAGAGGACGTATTCACATTCTTTGGTGCCTCTTTGATAGTGGCGAGGTTCAACTTCAACAGATGGGGAAGCACTTGCGCTGGAGTCATATTAATGCAGGTGAACTGCCGTTGTGGCCGTTCCACCCGTTGTTGATTTGGTCTGGACTGGTTATAGCGAGGCTGTTCACTTGAAGAGTTTTGAATCATTACGGCCCCCACAGTTGGCCGACGCTCCGTCTTCCCTGCTCTTCTCTGAGAATATACCACAACCGTTTCCTTCTTAAAAGGTTTTTTCTCAATACTTGCAGCAACACCCTTCTGAATTTTTCCTGACTTGATGCCAGCTTCTATTCTTTCGCCTGTTAAGATCAAGTCGGTAAACCCCGCGGAAGAGTTACCAATCAGATGATTGAAAAATGGCCCAGATAGGGTCCCTAGAAACATATCAACAAGTTCACGGTCGGTTAAAGGAGGCTGCACCCTGCCAGCCAAATCCCTCCATTTTTGTGCATATTCTTTGAACCCCTCGCCTGTTCCTAGTGACATACCCTGAAGTTGGGTACGAGTAGGAGCAAGGTCAGAATTGTACTGGTATTGTTTGTAAAAGGCGGTGGCCAAGTCTTCCCAATTTCGGACGCTGGTTCCTTTTAGCTGATAAAACCACTCCAATTGAGCCCCAGAAAGGCTGTCTTGAAAGAAATGGATCCAAAGATTTTTATCTGCTGTATAGGGTTGGATCTTTCTCACGTAGGACCTGAGATGCATTTTTGGACAGGACAGCCCATCATACCTCACAAACACTGGCACTTTGAATTTTGGGGGAATCACAATCCCGGCAACCAAACCCAAGTCTTCAAAGTCCAAACCCGGTACTCTTTGTAGCTCCATGGCGGCCAACCTGTCTTCTAAACCCTTGTATTTATCATCAGCTGGAGGGTATTGTTGATCAGAATAATCTTCATCCTCTTCTCCCATATCGGACTCGGAAGGTACAACAACTCCACCTCCTTTACTGGTTCCTTCATCAGAAATAGGAGGAAACTCAAGCACTCTCTTGGCCTCTCCTTCAAATCTTCTCCCTAAAGTAGCCACCCCGAGTCTCTTTTTCTTCTTTTTCACAGGGTCTTTGTTCCCTATTAGGGTCTTGAGATCCTCCTGACCCTTAGCCAAGGTCATCAGGAGTTGCTGGAACTGTGCATTTTGAGTTTGCAGGTCTTTGACTGTTTGCTCGAGATCCATCCTACTGAAATAAACAGCAGACAGATAAGGAAACCTGGAGTGAGACCTGCTTATGCACATGATGAATGGTATGCTTATGTATGCAATGCATTCAAGGATTTAGAACATTCAAAATTGTTGCAGACAAAGAAGAACGCACGTCATATTAATAAGAAGAAATTTGTTAATACATAAATGCCACATGGGCCAAATATTACAAAAATAACTTCTCAAGGTAAAAAGACATTGCGCATCCTCTTTGGTGCGATGTAGGTGTTGAGGGCCTCTTGCTCATGGAGTCGGCGGGTAAGCTCTAGAACCTTCTTCTCACTAGCGTAGAAGCTGGCTTCAAAAGTGTTCCATTCCTCCTTGAGCTGAATCCAACTCTTCTGCATTTCCTCCCACGATGTAGGCATGTCAGGATATAGGATGGTGTAGGGAACCTCTCCTTCCTTGACGAGCTCTTTAATCACAGGGAGAACATGGGGATAAGGCATCATTAGACTCTGGCCTCGGGCTCGTACCCACTTGAGATAAGGCTCAAGAGGGATGGATTTATTGTGTCCCAGTGTCTTGCTATCAACCTTGTTGGGCCTTCCCCAAGCTCTGATGAATCTTTGGCGAAGTCCTTGCGCATCGTTGTCGAAGTCAAAAACTAGGTCAGGAATCAACATGTCGTGAGGGCCATCTCTTCGTGCATATCCAAATTGCCTCAAAGCTAGGCAAGGGTTGTAGGTTATACCTCCTCTGATTCCAAGTAAAGGAACATTAGGAAACTCTCCACAACGATCGACGATGATGACATTTTCTCTGGACCGAGAACACCAATGTATATCAGAGTGAGTAAGAGTCATCAACCGTTGGGACCACCTTGAGCCTTGGTCATTCTTCAAGACAGATTGTGGAAGGTGCGAAATAAACCACCTTGCAAGGAGAGGAGTACAGAACATGAGAACACCCCTCTTTCTCATTGTTCGTGTGTAAAATGAGTGAAGAATGTCCCCAAGCAATGTTGGTATTGGATTTATGGACAAGAAGATTTTGACGGCATTGACATCTACCATTTGGTCAGAATTAGGGAACAAGACCAACCCATAGATAAGGAGTGCCACAATCTCTTCAAAGGCTTGTAGGTCCAATGAATTCCAACATTCTTGCGCCTTCTCCAACAAGAATTTTGCTAAGAATCCTTTGACGCCGCTTCTGGTTTCCCAATGCCCCTTGATTTCAGATGGCTGTAGATGTAATGCTCGAGCAACATCTTCCGGCTTTGGTTCCTTTTCCGTACCGTTGAAGGGTAGTTGATTAAGGATAGGGATTATTAGGAGTTGAGAAAACTCCTCCAAAGTGGGCACCAACTGGTAATCAGGGAAAGTGAAACAGTGGTGAAGAGGGTCAAAGAACTGGAATAGCACTTTCATCATGTCTTCTTCAATGTTGGTGTTGACTAAGCTGAGCAGTCTACCATGTCTTTCACTAAAGGATGAGCTTTCCGGAATCCTTGAGGTGAGCTCCTTGAGTTGAGGAGAGATTCTCACAAGGTTGACTTGAATGGTTTTTCTGCGAGGAATTTCCATGACCTACAAAACAAGAACAAAGATGAAGATCCAAACCCTTGAAATGGTTAGTGAATGCATATGATGCTTTATGATGCTTATGATGTATGCACAAAACATATGTACAAGCAATTCACACCAAACCCTAGTTTCAGGCTTGCATGGGGCTTCATAGGTAAGTACCCTCTTGAGTGTAGTTGGCTTAAAAACCTGTCCTATAAATAGTAGCCGGGTTCTAAGGAGCTCAATATCACTGGACTGTTTTCATTGTTCATTGTTTTGGTTTAGCCACTTAACTAGTGACCAAAATATTCCAAGAAAACAACCCTCAATGAGTGTAGTATCGAGTATCTACCAACTTCGGACTGCACCAAAGTCGGTCATCTCACTACCCCTAATGTAAGGCCAAGATGGTCAAGTAAGGTTCTAGGTCATTAGTGCTTAGTGACATCACTCAGCAGCCCCGTACTCTCCTTGATTGAACTTAAGGGTTACCGGTACTCACAAATATGTCGCACTAATATAGCTATTGCTTCGACCGTGTCGGTATACCCCGCACAGTTTCCACAACGTATTGCTATCTATGAATGTTTCCCAAAATCCGGGTGTAGGATTGCAAACCCAAACAATAGAGCGAAGATGTAAAGCAATCAAGACAAACAATTAATCATGCAAGAGGGTGATCTAAGCCCTAAGGTTACTCCATTTTTAAAACAATCCCCAGCAGAGTCGCCAGTTCTGTGATACGGTGGGAGAACTGACTAGGGTTTTGCGTTTGTTTTCGTAAATGTTTCGGTTGAGCAAGAGTCGCCACTGACTTTTTATTTTATCCTAAGGAAAGGTTTAAAAAGCACAGCAAAAACCTTTGAGATATTTTCAGGGGTCGGGGAGTAGATTATAGAAAGGGAAGGTATTAGCACCCTTTCTATCCATGGTTATCCATGGGCTCTTAGGTACTTGCTTAGATCAACTTGCCTTGGTTTTCAATTGTTTGAAATGGTGCTTTGTGTGTGGTTTTTAAAAAAAAAAGGTTTTGAAAAAGATGCCTTGTCTAGGCTACCCTTGTAACAATTATTTACTCGAATGTTTTACAAAAGGTGTTTGTATTTTTGAAAAGATGTTTCAAGGTTTTTTGAAAGTGTTTGTGAAGTGTGGTTTGAGAAGTAGGCAAGTGTTTTTGTTTTGCAAGTTGACAAGTACTTAAAAGCTATCTACCCTAAAGTTCTCAAAGATTATTGCTATGTTTTAACCCTTTTGACAATTTTGTTCCACCATTGTATTTGGTGGACAATCTTGTATTAGGAGGTGAAAGGGACGGGCGCGGGTCATCGTTTAGACCATAATTGCAATGGTGCTAAGTATCTTTGGGCAATTTTTCCTTGGAAGGGACTTGATCATTTTAGGCAACTTTTCGAAAGCGTCGTTGAGGGACTATGATTATTTGATTGTTTATTTTGCCCAAAGAAACCTAACATGCAATATGGCCCATTTATTTGAAGGCAACAAGTGGAATACCCTAGGGGTGCAAGTGTGATAAGTGTTGTCCTTTTTCATGCTTGTTTATCTTGAAATTAGGTCAACTATTTTGTTCTTTTCATTTGCATACAAACCCTAATTCTAGCATGGTATATTTAGAAAGCAATAAAGTGCGAAATTTAAATTTCCTAAACTATTACAACACAATATGGGAAGGGGGTACAAATGTTCAAATGGGGGGATATTTAGACAAGGAATTTAAACCTAGCTATTACATCAATTTTGGAATATTTACAAAATAATTAATTGCATAAATTAAATGGAAAATAAAATAAAGATGCAAAATTCAAAAAGGGTTTTTATATGTATGAAAAAGGGTGTTTTTTATGTCAAATAAACAAAATGAATAAACACAAAAAAAGGGTAATATTTTTGGAGTTTTTGTGTTTTAAAAGTAAAACCCTAATTTCTTAAATAAAGGGTATTATTTATTTAATGTGTACAATAATTAATAATTATATACAAAATAAAATAAAAATGAAGTATATTTATAAAAGAGTATTTTTTATGTCAAATATTAATAGAATAAAAAATGTATATATTTTTGTATTTTAACCTAAATATACTAATACATATATAAATATCTTTATTATTTACTAAATAAATATTATATATATAAAATAATAATATTTAATATTTATATAAAAAAAATATTTTTTGATACAAAATGTTTTCAAAAGAGAAAATGAAATAAAAATCAGAAATAAAATATATTTGCATTATTTTTCTAGTTTTTCTAAATAATAGTATATATATATTATTTATGTACAAATGGTTCATATAAACAAATAAATGCCTAAAAAATATAAAAATGGTGTAAAAAATGTTTTTTATGTTTTTAATATTATTAGCAAAAATAAATAAGATAGAAATAAAAAGGAAAAGTCAAAAACTCATTAAAACAAACAAAATGGGCTTAGGGGGTGTCAAAGTGAAAATGTGGTGTGAAAAGAAATAACAAAGCAGGCCCAGCCCACCAAGTCTTTCTTCAACCTTCAGCCAGAAAAATGTTCCAAAACGCGCGCCTGTACTCAAGTTCAAACATCTGGATTCCTTGACTTTTTGCACAAACTTTCAACATAAGAAATGTTAATCATCAAGCCACGATTCTAAATATGTAAAGAACTCATCCTAACTCTCAGAAATGAGAGAGAATTTTATCATTCCCAAATCCTAACCTAACTTTTTATCAACATTCAGACCTTAAATTCTCATAGCTCAGGCAAAATAAATGAAAAGTAAAAGTATGTACAGATTCAGGGGCATGAGTAGAACACTTCTTATTCACAAACCTAGAGCTAACAATGCCTACATTAAGAGTTAGAAGTTCAAGAAGATACCTGTTCAGTTGAAGTTGTATCTGGCAATGGGGGAGCTTTCAGGACAAGATGATGATATGTACAGCTTGCCTGAAGTGTAGTGATGCTATTCCAATGCTTACTTTGCTTTGAAACACCTTGAATCGAGCTATGGACCTTCAACTGCAAAACAAGAAAGTGAAAATGGTGGAACTGATTAGAGGAGTTACAGGTCGTGTTTGAGACTTTGGTTAGCTTCAAGTGATGCTAGGGAATGTGTTTGATGAGCTTTTAGCAAGAAAGCATGAAATGGATGAGAGTTGGCACTCAAACTGCAGTAAGAGCTCTGTTTTGGCAGTTTGAGGGAGGTTCTGTATTCTAGAGGGCAATGGAGGTGTTGGAGTCGTGTGCTAGCTCAGTTAGGATGTCTTGAATGTGTACAAAATATTTGCTTAAGGGTTTTATTGCTGAGATGAAAGTTGTGTTCAGTTATGCCATATTTCTTACACTTTAAGCAACCAAAAGCCAAGTGGGTATTTAGACAGGTAGAGGCCCCCATAACATGTTGCAAACTTTGGCATTGATCAGTGTGATTAGTCCCTAAACTTGTGACAAGGGGATTTGATCTGTACTTCTTGGATTTTCATTTTGACATAAAGCTTAACTTTTCAAAAATGGCTATTTCACTTTTTCCATAAATGGATTAAACTTGCATGTAATGTTTGAACTCATAGAACAACACTTTGGCACAAAGGATTGGCATTAAATTTATGAGTGTTGGATGGTTTAGGGGCCTGTAATCAAGGGAAGCATGCTGATTTGAAAAATTGCACAAGTTATGAACATGTACATGACCAATTCAAAAGTGAGTTTTTGCCATATTGCAAAATTCGATTCTCTCAAGTCATGAGGTTGTTTGATGAGTTATTGGACATTTTGGAAAGCTTGGAATGTGTACTACAATCCATATTTGAAATTCAAATTGAAATTCCAAGTGGAAGTATGTGAAAAATGGTCTTGAAGTTAGGTAAAAACCTTGCCTAAAATAGGTCAAATTTTCACTAAGTTAAGAATGGTTTGGTACCCTTGTTCCAAAAATTGTAACTTGAGATACAAGCTTCTTTTGGGAAAACTTTGTGAATCAAAGTTGTAGATTATGCAATAGGCTACAACTTTCATGTTTTGACTTTTGCTTGAATCTAAATGAATCTTGGTGAGAAAGTGGGGCAAAGTTAGGAAAAAAATTAGGGTTTTTCATAACTTAGAAAAATTCTAAGTTATGGAAAATTCCCATTTCAAACCCTAATTTGCAAATCTTGATTTCTTGATGAACAAGTTTCATGATTTGGCATGTTTTGATGAAAAATGAATCTTGACTCTTGATTTTGACCAAAAAGTCAAAGTTTGACTTTTCAGTATACAGTCAAAATTGATCAATTGACTGGGAAATTCAACTGTCAATCTTGTGCATTTGGGATCTTTTGAACTTGTTGAGCATGTCAAGACAATTCCAAAGGGTCCTTGAGTCCATATGTGAGCTTGGTTTGCCATTGGCTAGGTCAAACAGTCAAAAATTGCCTTTGTGCAGTCAAAACCCTAAAAATGACCATTTTGCCCCTTTGGTGATATGATCAAATTTCTTATGGAATTGTGATCCAAACTTGATCAAATGGTCCATGTGAGTTCATAATGTTGATGTGGGTCAATTTTCATGAGATTTGACTGTCAATTGGCCACAGTTGACTTTTTTCCCCAATACAGTTGATTTCTAGGTCAACTGTCCAATTGACTGGGCAAAACTTGGAATCAAGGCTTGAAACTTGATGTGGATAAACTTGGGAGTCCAATATGAAGCATGAAAGTCATCTTAGGCAATTTAGGTCAAAACATCTTTGTGCAAACACAAACCCTAATTTGGGTTAACAGTGCAAGGAGAAGTCTTGAGCAGATGAAACCCTAACTGGATCTTGATCTCAAAGGGCTTTGTGATGAGAAATGTTGAGAAAATGGGAGGGAAAATTTTGGGGTACAACACTGTCAAAACATTCAGAGGAACTGGAGGTACATGCACTTTATCAGCATATACTTGACACTTATGACATGTCCGAGAATGCTGATAACAATCGGCTTCCATAGTGGACTAATAATATCCTGCCCGTAGGATCTTCTTTGCCATGGTATGTCCACTGGAATGAGTTCCGAAGGTACCCTCATGTAACTCCGCCATGATCCTTTCTGCCTCGCTCTTGTCCACACACACAGTAAGGTTGAATCATGGTTACACTTATAAAAGACACCATTGCTGATGAAGAACTTCGCAGTGAACCTTCTCAAGAAATTCTTATCATTAACAGATGCACCATTGGGGTATTTTTGAGTCTCAAGATACCTCTTTACCTCGTGAAACCAGGGTTTATCTGCTACCTCTTCAGTCTCGATGTCACAGTAATGTGCGGGTTCCTCCAACCTCTCGATGATAATCTGGGGAGCTTCATTGTCCCACCTGACTTTGAACATAGAAGACATGGTAGCTAGCGCGTCCGCTAACTGGTTTTCCTCTCTCGGGAAATATTCAAAGGTTATCTCCTCAAAATGTGGGAGAAATGTCAGTACATACTCTTTGTAAAGAATATGATTTGGGTGCTTCGTATCCCACTCGCCCTTGATCTGACTGATAACTAGAGCAGAATCTCCTAATACACTAAAAAACTTAATCCTCAGGCCAATAGCTGCTCGAAGGCCCAAGATGCATGCTTCATACTCCGCCATATTGTTGGTGCAGTTAAAACATAATCGGGCGGTTAACGGAGTATAATAGCCCTCAGGAGATATGATCACATTGCCAATTCCATTACCCAACGCGTTTGAGGCTTCGTCAAAATGCATAGACCATCGGGATCCCTCCTCGGGTCCTTCATCCGATCCAGGTTCTTCATAGTTGGTCACCAACATGATTTTCTCATCTGGGAACTTGAAATTCATGGATTGATAGTCATCCATGGCCTGATGCGCCAAATGATCCACCAATACACTCCCCTTGATTGCCTTTTGGGTTGTGTATTGGATGTCGTACTCGGTTAAGATCATCTGCCATCTTGTTATTCTTTCGGACAAGGCAGGATTTTAGAAGATATACTTGATTGGATCCATCTTTGATATCAATAGGGTAGTGTGAGTCAGCATATACTGTCTCAGCCGGCGAGCAGCCCATGCCAAAGTGCAACAAGTTTTCTTGAGCAGTGAGTATCGAGTCTCACAGTCGGGAAACATCTTTCTAAGGTAGTAAATGGCATGCTCTTTTCGGCCAGACTCGTCATGCTGCCCTAGCACACACCCCATTGAATTATCCAGTACTGTCAAGTATAAGATCAAAGGTCTTCCTTCAACTGGAAGCATCAAAACTGGTGGCTCTTGAATATATTCTTTGATCCTTTCGAAAGCGGTCTGACATTCATCATTCCATCTTACCACTTGATCTTTCTTCAGCAGCTTGAAGATTGGCTCACAAGTAGCGGTCAGATGTGAAATGAATCGGGCGATATAGTTCAGACATCCCAAAAAGCCTCTGACTTCCTTTTCTGTGCAGGGAGCTGGCATCTCTTGTATAGCTTTCACCTTTGCAGGGTCCACATGAATACCCTTATTACTGACGATGAAACCTAGCAGCTTACCAGACCTTACCCTGAAGGTGCACTTGTTCGGGTTCAACCTTATCTTGTACATCTTCAACCTGTCAAACAGTTTCTGGAGATGGTCAAGGTGTTCTTCCTCAGTTTGGGACTTTGCAATCATTTCATCAACATAAACCTAAATCTCATGGTGAATCATGTCGTGGAACAAAGCGACCATGGTGCGCTGATAAGTTGCCCCAACATTCTTCAACCCGAAAGGCATGACCTTGTAGTAAAAGGTGCCCCATTGTGTAATGAAGCTCGTCTTCTCCATGTCTTCGGGAGCCATCTTGATTTGATTGTAACCGGAAAAACCATCCATGAAGGAGAAGATCTTATGTTGCACGGTGTTATCGACCAGAACATCGATGTGAGGAAGTGGGAAATCATCCTTGGGGCTTACCCTGTTCAGATCTCTATAGTCCACACACATCCGTACCTTACCATCCTTCTTAGGTACCGGAACCACGTTGGAAACCTACTGCGGATAAGAAGTGACAGCTAAAAATCCTACGTCAAACTATTTCATGACCTCAGCTTTGATTTTCTCTGACATCTCAGGGCGCATACGACGAACCTTATGCTTTACCGGAGGACAGTCTTCTTTAGTTGGCAGGCGGTGTACCACAATATCGGTGTCCAAACTGGGCATATCGTCATAGGACCATGCGAAGATCTCAACATAATCGCGTAGCATCTGTATCGACCGTTGTTTAACACTAAGCCCCAGATTCGCACCTATCTTGACCTCCTTCTTGTCTTCTTCTGTACCCAAATTCACTGATTCCATTGGCTCTTAATGAGGCTGTATGGCCCTCTCTTCCTACAGTAACAGTCTATCAAGTTCTCCAGGTACCTCATAATCATCCTCACCTTCGTCCTTGGCTTGGTTGATCGGATTTTCGAAGTCATAATTGACAGTAGCAGAGTTGTTATCAATGGGATCCAGAGTGGACAAGGATATGCATTATGATACGTGAGTGTGTGTAAGAGCATAGTTGTTTTGATAAAGTGAGAGACAAAAAAGAAAAACAAGGAGCGCAAAATTTGTAATGCAAGAAACGTCCAATGTTTTATTGATGATATAAGAAAGTGACAAATAATAAGCCCTCACAAACAATGCCAAGATGCCTTGGGCAAGGCACTGGGCCATAAAGTTTCAAACTGTTTATTACAAAATTCAAAACAAAAGTCAATTACTGTGAAATAAAGGAAACAGGTATGAAGTCTTTCATCGTCCAGTTGTTCAATCCTCCATTGGTTATAGGGTAGATCCAGCTGTCAATGTCTGAATCTTCTTCACCATCTTCAATCGCATTAACTCCCGGATTACTAATATGCAGAGGAGGTCTTCCAATCTGCACGCGCCTAACAGCCCTTTGAGCCCCTGTAGTGAAGCCCAAACCAAATTTGTCAGTTTTGTGCGTGAAATCAGGGAGCTGACCCCAATTTGCACACCCACCTTTTTCAATTACAGCCCTGGCATCCTTGAGGGAAGCCATCTTCGTCGGAGGTTTGTCAGTAGAAACTTCAGTTGACGCCAAAGTCTGGGGGACCTCTTCAAAGTTCTGACAAGGGGTTTCGATGAATTCCCCATCCATCTCCATGTAGCGAAAAGAATTAAGATGACTCACCATATACTCCTCTTCACCTCGTACCGTGACAATCTTCCCCTTTACCAGATATTTCAACATTTGATGGAGCGTGGAAGTCACTGCCCCAGCCTTATGAATCCAAGGACGACCCAACAAGCAAGAATATGATGGTCCGATATCCATCGCGTAGAAAGTAGATGCGAAAGTCTGAGATCCAACTTTAACTGAGACGTCCACCTCCCCGTGCACCATCCTTTTTGACCCGTCGAAAGCCCTAACCACAACATTGCTCAGCTTCATAATTAAACCTTCACAATCCAGACGGTCTAATGCTTTCTTTGGTAAAACATTCAATGAGGACCCGGTATCCACTAGTACGTGGGCCATAGTAGTGCCCCTGCACTCAACCGAGACGTGAAGAGCATCATTGTGATTTCTTCCTTTAGCAGTCAGATCTGCGCCTGAGAAAACTAGCCCATTGTCATTAGTCAAACTAGCTACACAGTCTTTGAATTGATCGGCCGAAGTTTCCTGCGCCACATGCGTAGTCTTGAGGAATGAAATTAAAGCCTTTGCATGGGCTTCAAAACATAATAACAATGACAACATGGAGGTTTTCGACGGGGTCTGCCCCAGCTGCTCGACTACGTTGTAATCTCTCTTCTTGATAATCTTCAGAATTTCCTCTATCTCCTGCTTAGAGGTTTCTACAATGATCATCTAAGGTGCCTCCGTCCGGGCACGCTCACCTGTGATTTCTTTAACCCGAGTCCCAGATGGCTCGATGACAGGGGTGATAACTGGAATATGAACTAGGATAGTAGCTGATGTACTAGCAGATGGAATGATAACAGGTTTGTGGATAGTCAGAGGGGAAATCTCGGGAGAAAAGAGTCTTCCACTGCTGGTGACCTTGCTAGCCCTGACAATATTGCTGACATCAATATCAGCTTCCTCACTCTTAAAGTCTTGTTTAACTCCATGGTAATACACATTGGCACCATAGCGCCAAGGGATAGCTTTATCCGAAGTGTATGGGATAGGACCAGGGACAGTAAATATTAATGGAGCAACTCTTGGAACGGATGTAATCGAAACAGGTTTTCTCGAGGAAACCTTGGAAGGATTGGCGGAAATGGTTATGATGGCAGCATCTTCAATTGGAACCAACAAAATCAAAGTCTTCTCGAACAGGATCTCTTTGTTATCCATCAAGCGTTGAATACCTGATTTCAATAAGTAGCAATCAGCAAGTAGAATGGAACACATGTGGCAACCTTCGCCACAGCCCGGAAATAAATCGGCTAACAACAAATTCTTTTTAACTGTCATCAAAGGAGTAGAAATATCTTCCACATAGGTCACAAATAAATCATCGTCCATAGCATTTACTCTGTGACCATGTTTGGGCATGGGAGCAGTTATGACGTTGGGCTTCTCTGGAGCGTCAAACTAAATCTCTTTGGCTTCGATCAAGTCTTAAACTTTATTCTTCAAGGCCCAACAGTTGTTTGTATCATGACCCGGGCCATCGGAGTGATAAGCATTACGGGCATTCGGGTTATATAGCGGAGATGTGGTGTTGGGATTCTTCGGGGCTTCCCTCAGAGTTACCAGGTTGGTCTTCAATAGCTGTGGTAGAATTTGAGACAAGGTCATATTGAGCCGAGTGTACTGTCTCTGTGGTATTTTCACCCTCTGTTGATTGTTGCATTGTGGAGCAACTGTGGGTCTTGATATCACTACCGCATTCACTGTTTGACGGTGTTCAGGTCTGTTTTGGCCCCTCGAGCCATAGACTGCACTAGCTTCCTTCTTACCGGTGAAAGGCTTCTTCAATATACTTGATGAAGTATACTTTTGTATCTTACCACTTCAGATACCAGCCTCTACTCTCTCCCCAGTCAAGATTAACTCAGTAAACCCAGATGATGAACTGCTGATCAGATGATTGAAAAATGGACCAGATAGCATCCCTAGAAACATGTCAACCAACTCCCTATCAGACAATGAGGGTTGGACTCTTCTAACCAAATCTCTCCACTTTTAGCATAGTCCTTAAAACCTTCACTTGCACCCATAGACATACCCTAAAGTTGAGTACGAGTGGGGGCAAGGTCGACGTTATACTAATATTGCCTGTAGAAAGCAGCAGCAAGGTCTTCCCAGTTTTGGATATTGGCTCCTTCCAACTGGTAAAACCATTCAAGCTGAGTCTCTGACAGACTATCTTGAAATAAATGTACCCACAAATTTCTATCAGCAGTGTGGGGTTGGATTTTCCTCACGTACGAGCGGAGATGGAGTTTTGGACAGGATACTCCATCGTACTTGGTAAAAACCGGAGCTTTGAACTTATGAGGGATCACCACTCCCGATACCAGTCCCAGTTCTCCAAAATCCAAACCAGGGATCTTCTGAATCTCCATAGCACTCAGACGGTCTTCTAGTTGTTTGTACCTATCCTCAGCCAGAGGATATTGCTCCTCATCATAATCAGTATCATCATCAGAGATTGCAAGACTGGGGCCCTTTTCTTCTTCTTGGTTCTCCCCTTCCTTGGATGAAAGGGACAGATCAGCTTGCTGTTTCAACCTATCCCCAAACCTTTTGCCCATACTCAGAAGAACGACCTTCTTCTTCTTCTTCTTCTTCTTCTTCTTCTTCTTCTTCTCTTTCTCTTTCAGAATCAGGGTCTTCAAATCCTCCCGCCCTTTAGCCAAGCTCAAGAACATCTCTTGGAATTGGGCATTTTGTGCCTGAAGATCTTTCATAGCTTGATCGGAAGACATTTCGTGCTAAAATAAACCGCGAAGAAGATAAGAAACCTGTAATGGTACCTGTAATGGCGTGCATGATAATGGGATGCATATGTAATGATTTCAAATACTTTTGGAGATTTAAATTTGCAAACCAAAAAATAAACAAACTTTATTAGATTAAACTTGTAAAAATGTTCGATAATGCCTTTAAGGCGTTTACAAAGAAGTAAATGAAAGACAAATCTAAACTAGAAAAAGCAAAATCAGAAATCCCATGGACGCTTCCCCTTGGTGCTGACATAGTCATTGATCATTATTTCATTCTCGAGTTTCCTGGTAAGCTTCAAGATCTTCCTTTATTTCTCATGGTACTTCTCCCGGTAGGTATCCCTTTCCTCTTTCAGCTGAATCCAAGACCTCTTCAATGCTCCAAGATCAGTGGGCATGTAGGGATAAAGGACTATAAGGAATGCCCTCTTCATGGTGGGCTCCACAATCACTGGCAACACAACTTCATAAGGCATCCCAAGCTTATGGGCTCGAGCTCGGACCCACTGGAGATAAGGCTGCATAGGGAGAGAATTCCTTGGTCCTAGCTCTTGGGGGTCAGACCTGTTCACCATGACCCAAGCTCGTATAAACCTTCGGCGATGCTCGTCAACGTCTTTCTTGTAGTCGAATGCAATATCCGTAAGAAGTAGCTCATGAGGACCATCTCTCCGAGCACGACCAAACTATCGTAAAGCTAGGTAGGGATTGTAGGTTATACCCCCTCTGATTCCAAGCAACGGGACATTAGGGTATCCCCCACAACAATCAATGACTGCAGTGCTTTCCATAGCCTTGGAACTACAAAGAATGTCTATATGGGCAAGTGACATTATTGTATAGGACCATCCCAAACCTTCCTCGTTCTTCAATGCATACTTGGGGAGGTGAAAAATAAACCACCTTGACAGCAGCGGCATGCAACACATGAGAGTTCCTCTTCTTCGCACAATACAAGTGTAGAGGGCGTGCAAGATATCACCCAATAGAGTAGGCAATGGATTGCGAGACAGGAAGATCTTAACCGCATTCACATCTATAAAAGAATCTGGATTCGGGAAGAGAACCAAACCGTAGATAAGGAGAGCCAAGATATCTTCGAAAGTCTGAAAATCCAAGTTATCCCAGAACAGCTGAGCTTGATCCATCAGAAATTTGGCTAAGAAACCTTCGACCCCGCTTCATGTTTCCCAATTGGATACTACATCAGCCCATTTCAGATGCAGAGCTGAGGCAATGTCTTCTGGTCTAGGAGTCTCTTCCATACCTGTGAAGGGAATCTGCTCAAGGATGGATATGCCCAGTAAGTGAGAAAACTCTTCCAAAGTGGGAACTAGCTGATAATCTGAGAAAGTGAAGCAATGATGCACAGGATCGAAGAACTGGAAAAGCACACTCATCATCTTCTCATCAAACTTTGAGGTAAGCAAGCTAAGAAGCTGACCATGTCTTTTAATGAACGAAGAAGTCTCATAAACTCTTGAGGTTAACTCCTTGAGTTCAGCAGGTATTTGCACAAAGTTAACTCGGATGGCGTTTCTGCGCACGCAAGCCATAATCTGCAAAACAAGACAAAGATAAATCCCCTCGGTCTTTGAAATGGTTAGTATAATGAAGTATGCATGCTATGTTATGATGCATGATGTCATAATAAAAACGACAGGTATAGCAGATAACATACATGGTAAAGGCAAACAAGTCACACAAAAGCCCTTAAGTTTAAGGATTGCATGAGGTCAAAGGTATTACCCTCTTGAAGTTCAGTTGGTTTCAACCTGTTCTAGTAATAGTAACCGGGTTCTAGAGGTTCTCAATATCACTGACCATCCTCCATCGGTCATTGTTTCATCTCACGCAATCTTTTTTTGTGGCCGGAACTATCTTGAGAGTATGGTCTCAATGAATGTAGCATCGAGTATCAACCAGTTCTCAGCTTTACACTGAGGCCGACTATCTCACTACTTCCTAATGGCCAAGTTGGTCGATTAAGGGTTCTAAGGTCAGTTGATGCATAAAGACACACATAACGGCCCCGTATTCTCCTCGTTTCTCCACAAGGGATACCGGTACCAACCAATGTGCCACATCAACGTAGCTACTGCTTCAACCGTATCGGTCTATGTTGTACAGTTCCCTCACAGTTTATTGCTACTTACCTAAAAGGTGTCCCCAGATCCGGGTTAGGATCTATAGTAACTCCCAATACAAAACCCTTTAACAGTAAAGCAACCAAAACAAACAAGAGAAGCAATTTATGATGAACTTAAATCCTAAGGTATACCCCACTTAACATTCCCCAGAAGAGTCTCCAGTTCTGTGATACGGTGGCAGAACCAGACTGTTTTAAGAAAATACTGGTTTGAGTTTTGCGTTTGTATTCGCAAAATGTCACGGTAAGCAATAGTCGCCACCGACTTTTATTTTATCCAACTGGAAAGGAAAAAAGCACAGAAAAACTCCTTTTTCGAGATTTTGAGTACGGGGGTAGATTATAGAAAGGGAAGGTATTAGAACCCTTTCTATCCGTAGTTTTCTACGGGCTTTTAGGTACTTGCTTAACATTTTAAAAATTGCTTGTGTGTGTTTGTTTTGAAAAAGTTTGTTTTACTTCGTTTTAACCCTTGCTTCTGTCTTCAAGAGTGTTACGAAGTGTTTTTGAAAAATTTGTTTGAAAAGAGTGTAAATGTGAAAAAGTTTATGTTGAGCAAATACCTACTAGCATCTACCTACTCGAAAAAAGAATTATTTCTCTTCTTGTTTCCTTTAGACAATGCTACCCTACTATTGAGAAATAGGAAGCACCGTCGTTGGAGTTTGTAAGGGTCAATTTGTAAGGGACGTACGATCACTAAAGCAATGTTAAGACGTCTTAGTAATAACCCTAATGTCTTAAGATCGTATTCTAGGCAACATTTCCGAGGCAACATTTCCGAACGGGACATTTGACCTTTGTTTAGACAGAAGGGCGACCACTAAGACACCCTATACTTAATGACCGTTTACCGAAGGCAACCGAAGTGAGAGTATACCCTAGGAGTGCGCATGTGTGAGTGATTTGATTTTAGTTATTATCTTTGCATATTAGGGTTTGCTAACCATTTTAAATTGTCATGCAATCTTGTCATACAATCCTATTATCATACATCTAACAGTTAATATTTGCGAGAATTAAAATGCGAGAAATAAAAACCTACTCTATTACAAGGCTTCGAGGGAGGGATTAATTACATAGCCAAAAACCCGTAAAATGATAAAGAAAGGAAAATCCTAATTAAACTATTACATACCGTAAGCAGTTATATAAATATGGTAAAAATAAATAAGCACGCGCAATGAATCGAAACGAGAGAATTAGGGTTTTGACCTCATCTAAACCTAATTGAAATTTAAAGAGAAAAACCATTTTTTGTTGTTTTTGATTGTTTTGAAAAAATAAGATTTTAATTGAATAAATAAAGAACCCTAATGACCAATTAATTTAAATTAAGAAAAATAATTAAGTTAACCTATTTTTGTATTTTATTTTATTTGAGAAAAGAAATAAAAAATTAAATCACATGCTAACCCTAATTTTTAATTGATTTTAATTATTTACAAAAGTTAGAATTACCCTAAACTTAAATTTAACTAATATTAAATTAAATTTGATAAAATAAAATAAAACCTAAGTTCTAAATTGGTGAAATTGATTTTATGATTTTTTGTGGGTAAAAAAAAAGGTAATTTGGTGTTGGTAAAAAAAAGCAGAATAACTAAAGAAAAGTAAATTAGAGAAAAATAAGAAATAACCCAAGGGTCCGCTGTCAGCGGCTCTGATCAGAGGATGATGATCCAGAGGATGGTGATCAGAGGATGATGGTCCAGAGGATGATGGTCCAGAGGATGATGGTCCAGAGGATGATGGTCCAGAGGATGATGGTCAGAGGATGGTGATCAGAGGATGATGGTACTCGGCCTGCTCTTGGCTGGTGAACCCAACAGGTCATGACCAGAGGGTGCTTGATCTGGTCCTGGTTGATGGGTCTAGAAGATGATCCTTAGAAAGTGCAGGAGTTGGATCTGGTGAATACAAACGGGAAAAATTCCAAAAGGTCACGCTTGGGATCGAATCCAGAATCATGAACTTCTGAATTCCTTCTTCTGACCAACTGCTCTGGGTGTTAGTTTATCAATACAATAGAAACAAACAAATATATCAGAACTATAGGCTTCTGGCCAGAATAAACGCGCCAGCATTTAAACCGTCCAGTAAAATTGTGACACGCCATCGTCTTCTTCCCTGGATATGTCGTTTAAAACTCTGAATCTTTACCTACAGGAATGGCGTTGTAGCTATAACCCTGTGCATTTCAGAAACTGCATACAAGCAATATAAATAAGATTCAAGACCATGGATCAACTGGGTTTGACCCGCTGGTCATAATGGTCTCTTTCATTAGGGCCAATTGTTCCTGTATGAAAAATCCCTAAAATGAACCATGAACCCTAGCCATGGCAACTTGCTGTGTAGTTAATGAAAACACAATTAAATATGACCATTAGCTTGAAAACATCATAAGGTTCAAGAATACGTCACTGAATCATGCTAAATGTGCCTGAATTATGATATGCGAATTCAAAAATAAGAGAGAAACCGCGTGACTCTTGCAGTGCGTTTCAAGGCTTGAGGAAGCTTGCTAATGATTGAATTTTGATCCTTGGATGTCCAGCAAGTGATTGGGATGACTAGAATGCTTTGAATTGGCCTGAAACCTGGAAATTGATTCACAACTTTTGTTGAATTTTTTCAAGTTTTCTTTCTGTCCTTTACGCCTCTGCCCCCTCTATTTTTGATCTGCAATTGTTCTATATGTACCCTAGAATGAATTAGGGTTGCAATTTGGTTTCAAATCTTCTCCAATTAAGATCATTGATTCAAGATTTGATCCTTTGTGAAAATCTTTCCAAATTGAGAAAATCCAATCTTTTTGTGTCCAAATGAACCTTGCACGATTTGATTCCATCTCCAGCTGTATGATAGACCTAAACATGCATAAAATCTCAAGCTTTGATTAGTTTTTTGATATTTTCATGATTTTATTTAATTTAATTGAAATAAAATCAAAATAAATGATAAAAATAAAAGAATGACAAATGGAAAGGATCATGGGTCGTGGGTCATGTTGCAAACTCAGTGTAAGCATAAAAAGTTGGGCCCATTTGACAAAAATTGTAATTTGGGACACATTTGACTTTTGGCAACTTTGCAAAAAGGGTCAACTTTGCCGATGCATAACTCCTTCAATTTTGACCCTAGAGAGGTGTTCCTTGACTTTTTAGAAAGCTTAATATGTCCTCTAAGCAACCCTTTTGGTCACATCTCAATTGAGTCTTCCATGTTCACGTATGAAGCTTTGACAAAAAAGGTGTTTTTGTTGTTTTTCAAAAATGACCTATAATGTCCAAATTCATATCTTCTCGTGAGTGCATATTTTGAACTTAGGAGATGAAGATTAATTGTAGAGAATTGCATCCTCTTCAAAATGAGCTTTGGATGGGTCGTTTTTTATAAAGTATGTGAAAGTTATGTTTGGTCAAAGTTGAGTTGACTTTTCTTGCAAAACCCTAATTTAGCAACTTTTGGGTTTTGATGAGTTATGAGCAATCCTTGAGGAATCCGGATCAATCCTTGATCAAATGATGAATAATACTTCAAAATGAGGATTTTGACCAAAAATATTGAAGTTTGACTGTATGTAGGACACAATTGACTTTTTCCCTAGCACAATCGATTTTCAGGCCTTTGAGCAATTGACTGAGAAAACTTCCTCTGCAAGGCTTGAAACTTGACATGGATGATCTTGAGAACATATTAGGACAATGGTGAGAATTTGGGACCTTTTGGATCCAAACATCTTGATGCAAACTGAAACCCTAATTTGAGGTAGACTGCCTTAGAAGAGAGTTTGTCTGGTCAACCCTTGGACTTCCTTGAGCAATTTGAGGACCTCAATTGAAATGTATTGAGAAATATGAGAGGGAAAATTTTGGGGTACAACAGCATGTCATGATGCATGAACATGAAATGCTATTATGACATGTCCGAGACTGTGAAAATAAATCCCCAACTGCTGCTGGAGAGTATAACATTTCTGACTGTTGTAGAGGACTGCGGTTCTTCTACTTCCGTTAGGGATGGAGAACGAAAATGACTATGTTGAAGATTCACTCCTTGTTGTATGTGAATATTCTGCTAGGGAGAGACTCTGTTTAAGAATAACCCTACGGGGGAATAATTCTGTTGGAAGATGAACTTCCGTAGCTGAAGTAATAAGCTCTGTTGGGGATTGAACTTTTGTATTCAGAGAAATCAACTCTGCTTGGGATACAAATTTTATGGCTCGCTTATGATTATGAAATTCGGCTGGGGAATATAGATGTCAGATTTCTGAAAGACACTGGCTGGGGAGATTACTTACTGTTTTGGGAAAGTTGATATCAATGCTTTGATTGCTTTTACTCAGTGGGGAATACAGATGTCACGAGGTCGTATGCACTGACGACTGTGTTTCGAAGTTGTCTCTGCCCTGGTACCTGCTGGGCAGAGTAACTTTCGGGTTTGACATTTCTTGTTTTTGCCCCTGTTTTTTAAGTTACGATCAATTACCTTTCCATTTCTTATGCAAACATTTGTGAGCAACAATCATATTCAAATACATATGTCAAGAATAAATCATTGGACATTCTTGCAAAACAAAACAGAAAATAAAAAGAAACACATAGTTTTTGTAAAATGATTCGTATTGATTTTCGAAGTTGGCCAATAACAGGCATTTTTGTATGAGGAAGCTGGCGCTCTAGTAAGAGAACACCGCTGAAAAATGGAAATTTATACAATATTGTGTAAAAAGAAAACATCTATGTACGACAATCCCATTGAGTTCCAATTCTGCTATTGCCGCTCTGTCTTCGAGCATCTCATCACTTTGCTGCTTGCCCGAAGCTGATTAGATTGATTGGTGTTGTTCGAACTTGACAGTTGATACTGAGGTCTGGTTGCAAGGTGATCTAATGGGACGTAGTGATACGCTTTACATCCCTAACTTTTTCCTGAACTGCCCTTTCGGGTTTTCAGTCCACCAGGATACCCTTTTTTGCCCAAGCCGCCTTTTCAGGTTTTCGACTTGCCGGGTGTACAGATTTTTTTCATTTTCATCCCTTATTTTTGCCCAAACCCTTTTGGTTCGTCGGGAAGCCCTTATTTTTTCCTAGGCTAGTCAACCTAGCGGGTCTTTTATCATGCGTAGTATCTTTTCACTATGTCTGCATTGACAGGGTGAGGAAGGTCGTCATCGTCCATGGTGGTTAGAATCATGGCTCCACCCGAGAAGATGTTCTTAATCAAAAATGGCCCTTCGTATATGGGCGTCCATTTTCCCCTGGGATCACCTTGCCGCAGTATGATGCGTTTGATCACTAGATCCCCGACTTGATATTCTTGACGTCTGACTTTTTTATTTAAATCCTTGATCATCTGTTTTTGATACATTTGACCATGACAGACAACAGTAAGTCTCTTCTCGTCGATCATATTTAGTTTTTAAAGTCGAGTCTGGATCCAGTCATCTTCGTTCAAACCCGCATCCTTCATAATCCTTATAGAAGGAATCTGGACCTCAATGGGTAGGACTGCCTCCATGCCATATACCAGAGAGTAGGGTGTTGCCCCTGTCGATGTTCGCACTGAGGTACGATACCCATGAAGAGCGAATGGTAACATCTCATGCCAGTCTTTATATGTCACCGTCATCTTCTGTATAATCTTCTTGATATTCTTGTTAGCCGCTTCAACAACGCCATTCATCTTAGGCCGGTATGGAGAAGAGTTATGATGATATATCTTGAATTTCTTATAGAGCTCGGTGATCACGTGTTATTGAGATTCGTACCATTGTCAGTAATAATTCTCTCTGGTACACCATACCGACAAATCAGGTTATGCCTGATAAACTGCGCCATGACGTTCTTGGTTACAGTAGAAAAAGAGGCCGCCTCAACCCATTTTGTGAAGTAATCAATGGCCACCAGGATGAAGCGACGCCCATTGGAAGCGGTAGGCCTGATTTCTCCAATCATGTCAATGCCCCACATTGCAAAGGGCCACAAAGCTGTCAAGATGTTTAAAGGAACCGGAGGCACATGCATCTTATCAGGATAGATTTGGCACTTATGACAGGTTCGGGAGTGCTGATAACAATCTGCTTCTAAGGTGGACCAGTAATATCCTGCCCGTAGGATTTTCTTAGCCATGGTATGTCCACTTGAATGGGTTCCAAAGGTACCTTCATGTAGATTTGTCATAATCCTCTCTGCTTCGCTCTTGTCTACACATTGTAGTAATGTAGAGTCATGATTGCGCTTGTAGAGGATTCCATTACTGAGGAAACATTTCGCAGCGAACTTCCTCAGAAACTTCTTATCTTTGACAGATGCCCCTTCGGGATATTCTTGAGTCTCGAGGTACCTTTTTACTTTGTGAAACCAGGGTTTGTCTTCTACCTCTGCAGTATCAATATCACATCAATGCGCTGGTTCATCCAACCTCTCAATAGTGATTTGGGGAGCTTCGTTGTCCCACCTAACTTTGAACATAGAAGACATTGTGGCTAGCACATTCGCTAACTGATTCTCCTCTTGTGTGAAATGTTCAAAGGTTACCTCCTCAAAGTATGGCATGGAGGCAGTCTTGCCAATTGAAATCCAGATACCCTCTCTCCGGATAATGAAGGATGCAGACTTGGATGAAGATGATTGGATCCAGACTCGACTTGATCAATTAAATCTGATTGACGAAAAGAGGCTCACTGCTATCTGCCATGGTCAAACGTATCAAAAACGGATGATCAGGGCATTTAACAAGAAAGTCAGACCGCAAGAGTATCAAGTTGGGGACCTGGTAATCAAACGCATCATCCTTCCTCAAAGTGATCCCCGGGGCAAATGGACCCCTACATACGAAGGGCCATTTGTGGTTAAACGTGTGTTCTCAGGAGGAGCCATGATCCTAACCACCATGGATGGTGACGACCTTCCTCACCCCGCCAATGCAGACATAGTGAAAAAATACTACGCATAAATAAAAGACCCGCTAGGCTGACATACCTAGGCAAAAATAAGGGCTTCCCGGCGAACCAAAAGGGTTCGGGCAAAAATAAGGGATGAAATGAATAAAAATCTGTACACCCGGCAAGTCGAAAACCTGAAAAGGCGGCTTGGGCAAAAATGGGTATCCCGGTGGATTGAAAACCCGAAAGGGCGGTCCAGGCAAAAGTTAGGGATAAAAGCGTAACACTATGTCTCATTGGATCACTTCGCATCCGGAATTCGGCATCAACTATCTGGCTCAGATTTCGGCATCGACCAATCAGCTTCATCTTCAACTAGGCAGCAAAGTGATGAGATGTTCGAGGACATAAAGGCAATAGCAGAGTTGGAACCCGGTGGGATTGTTCACATAGCTGTTTTGTTCCCTTTTTCAAAATTGTAAACTCTATACTATTTGGCGATATCCTCTTACTAGGATGTCAGCCTCTTGTACAAAAACGCCTATTCACAGGCAAAGTATAAATCAATACAAATATACTTTTTAGTTAAAAGTGCCAATTGTTTTCTTTTTCTGTTTTGTCTTGCGAAGAACGTCCAATGTTCATTTTTGATATATGCATTTGACATTAAATTGCTGATTCATAAATGTTTACATATGAAACGAGAGATCGATTACAGGTGACATCAGAGACAGGGGCAATGTCAAATTGTCTTAAGCAGTCTGTTTGTTTTGTCTGCCAAGGTACTAAGGTAGATTCAACTGAAGGAAGTGGCCAAATCATCTCAACTCCCCGCAGAGTAAAACAAGGCTCATTAATACTTTCCCCCAAGCGGAGTTGACTCCCTGATGATCCTGAAAAAGCACAACATTCCCCGGCAGGTCTTAAAGCTCATCCCCAGTAGATTCTGCAAGCTTATCCCCTGCGAAGCACGGACGTCTCACCCGAGTTTTATTTAGAGTTATTTCCTCACAAGGACTTATAACTGGGTTATCCTCAACTAAAAGCCACGGAAGACCGCTCTCGGCAAAGTTCCTTCAAACCCCAGCGAAGTCTATCTTTGGTATCCCCAGCGGAGTTTATCATCATTATCCCCAGCGGAATCCATCATTAAAGTCCTCAACAGGCCTCTCAGCAAAACTTCGGCCAAGTATCTCTTCCACAGAGCAACTCTCCGGTCGACCGTCAAGGATTTATTTTCCTAAGGCGAAATTACATCCATGAACATTTCACATTTTCATACATCTTGCTTACATACATGATAAAGTGCATACAACACTATCTCATGTTGAACATCATGACATCATGCATATCATACATCATGAAATTGCATACAACTTATGTTTTTATCTCTTCAGGGAAAAAGACAATCCCAAAGACAACTACCTTCAACTGTCACAATTCCAGATCCGATACCTGTATCTAGCCAGGGCACATCTGAGAGTGATTAGTTTCCAGACTCGATTCCTGTATCTAGCCAGGGCACGTCTGAAGAGTTCAAAGATTCGATTCCTGTATCCAGCCAGGGCACATCTATCAACTACAACATCTCCAGATTCGATTCCTGTATCCAGCCAGGGCATATCTGTTAACAACCATCTCCAGACTCGATTCCTGTATCTAGCCAGGGCACGTCTGAAGAGTCCGAAGATTCGATTCCTGTATCCAGCCAGGGCACATCTGTTAACGACTATTTCCAGATTCGACTCCTGTATCCAGCCAGGGCACATCTGTGAGCAAACCGATTATGGATTCGACACCTGTATCTAGCCAGGGCATATCTGCATGAGGAGATTGAAGATCAAACACCTGTAACAAGCCAGGAAAACATCCGTCTTTCTTAAATACACAAGTTCTCGCTAAGGAATCTCTTATGCGATCGACACTTCCAGATGGCATCTATAAGCCCATCTCCCTATCCACCATCTCTCCAAATGGCATCTATAAGCCCATTCCCGACACCATGTTGTTGAGACTCCAGCATGCGAGTGCAAATTTCCGGGCACTCTAGTGTCCAATCTCCTTTTACCCTTGAGTCACGAAAGGCAAACTTGCCAATCTAACTCTTCAGGTTCAAGAAGATTGAACAGGGGCAACTGTTGTACCCCAAAATTTGCCCTCCCATTTCCTCAACATTTTCTCATCACAAGACCTTTGAAGATCAAGATCTAGTTAGGGTTTTCCTCTGCTCAAGACTTCTCCTTGTACTGTGGACTCAAATTAGGGTTTGTGTTTGAACAAAGATGTTTTGACCTGAAATGCCTAAGATGACTTTCATGCTTCATATTGGACTCCCAAGCTTACCTATACCAAGTTTCAAGTCTTGATTCCAAATTTTGCCCAGTCAATTGGACAGTTGACCTAGAAATCAGCTGTATTGGGGAAAAAGTCAACTGTGGCCAATTGACAGTCAAATCTCATGAAATTTGATCCACATCAACATTATGAACTCATATGGACTATTTGATCAAGTTTGGATCACAATTCTCCAAGAAATTTGATCAGATCATCAAAAGGGCAAAATGGTCATTTTTAGGGTTTTGACTGCACAAAGGCAATTTTTGACTGTTTGACCTAGCCAATGGCAAACCAAGTTCACATATGGACTCAAGGACCCCATGGAATTATCTTGACATGTTCATCAAGCTCAAAAGATCCCAAGTACACAAGATTGACAGTTGAATTTCCCAGTCAATTGATCAATTTTGACTGTACACTGAAAAGTCAAACTTTGACTTTTTGGTCAAAATCAAGAGTCAAGATTCATTTTTCATCAAAACTTGCCAAATCATGAAACTTGTTCACCAAGAAATCACAAAATGCAAATTAGGGTTTGAAAATGGAATTTTTCATAACTTAGAATTTTTCTAAGTTATGAAAAACCCTAATTTTTTCCCAACTTTGCCCCATCTTTTCACCAAGATCCATTTGGATTCAAACAAAAGTCAAAACATGAAAGTTGTAGCTTGTTGCATAATCTACAACTTTGATTCACAAAGTTTTCTCATTTGAAGCTTGTATCTCAAGTTATAATTTTTTGAATAAGGGCACTAAACCATCTTTTAACTTAGTAAAATTTGACCTATTTTGACAAGGTTTTCTACCCTACTTCAAGGCCACTTTTCATACCCTTCCACTTGGAATTTTGATTTGAATTTCAAAGATGGATTGTAGTACACATTCCAAGCTTTCCAAAATGTCCAAGAACTCATCAAACAACCTCATAACTTGAGAGATTCGAATTTCACAAGTTGGCAAAAATTCACTTTTTGTTCTTCATCAAGACATGTTCATAATCTTGCCAATTTGAAATCAGTTTGCTTTATGCTTGATTACAGGTCCTTGAACCATTTCATACTCAATAATTTAATGCATATTCAATGTGTTAAGGTGTTGTTCTTTGAGTGCAAGCATTGTATGCAAGATTAATCCTAAACTAGATAAAGTGAAATTTCCATTTTTGAAAAGGTTAACTTTATGTCAAGTTTGTAATCCAACAAGTACATGAAAGATCTGCTTGGCACAAGATTATGTGCATAACACACTGATCAAGAGATGTTTATGCAGCACATTAGGAGGCCCCCTACTAACCTAAAAACCACCAACTTGCTTTTGTTGCTTAAGATAGAAGAAAAGTCCATAACTTATGCTAACTCTCTCTTCAGCATAGACACACAACACAAAAGCTATCAAACACATTCCATAGACAAAATCCAAGCTAACACACGAGCCCTTGCCATATGAAACACTCCCATTGCTCTAATCACCTTGAAACTGCACAAACAGGGGAGCCCCTGCAGTTTGAATGCAAACTCCCAATCCCTTCGAGCATTTTGATCCAAACCTTTTCCTCTACCTTCCCTACAACATATGCAAGCTAACCATGTCCTAAAATCAGACCTGTAACACCTCCAAGCCACTTCACCATTTTTAATTTTCTGTTTTGCAATTGGAGTTCACTAGCTCGATTCAGGGAGTTTCAAGACAAAGTAGGAATTGGAAAAGCTTCCTTACACTTCAAGGAAGCTATACAAGTCATCATTTCACTCTGAAACATCCTCCATTGCAAAGCTCGATTCCAACTGAACAGGTATATTCATGGAGTTCTATCTCTCTTATTAGGCATTATTAGCTTTAGGTTTTTGAAGAAAACATGTCACAATCAGAGCCCTGAACATGCTCATATGATTAGATTTCATTTATATTTCGTGTGCTTAGAGAATTTCATGTCTGAACATTGATGAAAAGTTAGGTCAGGAATTGGGGGTGGAGAAATTCTCCCTCATCTTAGAGAGATAGGTCAAGTTCTTTATATGGTTAGAACCGTCTCTTCATGCTGAACATTTCTTGTGTTATGAGTTTTTGCTGAAAAGCCAAGAATCAAGAGTTAGACATTGAAGAACAGGGGCGCGCGTTTTTCAAATGTTTGAGCTGGAGGTTGAAGACAATGGTCAGTGGGCTGGGCCTGTGTTATTTTGCTTTTCACACCATCTTTTTTGGTTTACACCCCCCTGAGCCCATTTGCTCATTTTTTAACATTTTTGACTTTTTCTTTTTTGGTTGACTTTGTTTATTTTTTCTCATGGCATTAAAAAATTAAAAATATTTTTTCCATCATTTTCTGAATTTATGGCATATTTATTTGATTTGTTTCTTTATTTATGCATAATATATATATATATATACCATTACTAGAATAAACAGAAAAATAGTGTAAATACATTTTTATTTTTTATTTACCTTCTGAAAATATTTCACACAAAAAATACTCTTTTTATTTTATTTATTAAAATATTAAATAAATATTTATTTTTGTGTATAATGCACATTTAAGAAATTAATATATATATATATATATATATATATATATATATATATATATATATATATATATATATATATATATATATATATATATATATATATATATATATATATATATATATATATATATATATATATATATATATATATATATATATATATATATATATATATATATATATATATATATATATATATATATATATATATATATATATATATATATATATATATATATATATATATATATATATATATATATATATATATATATATATATATATATATATGTTTATTAATATTATTTAAAGATAAGATATGAAAATACTTGAATCTTTCACTTTATTAATATTTGACACAAAAATACTTTTTTTATATATAATATACTTCATTATTATTTTATTTTTATAAATAATAAATAAATAGTTGTATTAAATTAGATAATAATACCTTTTCTTTAAAATTAGGGTTTTTTGCCCTAAATTCAAAATACTCCAAAAAAATAATACATTTTTATTTTCTTTTCTCTTTTACATAAATAATATTTTTTCATACACATAAAAAACTTTCTTTTTGCATTTCACATATTTATTTAATTTCCATTTAATTATGCAATTTATTTACCTTGCAAATATTCAAATGATGTAATAATTTAGATTTAAATTCTTGTCAATATTCCCATTTGAACATTTGTACCCCCCTTCCCATATTTGGTTTTGTAATAGCTTAGTAATTTTAATTTCGCACTTTATTGTTTTCTAATGATAACATGTTAGAACTAGGGTTTGTATGCGAAAAAAACGATAAAAAATAGTTTGACCTAATACAAGATAAACAAGCATGGAAATGGACACACAAATCACACTTGCACCCCCCTAGGGTATTCCACTTGTTGCCTTCAATAATGGGCCATATTGCATGTTGAACTTCTTTGGGCAAAACAAACAGTTTGAATGATCATAGTCCCTCGATAAAAACTTTTCAAAACAAACAAAAACAAATGATCAAGTCCCTTAAAGAAAATTGCCCAAAGACATTTAACGCCGTTGCAATTATGGTCTAAACGATGACCCGCGCCTGTCCCTTTCACATCCTAACACAAGGTTGCCCACCAAATACAATGGTGGAGCAAACTTGTTAAAAGGGTTAAAGTATAGCAATAATCTTCTGAGAAATTTAGGAGTAGATAACCTCTTAGTTACTTGAATTAACTTGCAAAACAAAACACTTGCCTAATTTCAAAATCACACATCACTACACTTTCAAAATAACTTTCAAAAACAAATGAAAACCTTTTCAAAAGACATACATCTTTGTATACATCCCCACATGGATCATTACAAAGGTTGCCACCACATTAGCATCTTTTCAAAACATTTTCAAAAACCCACACACTCAAGCACCATTTAAAACAATTGAAAACAAAAGGCAAGTGATCTAAGCAAGTAACTAAGAGCCCATGGATAACCATGGATAGAAAGGGTGCTAATACCTTCCCTTTCTATAATCTACTCCCCGAACCTAAGAAAACATCTCAAAAGGTTTTTGCTGTGCTTTTTAACCTTTCCTTAGGATAAAATAAAAAGTCGGTGGCGACTCTTGCTAAACCGCAACATTTGCGAATACAAACGCAAAACCTCAAGTCAGTTCTCCCACCGTATCACAGAACTGGCGACTCTGCTGGGGAGAGCTTTTAAAAGTGGAGTAACCTTAGGGCTTAGATCACCTTTGTTTTCAATTGTTTGCTTTGTTTGCTTTTATATTTGTGGGCTTTGCATCGGAGTTCATAGATCCTAACCCGGATCTGGGATATACCCTTTTTTAGGTAGCATAATCTGTGAGGGACCTGTCCGGCGTAGACCGACATGGGTGAAGCAGTGGCTACGTTGGTGTGGCATCTTAGTCTATACCTATATCCCTTGTGTTGCAACGGGGAGAATATAGGTCTTCTAAGGAGTCATTAAACACCAACCAACCTTAGAACCCTAAATTGACCAACTTGGCTAATAGGACAGTAGCAGTATGCTACACTCATTGAGGCTAAACTCTCGAGATGGTTCTGGCCGCGAGAAAAGATTGCGATGCTGGAGTTATGACCGATTGAGGGTAGCCAATGATTTGAGATCCTCTAGAACCCGGTTACTTTTGATAGGACAGGTTTTAACCAACAAAACCAAAAGAGGGTAATACCTGAAACTCATGCTGGCCTGAAACCTAAGGGTGTCTTGTGTGACTTGTGTGCCTTATTTGCCTATGTGAATACTTGTGGTGTGCTTCATCATAGCATCATGCCATCATACCATCGCATGCATCCTGTATAAAGGACTAACCCATTTCAAAGACAAAAAAGGTTTCATCTTTGCTCTATTTTGTAGGACATCATGATGCCCGTGCGAAGAAATACTGTCCGGCTCAACTTTGTTCAACCACCAGTTTTACTCAAGGATTTGGTTGGAAGGATTCCAAACACTACCTCCTTCATCAACAGACATGGTTCTCTCCTTGGCTTGATCACTACAAAATGGGACCAACAACTGATAAGTGTTCTGACCCAGTTTTACGACCCTCTGTATCACTGTTTCACCTTTCAAGACTTCCAGCTGGTTCCTACCCTGGAAGAGTTTTCTCATTTTCTTGGGATCCCTGTCTTAGAACAAACTCCATTCACCGGTTTGGAAAAGACTCCTAGACCTGAAGAGATTGCTGCAATTCTCCCCTTGACCAAAGAAGAGGTATTATCCAACTGGGAAACTAGAAATGGGGTCAAGGGCTTTTTGGTCAAATTTCTGGTTGGCAAGGCTAATGATTTCTGGAATGACTTGGACTTCAAGGCATATGAGGATATTCTGGCACTTTTGATCTATGGTCTGGTATTGTTTCCCAACCCTGACACTTTTATCAGTATCCATGTCATAAGGATCTTCATGTCTCGGAATCCGGTACCCACTCTTTTGGGTGATATTCTACAACAACTCTATGCTCGTACTGCTCGAAAACGGGGAACTCCGTGGTGTTGTGCTCCTTTGCTAGTAAGGTGGTTTATTTCGCACCTTCCTAAGTTCGTGCTGAAGAATGAAGAAGGAAAAGGTTGGGCTCAGAGGTTAATGTCTCTCTCTGATAATGACATCACCTGGACTCTCAGAGGTTTGGATGAGGTAGCTGTTATTGACCGTTGCGGAGAATACCCTAATGTCCCATTGATTGGTATCCAAGGAGGAATCTCTTACAATCCGTGCTTAGCTCTCCGTCAGTTTGGAAGAGCCAGAGGAGATGGGCCTCATGAAATGCTGGTTCCTCACTTCCATTTTGAGTTTCAGGCAGACAGTGACAAACTACGCCAGGGATTCATTAGAGCTTGGGACAGAATCCACAAAGCCAACCCACATGAGTTGGGACCAAAGACTTCCCTACCATTGAAGCCCTATTGCAAATGGGTCCGCATCCGTGCTCAAAAGTTAGGTATGCCCTACGAAGCTGTTAGACCTCTCATTCTGGAATCTCCTGATGAAGATGGGGTTCCTCCGACTATCCTCCCTCCTCAAATACCTACTGATTTTGACACCATGAAGAGATCTTGGGCGCAGCTAAAGGAAGAACGGGATTTCTATCGAGAGAAGTTCAACGAGCAGGAACGGAAGATTCAGAGGCTGACTAAGCAATTGGAAGAAGAACGGGTCTTGAACAACTACATCAACACTGAGAAAAGAAGGCCATGGGAGCATTGATGAGCTTTGGATGTTTCCTTTTATAGTTTATTTCCTTTCCAGTATTTTTCATTCCTGTAATGCCTAAGGGCAAATTGTTGAACAATTGAAAATTTTAATCTAATGAAGTGTGTTTCCCTTTTTGTCTACAAAGTTGAATCTTGTTTGTCTTTGAAAACATAAAACATACGCATTCCATTGCACCATATGCATAGCAGGTACCCTATTTCACAGGTTGCTTAATCTCCTTCGCTGTTTATTTTGAACAGTCATCATGAATCCCGAATCATCCAGTGAGCAAGCAATCAAGGCCCTTCAGGCCCAAAGTGCACAGTTTCAAGAGATGGTCCTAAGCCTAGCCCAAGGTCAGCAAGAGTTGAAGACTCTACTCATGAAGAAGAAGAAGAAAAAGAGGACCGCGCTGTTCAACACCGGACGCAGATTTGGGAACACACTCCACAATGAAGCTGATCCAACCACTTCTTCTGCTGAGAAAAACAGTCCCCAAGGGGGAGGAGCTCCTAGTCCCGCAGTCTCCGACAACGAGACGGACTATAACGATGAACAATACCCACCTGCTGCTGACAGATACAAGCAATTGGAGGACCGCTTGAGCGCCATGGAAATTCAGAACGTGCCAGGACTGGATTTCGGAGATTTGGGGTTATCTTCTGGGGTAGTAATTCCACACAAGTTTAAGGCGCCTGCCTTCGCCAAGTATGATGGGGTCTCCTGCCCAAAGATGCATCTGAGGTCGTACGTAAGGAAAATCCAACCTTACACGGCGGATAAGAACCTCTGGATTCACTTCTTCCAAGATAGCCTCTCGGGGTCACAGCTTGAATGGTTCTACCAATTGGATGGAGCTAGCATCCGACACTGGGAAGATTTGGCAACCGCATTCTACAGACAATACCAATACAATTCTGATCTCGCTCCTACGCGTACCCAACTTCAGGGTATGTCTCTAGGGACGGGTGAAGGGTTCAAAGAGTACGCTCAAAAATGGAGAGATTTGGCTGGCAGGGTGCAGCCTCCATTGACTGATCGAGAACTGGTTGATATGTTTCTGGGGACGTTGTCTGGTCCGTTTTTCAATCATTTGGTTGGAAACTCTTCCGCTGGATTTACAGATTTGATATTAACGGGAGAAAGAATTGAAGCTGGAATCAGGTCAGGCAAGATACAGAAGGCTGCCTCTACAAGTGCTGAGAAGAGGCCGTTTAAGAAAGAAGCAAGCGCCGTCTATGGTCCTAGAAGACAAGTCAAGCCCGAAAGTCGCCAAGCCGTCAATGCTTTGGTCATCTCCAAACCTGTTGCTGCTCCTCAGCAGTACAATCAACAAAGAAGCGAAAGGCCCAAGAGGCAGTATACCCGACTAAGTATGACCTTGTCTCAAATTTTACCCCAACTGTTATCCACCAACCTGGTGACCCTCAAAGAAGCTCCTAAGGTCGTCAACACTGCGTCTCCTAAATATAACCCAAATGCCCGGTGTGCTTATCATTCTGATAGTCCCGGGCACACTACTGATGATTGCTGGGCCCTGAGAAACAAAGTGCAAGATCTGATCAACGCAAAGGAAATTCAGTTTGAAGCGCCGGAGAGACCAAATGTTGTAACTGCTCCTATGCCCCAGCATAGAGTAAATGCCATTGAAGAAGAAATGTATGCTGTTTCGGTAAATGAAGTTGTTACCCCTCTGAAGACCGTCAAGAAGAACCTACTGCGGGCCGGTTTATTTCCGGGTTGCGGTGAAGGTTGCCTATTCTGTGCTGTTTCCCTATCTGATTGTCCCTTGCTGAGATTAGGCGTCCAAGGCCTAATGGATAGCAAGGAAATTCTATTCAAAAAGTCTGTTGTTCAGTTGGTTCCGATGAAAGAAGTTTCTGTAATTACCATCTTCAAAAATCCAATCAAGGCTCCCCCGAAGAAGCCTGTTCAAATTATGACTGTTGCACCTGTGATTATTACTGTCCCGGGGCCTCTCCCCTACATATCTGATAAAGCTGTCCCCTGGCATTATGGGGCAGACGTGTATGTGAATGGAATTAAACAAGAATTTGACGCTGGCGCCAGTATCTGCGATATCATTGGTCCAGCCAAAGTTACCCGCAGTGGCAGGCTCTTCTCGCCTGACATTGCGCCACCCGCTATTCGAAGACCCCTTCTTATAAAACCTACAAGTATACCTGTTACTGTTGCTGATCAAGTTGTTTCCCCTGCTGCCGAGTCATCAAATGCTCGGGGCAAAGGGATTGAAGAAGAGCCTGCCCGGATGGAGGCACCAATACCCATAAATGCTGAGGCCTTCCGACAAGAAATGGAGGAGATTCTGAAAATAATAAAGAAAAGTGATTTCAATGTTGTCGAGCAGTTGGGGCATACACCCTCCAAGATCTCCCTGCTCTCCTTACTGCTATGCTCTGAGGCTCATGCTAAGGCCTTGATCTCATTTCTCAAGACGGCCCATGTGCCGCAGGAGACGTCTGCAGTCCAGTTCACTGATTGCATAGCAAATCTGACAGCAGACAATGGCTTGGGATTTTCAGATGCTGACCTAACCGCGAAGGGAAGAGACCACAATGATGCCCTGCATGTCTCTATCGAATGCAGGGGCACTACTCTGGCGCATGTATTGGTGGATACTGGTTCTTCCTTGAATGTCCTACCGAAAAAGGCTTTAGATCGTCTGGATTATGAAGGCCTGGAATTGAAACCCAGCAATATCATCGTCAGGGCCTTTGACGGTTCCAAAAGGATGGTTCATGGAGAGGTTAACATCCCTATTCGTATGGGCTCCCAAGTGTTTGACTCTACCTTTTATGTGATGGATATACGTCCCTCATACTCTTGTCTACTGGGTCGACCTTGGATCCATAAAGCTGGGGCAGTGACCTCCACCTTGCACCACAAACTGAAGTATCCCGTCAGGGGGAAGATCGTCACCGTGCAAGGAGAAGAAGAGTATATGGTGAGCCATTTGAATTCCTTCAGATACATTGAGATGGACGGGGAGTTCATTGAAACCCCCTTTCAGCATTTCGAGGAAGTACATCCAATTTCAGCAGCAGCAGAGACAGCAGTCGAAGAGAATGTTTCCTTGAAGATGGCTTCCCTAAGGGATGCCCGGGCTGTGGTTCAGAAAGGCAATTGTGCAAACTGGGGTCAGCTTCCTGACTTCACTCAGAAGAACGACAAGTTTGGGCTAGGCTTTACTGCGGAAGCTCAGAGGGAGGTGCGCAAAGAGAAAATCAGAAAGGCTCCGGTGTTTATTTCCAGCTCAAGGGTGAATGCTATCGAGGAGGATGTAGAGGAAGCAGAGTTTGACAGTTGGATCTACCCGACTACCAGCGACGGACCAAGCAACTGGACGGCAAAGGATTTTACCCCTATCACATTTGTCACGCAGTTTCAATCCACCTTGGATCTCACTGGTAACAGCTCTGCTATTGCCAGTTATGACTTCGAAAATCCGATCAACTTGGCAGAAGACGAAGGTGAAGATGATTGCGAAGTACCTGGTGAACTCGCAAGGCTGCTACTCCAGGAAGAGAGAGTTATTCAGCCACATGAAGAGCCGGTGGAAACAATTAACCTGGGTACTGAGACAGATAGGAAAGAGGTCAAGATTGGTGCCAATCTAGAGCTCAGCGTGAAGCAACGATTGATCCAGATGCTACAAGACTACATGGAGATTTTTGCTTGGTCCTATGAAGATATGCCTGGTTTGGATGCCGACATTGTAGTTCGCCATCTGCCAACCAAAGAAGATTGCCCTCCGGTAAAGCAAAAAGTCCGACGGATGCGTCCAGAGATGTCTGAAAAGATCAAGGCCGAGGTTATGAAGCAGTTTGATGCCGGGTTCCTTGCAGTGACTTCCTACCCCCAGTGGGTTGCCAATGTGGTGCCAGTACCGAAGAAGGACGGTAAAGTCAGAATGTGTGTCGACTACAGGGATTTGAACTGGGCCAGCCCCAAGGATGACTTCCCCTACCTCACATTGATGTCCTGGTTGACAATACAGCTCAACACAAGGTGTTCTCCTTCATGGATGGTTTTTCAGGGTATAATCAGATCAAGATGGCTCCTGAAGATATGGAGAAGACTACATTTGTGACTCAGTGGGGCACCTTCTGTTATAAGGTCATGCCATTCGGATTGAAAAATGCTGGGGCAACCTATCAACGTGCCATGGTTGCTTTGTTTCATGATATGATCCATCATGAAATTGAGGTATACGTTGATGACATGATTGCAAGGTCTCAAACTGAGGAGGAGCACCTTGACCATCTGAGGAAGTTGTTTGACCGACTCAGGTTATACAAGCTGAGGTTGAATCCCAACAAATGCACCTTTGGGGTAAGATCCGGAAAGTTGCTAGGTTTCATTGTAAGTGATAAAGGTATTCAGGTGGATCCTGCCAAGGTAAAAGCCATACAAGAGATGCCGACTCCAAAAACAGAGAAAGAAGTCAGAGGTTTTCTAGGACGACTGAATTACATTGCTCGATTCATCTCGCATCTAACTGCTACTTGTGAGCCAATCTTCAAATTGCTGAAGAAAGATCAAGTAGTACGCTGGAATGATGAATGTCAGGCCGCGTTTGAAAGGATAAAGGAATATCTCCAAGAGCCACCCATTCTTATGCCATCGGTGGAAGGAAGACCTCTGATACTATACTTGACAGTGCTTGATAATTCAATGGGGTGTGTGCTGGGGCAGCATGACGAGTCTGGCCGAAAAGAGCACGCTATTTATTACTTGAGCAAAAAGTTTACCGACTGTGAGTCTCATTACTCACTGCTTGAGAAAACTTGCTGCGCTCTTGTATGGGCTGCTCGCCGGCTGAGACAGTATATGCTGACTCACACTACTTTATTGATTTCAAAGATGGATCCCATCAAGTACATATTTGAAAAGCCCGCTCTGTCTGGAAGAATAGCGAGATGGCAAATGATCTTGACAGAATATGATATCCAGTATACAACTCAGAAAGCAATTAAGGGAAGCGTACTGGCAGATCATTTGGCACACCAACCTGTGGACGATTACCAATCATTGAACTTTGATTTTCCGGACGAAGACATCATGGTGGTAACTGACTGTGAAGTACCTGGACCGGATGAAGGACCTGAGGAAGGATCCCAATGGTCTATGCATTTTGATGGAGCCTCCAATGCTTTGGGTAACGGCGTCGGCGCTGTAATCATATCTCCCAAAGGAACTCATACTCCCCTCACCGCCCGATTATGTTTCAGCTGCACCAACAATATGGCAGAATATGAGGCATGTATCATGGGTTTACAAGCTGCAATCGACTTAAGGATCAAATTTCTAAGTGTCTTCGGAGATTCCGCTCTCGTGATCAATCAGATCAAAGGCGAGTGGGATACGAAACACCCAAATCTTATTCCTTACAAGGAGTATGTGTCGACCTTGCTCCCCCACTTTGAAGAGATAACCTTTGAGCATTTCCCCAGAGAGGAGAACCAGCTAGCGGACGCACTAGCCACGATGTCTTCAATGTTCAAAGTTAAATGGGACAATGAGGCTCCCCGAATCATTATCTGGAAGTTGGATGAACCGGCATACTGTTGCGAGCTCGAGGCTGAGAAGGTTGTTGAAAAACCCTGGTATCATGAAGTAAAGAGGTACTTGGAAGCTCAGGAATACCCTGAAGGTGCATCTGTCAATGATAAGAAGTTCATGAGGAGGTTTGCTGCAAAATTCTTCCTCAGCAACGGCATTCTCTACAAACGGAATCATGATTCGACTCTGCTACGTTGTGTGGATAAGGCTGAAGCGGAGAAAATCATGATGGAGCTGCATGAAGGTACATTTGGAACACATTCCAGTGGACACACCATGGCTAAGAAAATCCTTCGGGCAGGATATTTCTGGTCCACAATGGAAGCCGATTGTTACCAACACTCCCGAGCTTGTCATAAATGCCAGATCTATGCTGACAAGGTGCATATCCCTCCGGTTCCTTTGAATGTCCTGACGGCACCTTGGCCTTTCGCAATATGGGGCATCGATATGATCGGTGAGATCCGACCAACGGCATCCAATGGGCACCGCTTCATCTTGGTGGCGATCGATTACTTCACGAAATGGGTTGAGGCAGCTTCCTATGCCACAGTAACCAAGAGCGTCGTGGCACGTTTCATCCGGCATAATCTGATCTGTCGGTACGACGTCCCAGAAAGAATCATTACGGATAATGGTACCAATCTCAATAACAAAATGATCACTGAACTCTGTGAACAATTCAAGATACAGCACCACAATTCTTCTCCCTACCGGCCGAAGATGAATGGGGCTGTAGAGGCAGCCAATAAAAATATCAAGAAAATTGTGCAAAAGATGACGGTGACCTATAAAGATTGGCACGAGATGTTACCGTTTGCTCTTCATGGGTACCGTACCTCAGCAAGGACATCAACCGGGGCAACTCCCTTCTCCTTGGTCTATGGCATGGAGGCAGTCTTGCCAATTTAAATCCAGATACCCTCTCTCCGGATAATGAAGGATGCAGACTTGGATGAAGATGATTGGATCCAGACTCGACTTGATCAATTAAATCTGATTGACGAAAAGAGGCTCACTGCTATCTGCCATGGTCAAACGTATCAAAAACGGATGATCAGGGCATTTAACAAGAAAGTCAGACCGCAAGAGTATCAAGTTGGGGACCTGGTAATCAAACGCATCATCCTTCCTCAAAGTGATCCCCGGGGCAAATGGACCCCTACATACGAAGGGCCATTTGTGGTTAAACGTGTGTTCTCAGGAGGAGCCATGATCCTAACCACCATGGATGGTGACGACCTTCCTCACCCCGCCAATGCAGACATAGTGAAAAAATACTACGCATAAATAAAAGACCCGCTAGGCTGACATACCTAGGCAAAAATAAGGGCTTCCCGGCGAACCAAAAGGGTTCGGGCAAAAATAAGGGATGAAATGAATAAAAATCTGTACACCCGGCAAGTCGAAAACCTGAAAAGGCGGCTTGGGCAAAAATGGGTATCCCGGTGGATTGAAAACCCGAAAGGGCGGTCCAGGCAAAAGTTAGGGATAAAAGCGTAACACTATGTCTCATTGGATCACTTCGCATCCGGAATTCGGCATCAACTATCTGGCTCAGATTTCGGCATCGACCAATCAGCTTCATCTTCAACTAGGCAGCAAAGTGATGAGATGTTCGAGGACATAAAGGCAATAGCAGAGTTGGAACCCGGTGGGATTGTTCACATAGCTGTTTTGTTCCCTTTTTCAAAATTGTAAACTCTATACTATTTGGCGATATCCTCTTACTAGGATGTCAGCCTCTTGTACAAAAACGCCTATTCACAGGCAAAGTATAAATCAATACAAATATACTTTTCAGTTAAAAGTGCCAATTGTTTTCTTTTTCTGTTTTGTCTTGCGAAGAACGTCCAATGTTCATTTTTGATATATGCATTTGACATTAAATTGCTGATTCATAAATGTTTACATATGAAACGAGAGATCGATTACAGGTGACATCAGAGACAGGGGCAATGTGAAATTGTCTTAAGCAGTCTGTTTGTTTTGTCTGCCAAGGTACTAAGGTAGATTCAACTGAAGGAAGTGGCCAAATCATCTCAACTCCCCGCAGAGTAAAACAAGGCTCATTAATACTTTCCCCCAAGCGGAGTTGACTCCCTGACGATCCTGAAAAAGCACAACATTCCCCGGCAGGTCTTAAAGCTCATCCCCAGTAGATTCTGCAAGCTTATCCCCTGCGAAGCACGGACGTCTCACCCGAGTTTTATTTAGATTTATTTCCTCACAAGGACTTATAACTGGGTTATCCTCAACTAAAAGCCACGGAAGACCGCTCTCGGCAAAGTTCCTTCAAACCCCAGCGAAGTCTATCTTTGGTATCCCCAGCGGAGTTTATCATCATTATCCCCAGCGGAATCCATCATTAAAGTCCTCAACAGGCCTCTCAGCAAAACTTCGGCCAAGTATCTCTTCCACAGAGCAACTCTTCGGTCGACCGTCAAGGATTTATTTTCCTAAGGCGAAATTACATCCATGAACATTTCACATTTTCATACATCTTGCTTACATACATGATAAAGTGCATACAACACTATCTCATGTTGAACATCATGACATCATGCATATCATACATCATGACATTGCATACAACTTATGTTTTTATCTCTTCAGGGAAAAAGACAATCCCAAAGACAACTACCTTCAACTGTCACAATTCCAGATCCGATACCTGTATCTAGCCAGGGCACATCTGAGAGTGGTCAGTTTCCAGACTCGATTCCTGTATCTAGCCAGGGCACGTCTGAAGAGTTCAAAGATTCGATTCCTGTATCCAGCCAGGGCACATCTATCAACTACAACATCTCCAGATTTGATTCCTGTATCCAGCCAGGGCATATCTGTTAACAACCATCTCCAGACTCGATTCCTGTATCTAGCCAGGGCACGTCTGAAGAGTCCGAAGATTCGATTCCTGTATCCAGCCAGGGCACATCTGTTAACGACTATTTCCAGATTCGACTCCTGTATCCAGCCAGGGCACATCTGTGAGCAAACCGATTGTGGATTCGACACCTGTATCTAGCCAGGGCATATCTGCATGAGGAGATTGAAGATCAAACACCTGTAACAAGCCAGGAAAACATCCGTCTTTCTTAAATACACAAGTTCTCGCTAAGGAATCTCTTATGCGATCGACACTTCCAGATGGCATCTATAAACCCATCTCCCTATCCACCATCTCTCCAAATGGCATCTATAAGCCCATTCCCGACACCATATTGTTGAGACTCCAGCATGCGAGTGCAAATTTCCGGGCACTCTAGTGTCCAATCTCCTTTTACCCTTGAGTCACGAAAGGCAAACTTGCCAATCTAACTCTTCAGGTTCAAGAAGATTGAACAGGGGCAACTGTTGTACCCCAAAATTTGCCCTCCCATTTCCTCAACATTTTCTCATCACAAGACCTTTGAAGATCAAGATCCAGTTAGGGTTTTCCTCTGCTCAAGACTTCTCCTTGTACTGTGGACTCAAATTAGGGTTTGTGTTTGAACAAAGATGTTTTGACCTGAAATGCCTAAGATGACTTTCATGCTTCATATTGGACTCCCAAGCTTACCTATACCAAGTTTCAAGTCTTGATTCCAAATTTTGCCCAGTCAATTGGACAGTTGACCTAGAAATCAGCTGTATTGGGGAAAAAGTCAACTGTGGCCAATTGACAGTCAAATCTCATGAAATTTGATCCACATCAACATTATGAACTCATATGGACCATTTGATCAAGTTTGGATCACAATTCTCCAAGAAATTTGATCAGATCATCAAAAGGGCAAAATGGTCATTTTTAGGGTTTTGACTGCACAAAGGCAATTTTTGACTGTTTGACCTAGCCAATGGAAAACCAAGTTCACATATGGACTCAAGGACCCCATGGAATTATCTTGACATGTTCATCAAGCTCAAAAGATCCCAAGTACACAAGATTGACAGTTGAATTTCCCAGTCAATTGATCAATTTTGACTGTACACTGAAAAGTCAAACTTTGACTTTTTGGTCAAAATCAAGAGTCAAGATTCATTTTTCATCAAAACTTGCCAAATCATGAAACTTGTTCACCAAGAAATCACAAAATGCAAATTAGGGTTTGAAAATGGAATTTTTCATAACTTAGAATTTTTCTAAGTTATGAAAAACCCTAATTTTTTCCCAACTTTGCCCCATCTTTTCACCAAGATCCATTTGGATTCAAACAAAAGTCAAAACATGAAAGTTGTAGCTTGTTGCATAATCTACAACTTTGATTCACAAAGTTTTCTCATTTGAAGCTTGTATCTCAAGTTATAATTTTTTGAATAAGGGCACTAAACCATCTTTTAACTTAGTAAAATTTGACCTATTTTGACAAGGTTTTCTACCCTACTTCAAGGCCACTTTTCATACCCTTCCACTTGGAATTTTGATTTGCATTTCAAAGATGGATTGTAGTACACATTCCAAGCTTTCCAAAATGTCCAAGAACTCATCAAACAACCTCATAACTTGAGAGATTCGAATTTCACAAGTTGGCAAAAATTCACTTTTTGTTCTTCATCAAGACATGTTCATAATCTTGCCAATTTGAAATCAGTTTGCTTTATGCTTGATTACAGGTCCTTGAACCATTTCATACTCAATAATTTAATGCATATTCAATGTGTTAAGGTGTTGTTCTTTGAGTGCAAGCATTGTATGCAAGATTAATCCTAAACTAGATAAAGTGAAATTTCCATTTTTGAAAAGGTTAACTTTATGTCAAGTTTGTAATCCAACAAGTACATGAAAGATCTGCTTGGCACAAGATTATGTGCATAACACACTGATCAAGAGATGTTTATGCAGCACATTAGGAGGCCCCCTACTAACCTAAAAACCACCAACTTGCTTTTGTTGCTTAAGATAGAAGAAAAGTCCATAACTTATGCTAACTCTCTCTTCAGCATAGACACACAACACAAAAGCTATCAAACACATTCCATAGACAAAATCCAAGCTAACACACGAGCCCTTGCCATCTGAAACACTCCCATTGCTCTAATCACCTTGAAACTGCACAAACAGGGGAGCCCCTGCAGTTTGAATGCAAACTCCCAATCCCTTCGAGCATTTTGATCCAAACCTTTTCCTCTACCTTCCCTACAACATATGCAAGCTAACCATGTCCTAAAATCAGACCTGTAACACCTCCAAGCCACTTCACCATTTTTAATTTTCTGTTTTGCAGTTGGAGTTCACTAGCTCGATTCAGGGAGTTTCAAGACAAAGTAGGAATTGGAAAAGCTTCCTTACACTTCAAGGAAGCTATACAAGTCATCATTTCACTCTGAAACATCCTCCATTGCAAAGCTCGATTCCAACTGAACAGGTATATTCATGGAGTTCTATCTCTCTTATTAGGCATTATTAGCTTTAGGTTTTTGAAGAAAACATGTCACAATCATAGCCCTGAACATGCTCATATGATTAGATTTCATTTATATTTCGTGTGCTTAGAGAATTTCATGTCTGAACATTGATGAAAAGTTAGGTCAGGAATTAGGGGAGGAGAAATTCTCCCTCATCTTAGAGAGATAGGTCAAGTTCTTTATATGGTTAGAACCGTCTCTTCATGCTGAACATTTCTTGTGTTATGAGTTTTTGCTGAAAAGCCAAGAATCAGGAGTTAGACATTGAAGAACAGGGGCGCGCGTTTTTCAAATGTTTGAGCTGGAGGTTGAAGACAATGGTCAGTGGGCTGGGCCTGTGTTATTTTGCTTTTCACACCATCTTTTTTGGTTTACACCCCCCTGAGCCCATTTGCTCATTTTTTAACATTTTTGACTTTTTCTTTTTTGGTTGACTTTGTTTATTTTTTCTCATAGCATTAAAAAATTAAAAATATTTTTTCCATCATTTTCTGAATTTATGGCATATTTATTTGATTTGTTTCTTTATTTATGCATAATATATATATATATATATACCATTACTAGAATAAACAGAAAAATAGTGTAAATACATTTTTATTTTTTATTTACCTTCTGAAAATATTTCACACAAAAAATACTCTTTTTATTTTATTTATTAAAATATTAAATAAATATTTATTTTTGTGTATAATGCACATTTAAGAAATTAATATATATATATATATATATATATATATATATATATATATATATATATATATATATATATATATATATATATATATATATATATATATATATATATATATATATATATATATATATATATATATATGTTTATTAATATTATTTAAAGATAAGATATGAAAATACTTGAATCTTTCACTTTATTAATATTTGACACAAAAATACTTTTTTTTATATATAATATACTTCATTATTATTTTATTTTTATAAATAATAAATAAATAGTTGTATTAAATTAGATAATAATACCTTTTCTTTAAAATTAGGGTTTTTTGCCCTAAATTCAAAATACTCCAAAAAAATAATACATTTTTATTTTCTTTTCTCTTTTACATAAATAATATTTTTTCATACACATAAAAAACTTTCTTTTTGCATTTCACATATTTATTTAATTTCCATTTAATTATGCAATTTATTTACCTTGCAAATATTCAAATGATGTAATAATTTAGATTTAAATTCTTGTCAATATCCCCATTTGAACATTTGTACCCCCCTTCCCATATTTGGTTTTGTAATAGCTTAGTAATTTTAATTTCGCACTTTATTGTTTTCTAATGATAACATGTTAGAACTAGGGTTTGTATGCGAAAAAACGATAAAAAATAGTTTGACCTAATACAAGATAAACAAGCATGGAAATGGACACACAAATCACACTTGCACCCCCCCTAGGGTATTCCACTTGTTGCCTTCAATAATGGGCCATATTGCATGTTGAACTTCTTTGGGCAAAGCAAACAGTTTGAATGATCATAGTCCCTCGATAAAAACTTTTCAAAACAAACAAAAACAAATGATCAAGTGCCTTAAAGAAAATTGCCCAAAGACATTTAACGCCGTTGCAATTATGGTCTAAACGATGACCCGCGCATGTCCCTTTCACATCCTAACACAAGGTTGCCCACCAAATACAATGGTGGAGCAAACTTGTTAAAAGGGTTAAAGTATAGCAATAATCTTCTGAGAAATTTAGGAGTAGATAACCTCTTAGTTACTTGAATTAACTTGCAAAACAAAACACTTGCCTAATTTCAAAATCACACATCACTACACTTTCAAAATAACTTTCAAAAACAAATGAAAACCTTTTCAAAAGACATACATCTTTGTATACATCCCCACATGGATCATTACAAAGGTTGCCACCACATTGGCATCTTTTCAAAACATTTTCAAAAACCCACACACTCAAGCACCATTTAAAACAATTGAAAACAAAAGGCAAGTGATCTAAGCAAGTAACTAAGAGCCCATGGATAACCATGGATAGAAAGGGTGCTAATACCTTCCCTTTCTATAATCTACTCCCCGAACCTAAGAAAACATCTCAAAAGGTTTTTGCTGTGCTTTTTAACCTTTCCTTAGGATAAAATAAAAAGTCGGTGGCGACTCTTGCTAAACCGCAACATTTGCGAATACAAACGCAAAACCTCAAGTCAGTTCTCCCACTGTATCACAGGTCCATCTTAGATATCAACAAAGTAGTGTGGGTCAGCATATACTTCCTTAGTCGGCGAGCAGCCCATGCTAAAGCGCATCAAGTTTTCTCGAGTAGTGATTATCTTGTCTCACAGTCGGTAAACTTTTTGCTAAGGTAGTATATTGCGTGCTCTTTTCGACCATACTCGTCATGCTGCCCCAAAACACATCCCATTGAATTGTTTAGCACTGTTAAGTATAATATTAAAGGTCTTCCTTCAACCAGAGGCATCAGAATTGGTGGTTCTTAAAGATATTCTTTGATCCTTTCAAAAGCTGGCTGGCATTCGTCATTCCACTTTACCACTTGATCTTTCTTCAAAAGCTTGAAGATGGGCTCACAAGTAGTAGTCAGATGTGAAATGAACCTGGAGATATAATTCAAACATCCCAAGAAACCCATAACTTCCTTCTCAGTACAGGAGTCGGCATCTCTTGTATGGCCTTTACCTTTGCGGGGCCTACCTGAATACCTTTGTCAGTGACGATGAAACCCAGAAGCTTACCAGACCTTACCCCGAAGGTGCACTTGTATGTATTCAACCTCAACTTGTATGTCTTTAACCTGTCGAACAACTTTTATAGATGATCACGGTGTTCCTCTTTGATTTGAGACCTGGCTATCATGTCATCAACATAAACCTCAATCTCATGGTGAATCATATCATGGAATAAGGCGACCATGGCTCGCTGATAAGTTTCCCCAACATTCTTCAATCCAAAAGGCATCACCTTGTAACAGAAGGTGCCCCACTGTGTGATGAAGGTTGTCTTCTCCATGTCTTCAGGAGCCATCTTGATCTGGTTGTAGCCAGAGAAACCATCCATGAAGGAGAAGATTTTGTGTTGTGCGGTGTTGTCAACCAGAACGTCAATGTGGGGAAGCGGGAAGTCATCCTTGGGGATTTCCCTGTTCAGGTCTCTAATCCACACACATCCGCACCTTGCCGTCTTTCTTAGGTACGGTAAAGATGATAGCAACCCACTACGAATAGGAGGTGACAGCTAAGAACCCTGCATCGAACTGCTTCATGACCTCTGCCTTGATCTTCTCTGACATTTCAGGGTGCATACAGTGGACCTTCTGTTTAACGGGAGAAAAATCTTCTTTAGTTGGCAGGCGGTGTTCCACAATATCAGTGTCTAAACCAGGCATGTCTTCATATGACCAGGCGAAGATCTCAACATAGTCGTGCAACATCTGTATCAACTGCTGTTTGATCTTAGTCTCCAGATTTGTGCCAATCTTGACTTCTTTTCTGTCCACCTTCGTGCCCAAGTTTATCGTCTCAACTGGCTCTTCATGAGGCTGTATAGCCCTCTCTTCCTGCTGTAACAGTATAGCAAGTTCTCCAGGAACCTCACAATCGTCCTTACCTTCGTCCTCAGCTTGGTTGATCAGATTTTTGAAGTCATAACTGGAAATAGCAGAACTGTTATCAATGGGATCCAAAATGGATATGGATCTGCATTTTGATACGTGAGTGTGTGTAAGAGCATAACTGTTTTGATAAAGTAAAAACAGAAAAGAAAAAAAGAGAGCGCAAAATTTGTATGCAAGGAACGTCCAATGTTTTATTGATGATATATGAAATGACATATAATAACCCTCACAGATAAGACCATTGTGCTTCGGGTAAGCATAAGGCCATAAAGTTTAAATTGTTTATTACAAACTTGGAAAACAAGTAAGACAATTACTACGGAATAAAAGAAACTGGTATAAAATCTCTGGCCATCCAATTACTCGGTCCACCGTTGGTAGTCGGGTAGATCCAGCTGTCAATATCAGAGCTTTCCTCACCGTCTTCAATAATATTGACCCCACGATTGCTGATGCGTAGGGGAGGTCCTCCAGCTCGAGCACGTCGAACTTCCCTTTGAGCTCCTGAAGTAAAGCCTAAACCAAATTTGTCAGTTTTGTGAGTAAAATCAGGTAGCTATCCCCAGTTGGTACACCCACCTTCTTCGACCACTGCTCTGGCGTCCTTGAGAGAAGCCATCTTCAAAGGAGGTTTGGTGCTGGTAGTAGTCTCGGTTGACGCCAAAATCTGGGGAACCTCTTCAAAGTTTTGACAAGGAGTCTCTATGAATTCCCCGTCTATCTCCACATACCTGAAGGAGTTAAGATAGCTCACCATATACTCCTCTTCGCCATGCACAATGACAATCTTCTCCTTCACCGGATATTTCAGCATTTGGTGTAGTGTAGAAGTAACGGCCCCAGCATCATGGATCCAAGGACGACCCAACAAACAAGAGTATGATGGCCTGATGTCCATCACATAGAAGGTGGACCCAAAGGTCTGAGAGCCTACTTTGACATAGATGTCCACCTCCCCATGCACCATTCTCTTCGACCCGCCAAAAGCCCTTACCACAATGTTACTAGGCTTTAAGGCCAAGCCTTCATAATCCATCCGATCAAGAGCCTTCTTAGGCAGAACATTCAGTGAAGACCCAGTATCCACCAGCACATGAGCTATAGTCGTGCCCCTGCATTTGATCGAGACATGCAGAGCATCATTATGCTTCCTCCCTTTCAGTGTCAAGTCGGCATCTGAAAAACCCAGCCCATTCTCAACAGTCAAGCTGGCCACATAGTCTTTAAATTGATCGGCCGAGTTTTCTTATGGCACATGTGCAGTCTTGAGAAATGCAATCAAAGCCTTTGCATGGGCCTCGGAACATAATAATAGAGACAACATCGATATCTTCGAGGGGATTTTCCCCAGCTGCTCGACCACATTGTAGTCGCTCTTCTTGATTATTTTTAGTATATCCTCTATCTCTTGCTTAGAGGATTCCACAACAACTTTTCTAGGAGCCTCCGTCCAGGAAGGCTCACCTATAGCTTCTTTGCCTCGAGTCCCAGATGACTCATCGGTAGGGGTAACAACTGGAGTAAGAACGGAAGTAGTAGCTGAAGTACTAGCAAGAACAACAAATGGAATAACAACAGGCTTATTGACAGTCTTCGGGGAGATCTCGGGAGAGAAAACCCTTCCACTTCTTGTAATCTTTCTGGCCCCGGAAATGTTACTGACATCAGGATCATACTCTTCAACCTTCAAATCTTGTTTAACGCCATGATAGTAAACATCGGCGCCATAATTCCACGGGATAGCTTTGTATGAGGCGTATGGGACATGACCAGGAAAAGTGATTATTAACGGAGCGATTCTCAGAGCGGGTGTAATGCTAACATGTCTTTTAGAGGAGACCTTGGAAGGATTGGTGGAAATGGTTATAATGGCAACATCTTCAAACGGAACAGTTTGAATCAAAGTCTTTTCGAACAAAATTTATCTGCGGTGCATCAAGCGTTGAACACATGCTTTCATCAAATAGCAACCAGTGGGCAGAGATGAACACATGTGGAAGCCTTCACCACAACCCGGAAATAAACTGGCCAATAACAAATTCTTCTTAACAGTCATAAGAGGAGTAGAAACTTCATCAATAATGGTAATGAACAAGTCAGTATCAATGGCATTAACTCCGCGACTGTGCTTGGGCATGGGAGCAGTTATGACATTGGGCTTCTCCGGAACATCGAACTCAATCTCCTTGGCCTCAATCAGATATTGTACCTTATTTCTCAGAGCCCAGTAGTCATTCGTATTGTGGCCAGGACTCTCAGAATGGTAAGCACACCGAGCATTTGGATTGAACCGAGGAGATGTGGTGTTAGGATTCTTGGGAGCCTCTTTCAAGGTTGCCAAGTTGGATCTTAGCAGATGGGGTAGAACCTCAGTCAATGTCATGTTAATCCGGGTAAACTACCTTTATGGTCTTTCTACCCTTTGTTGATTTTTGCGTTGTGGGGGTAGCCGCGGGCCTAGGTATCATCACAGCATTTACCGTTGGACAGTGTTCAGCTCTGCTCTGACCTCTTGGGCTATAGATAACACTGACTTCCTTCTTTCCTGTGAAAGGCTTCTTTACTGAGCTTGAAGAGGTGTCTTTCTGTATTTTGCCACTCTGGATCCCAGCTTCTACCCTCCCTCCTGTTAATATCAGCTCGATGAAACCAGCTGATGAGCTACCAATCAAATGATTGAAGAATAGACCAGACAGCGTCCCAAGAAACATGTCAACCAACTCCCTGTCAGATAAAGGAGGTTGGACTCTCCCGGCCAGATCTCTCCACTTCTACGCATATTCCTTAAAGCCTTCACCTACACCCATGGACATACTCTGGAGTTGAGTACGAGTAGGGGCAAGGTCGGCGTTGTATTGATACTGCTTGTAAAAAGCAGCAGCCAAATCCTCCCAGTTTCGGACATTGGTTTCTTCTAGTTGATAGAACCATTCAAGCTAAGTCCCTGACAAACTGTCTTGAAAGAAGGGAACCCACAAGTTCCTGTCAGCAGTGTGAGGCTGAATCTTCCTCACATAGGAATGGAGATGAAGCTTTGGCAAGACACCTCCATCATACTTTGCAAAAACCGGAGCCTTAAATTTCTGCGGGATGACCACTCTCGACACCAATCCCAGCTCTTTAAAGTCCAACCCAGTTATTCTCTAGATTTCCATAGCGCTCAACTGGACCTCAAACTGCTTGTATCTATCCTCAGTGGGAGGATATTGCTCATCATTATAGTCTGTATCATTGTCAAAAACTTCAGGTCTAGGATCCTTCTCCCTTATCTCCCTCTCTTAATTATCCCCTTCTTTGGATGAGGAGGTCAGATCGACTGGTTGCTTTAATGCCCCCCTGAACCTTCTGCCCAGATTCAGAACACCAGAGACCTTCTTCTTCTTCTTCTTCTTCTTCTTCTTTTCCTTCAGGATGAGGGCCTTCAGATCTCCCTGCCCTTTTGGCAAAGTTATGAACATTTGTTGAAATTGGGCATTTTGTGCTTGAAGATCTTTGATGCTTTGTTAAGAAGACATTTTTGCTGAAATAGCGAAGAAGATGAGAAACCTGTCATGGTACCCGTTTATGTAATGTCATGGATGGTATGCATATGCAATGATTTCAAGGACTTGTAAAGGCTCAAATTTGTTTAACCAAAAATAAACACATGTTAATTGTCTTAATAAGTTTGGACTATTACAAATAATTCCCTTTAGGCTTACAATCAAACAAATAAAACTTAAAGCAAAAGGAAACTATGTCTCCCAGAAGCGCATCATCTTTGGTGCAATGTAGGCTTTTATGCTCCTCTCTTCATGAAGTAACCTAGTGAGCTCCAGGACTTTCTTCTCGCTGGCATAGAATTAAGCTTCAAACGTATCTCGCTCCTCTTTAAGTTGAACCCAGGATTTCTGTAACTCCTCATGATCAGTTGGCATGTCAGGATGATGAACAGGATAAGAAGTGTCTCCTTTAGCAATTGGTTCCATAATTATTGGTAGGACAGTAGGGTAAGGCATTATAAGACTTTGGGAACGGGCTCGTACCCATCGGAGATATGGCTCAAGAGGGATGGAATTCTTGTGCCCTAGTGTCTTGCTATCAATTTTATATACCATGCCCCAAGCTTGCATGAACCTTTTGCAGTACCCCTGAGCATCATTATCATAGTCGAAGGCAATTCCTTAGATAAGCGTATCATGAGGACCATCCCTTCTTGCATAACCAAACTGTCGCAGTGCCAAACAAGGGTTATAAGTGATTCCTTCCCTAATGCCTAAGAGAGGGACATTAGGGAATTCACCACAGTGATCGATGATGATAACATCTTCCGAGGACCGTGAACACCAATGAATATCTAAATATGTAAGGGACATCAGCCTATGAGACCATTTCATACCCTGCTCATTCATCAAAACAGACCTGGGTAGGTGCGAAATAAACCACCTAGACAATAGAGGAGTGCAACACATGAGGGTCCCCCTTCTCTTTAGAATAAGAGCATACAGAGAGTGTAGAACATCCCCAAGTAATATAGGTACCAGATTATGAGACAGAATAACCTTAATAGTATTCACATCTACGAGTTGGTCCGCATTAGGGAAAAGTACCATCCCGTAGATGAGGAGTGCAAATACCTCTTCGAAAGCTTGTAAATCCAGGGTATCCCAAAAACAGTAAGCCTTCTCAAATAGAAATTTAATCGGGATTCCTTGGACACTTCCCCTAGTTTCCCAATTTGTCACTATGTCGGACCGTTGTAAGGACATAGCTCGAGCGATCTTTTCAGGCTTTAGATGTTCTTCCATACCGTTGAAAGGTAACTGATCCAGAATAGGTACCCCTAACAACTGAGAAAATTCCTCCATAGTAGGCACTAGTTGGTAATCTGGGAAGGTGAAACAGTGGTGCAAAGGATCGAAGAACTGAAATAGCACTTTTAACAATTCTTCATCAGGTTTTGAAGTGACCAAGATGAGCAACCGACCATGTTTTTCAGTGAAGGGAGAGCTTTCAGGGATTCTTAATGCCAGATCCTTTAGTTGGAGAGACACTTTCACAAGGTTAATCTGGATAGTATTCCTACGGGCGGATGCCATGTCCTACAAAACAAAGCAAAGATGAGCCCTAGAAAGTCCTTGAAATGGTTAGTATGATATGTCGTGCTTATGATGTCATGATTATGCTAAAAAATCACGTGTATAGCAAGCAACAAACAAGTCACACCAAGTCCTTAGGTTTAAGGCCTGAATGAGTTTTAAGGTCATACCCTCTTGAAGCTGGATTGGTTCAACCTGTCCTATAAATAGTAACCGGGTTCTAAGGGATCTCAATATCACTGATCTTTCCCCCAAGTTTCATACAATAGGCGATTGACTCACAACCAAACAAAACTCAAGAGTCAAACCTTAATGAGTGTAGCATCGAGTATCTTTCGACCTTGGGAATACACCAAATCCGGCCATATCGCTATGTCCTACTAGCCAAGTTATGCAATTAAAGGTTCTAAGGTCAGTTGATGCTTTATGACACCACGCGGCGGCCCCGTACTTTCCCTGATTGACTCAAGGGTTATCAGTACCAACCAAAGTGCCACATCAACGTAGCTACTTCTTCAACCGTGTCGGTATACCCCACACAGTTCCCTCACAGTTTGTTGCTACTTACCTAAAAGGTGTCCCTAGATCTGGGTGTAGGATCTACATAACCCCAACATAACCCTTGAATATAAAGCAGGAAAAGCAAAAGACAAGCAAGCAATTTTAGAAGTGACCTAAATCCTAAGGTATACCCCACTTATTAATTCCCAAGCAGAGTCACCAGTTCTGTGATACCGTGGTAGAATCGATGATTATACTAGTTTGCGTTTTGTATTTTCAAATGTTGCAGTAAGCAAGAGTCGCCATCGACTTTTATTTCATCCAACAAAGGAAAAGGAAAAAGAACAGAAAAAACCTTTTTTCAAGATGTTTCTGAGTACGGGGGGTAGGTTATAGAAAGGGAAGGTGTTAGCACCCTTTCTATCAGTGGTTTTCTGCGGGCTCTTAGGTACTTGCTCATTTTGAAATTGCTTGTGTGTGCTTGTTTTAAAAAGTTTTGTTTACTTCGTGATAACTTTTGTATTTGTCCTCAAGAGTGTGATGAAGTTGTTTTGAAAACTATTTTAAAAAGTGTTTGTGTGAAAGAGTTTTTGTTTTGAGCAAATACTTAAGAGTTTTCTACCTACTCGAAAAAAGATTGTTCGTTCTCGTTTCCTTTAGACAACGCTATCCTACTATTAAGGAGTAGGTAGCCCTATCGTTGGAGTTTTGAGGGACATTCGAAAGGGAAGAAATGGTCACTGAAGGCAACAAGTAAGGATACCTTAGATTTTCGAAGGGACTATCGTCATTAGATCATTTCTCGTAGGCAACTTGAGGGACAATGAGGGACTATTATCTTTATGACGACTTTGAACTGTGGGTCTTTGCTAAGGTATCCCTACGTTCGAGGGACACGACCATTATTTCTGAGGCAACCAAGTGAGGCAAAATCCTAGGAGTGAGCATGTGGAAGTGTTTGGTTTTAGTTTCATTTATCTTTTGCATTTAGGGTTTTCTACTGTTTTAAATTGATTTATCTTGCCATTCAATCCTATTATCTATACATCTAGGCAGTTTATAATTGCAGAAAGTAAAGTACGAGAAATTAAAACCCTAGCTACTAAAAGGCCTTGGGGAGGAGGATTACATAATCAAAAGCCGGGGAAAAATAATAAATACAAAATAGTAAACCTACTTAACTATTATAAACTCAGAGCAGTTACAATAATTAATCAAATAATGGAAACAAGACGTGCCCGAGTAAATCAAACGGGGAATTAATGTCAAGTTTAGAAACAATTAATTTGCGAACAAAGAAAAGATATTTTTTTTTTGGATTTTTGTGAAAAATAATAATTAACTTTGCAAATTAACCTAATTTCTATTTATTTTTAATTATGGAAAAAAGGAATTTAAGTTAACCTAATTAAACTAATTAATTAATGCAATTAAATATTTTATATAAAAAAAACTAAACCTAATATTTTTTGTAATTTTCTGATTTTATGATTTAATAAAAAAGTATTTTTTTGTAAAAAATAATTTAAACAAGAAATTAAAACAAAATAAATAAAGAAATTAAAAAAGGAATTAAAGGAATGGGCCTGATGTAGCTAAGTAGATTGGGGGGTGTTGCCAATTTTGTGATAGGCCCAGGATGATGGCCCAAAGTCTAGGCCATGATTCCCTGGGGAACTCCTTCTGATGGTTCATGGTGGACCCTCAAGGCTGGGGTGTGGGATCTACATGATGATGGATCCCAAGGATGAGATTTGGGGCGTATGATGGATGTTGGGCATTGAGGTATGCTGGTTCTGAAAAGTATTTGAAAGAAAAATAGCAAATGTTGGAGGCAGGGGTCGAACCCCTGACCTCTCATATACAACGCCTTATCAACCTTCCCGCACACCACTGGGTCATTTGGCTTCTTGTTAACATAAATAAACAACATATAATATAATAAAAACGCATTATGCCCAAGACAAAAATGCGCCAACATTCGAATGATCCAATTGGACATTGCCACGCAGTCGTCTTCTTCCCCAGCACTGTCGTTTTAGGCTTAGACTTTTACCTACGATTTCATGCATGTAACTAAAACCTGTTCATCTCAAAAAAACTCAAACAAACAAGATAAATGAAATCCAAGTATACCAATCAACCAGGCTTGATCTCGTGAGCATGATGGTGCCCATATTTGGCCCTAATTTTACTTGTATAATAAAGCCCTAAAATTCAACCTTAAACCCTAATAATGGCAATTGTCCTTGTATGCATCAAAACTTATAATTAATCAGGCCAACATGTTCCAAATGACAACACAAACATGAATATATGCTTAAAAAGCTTTAACCATGCGCGAATAATCAAAACCAAAATTAAGAGACATGGCAAACCGTGAGAGATGTGGAGGCTGATTCTGGGCGTCTTAATGCGTGCAAATGGTTGGAAAAGCTTCTGAAGGTGTCTAGGAACCTGTTGCAATCCTTAAATCTCCTTGAGTATTGTTGTAGTATGGAATCTGATTTGAGACTTTTTGACAAAAAATTGCAACTTGTCCTTGCTGTTTCACATGATCAACCCTTGTTCTTGTGTATTGGAATTGTTGTGTATATGTAATAGACTGAATTCGATCAACAAAAAGCATTCATATCTTTGCCAATTATCAAGATTTGATTTGATTTCATCCTTGCATTATTTCTTTCTAAATCCAACCAAATCATTCCATTTTCATCCCAATCACCCTTTGCACGATTTTATTTAGTTTGACAACATATTTGGATTGTATTTCCATTCAAAATCAGATCAAAAACAAAATCTTCATTATTTTATATCATTTATTTGATTTGATTTGATTTTTAAATGATTAAAATCAAAATAAATTAAATAAATAAAGCCAATAATATATGGTAGTGTGTTTGGGTCGTGGACATTGCTAGAAGTAAGATGCAAGCATAAAAAGTTAGGCCAATTTTTCAAAAAATGCAATTTTGGGTATTGTTGACTTTTGACAATTTTCCAAAAATGGCCAACTTTGACAATGTATATCTCTTTCAATTTTGACCCTAAGAGGGTGTTCTTGGACTTTTTAGAAAGCTTGAGATGTCCCCTAAACAAACCTTTTTGTTTCATTTCAATTGGATCTTCCATGTTCATGTAAGAAGCTTTGACCCGAAAGGTGTTTTTGTTGACTTTTAAAAAGGACCTATAATGTGTTGATTTATATCTTTTCATGAGGGAATTTTTTAATCTTGAGGGATGAAGATGAGTTGTAGGGAATTGGATTCCCTTCAAAATGAGCCTTGGATGAGAAATTTCTGATAAAGTATGAGAAAGTTATGCTTGGTCAAAGTATGGTTGACTTTTCCTAAAACACCCTAATATAGCAACTTTTGAGTTTTGATGAATTAGGAGCATTCCTTGAGGAGTCATGATCAACCCTTGATCAAATGATGGATGTTACTTCAAAATGTTGATTTTTACCAAAAATCTTGAAGTTTGACTGCATGAGGACCACAATTGACTTTTGACCTAGTACAATTGATTTTTAGGCATTTGAGCAGTTGACTGAGCAAACTTCTAGTGCAAGGCATGATACTTGACATGGATGATATTGAGAACATATTAAGGCAATGGAAATCATTTGGGAACCTTGGAACTCAAACATCTTGATGAGGAGTGAAACCCTAATTTGAGGCTCTATGTCTTAGGAGGAAGATTTGTCTGGTCAATCCTTAGGCATCCTTAGGCAAGTTGAGGACCTCTAGGAGAATGTTTTGAGTAAAATATGAGGGAAAATTTTGGGGTACAACAATCTTTGTTTTCATTCTATTCCTTTAACTGATAATTTGTCAATATTTAAGCATATGGCTTGCATCTTTGACTGCTTGAGTTCATTTTGACTTTGTACATTGAAAATCTAAATGGTTGCATATTTTACTATGTTGAGTGTTATCTTATTTGCTCTTTTATATTTGTCATCATGTTGGATATATGTTCCTGATCCTTTTATTTGATCATATATGTTCTGACTCCTTGCAGTTTTCATCATCAAAACAATATATGTTATACATGTTACCTATAAAATAAGGTTCTACACATGCCGCCCCCATCAACATGCAGATGGCCATCATAGGAGTACTAGACTCTTTAAAATGTAATCTATTATAGATAACCCTCAAGGAGGCCTCCCTAAGATGGTTCATGGACTTTCCCATGCCTATATTAACAACTATCAAGAATTGGTAAAGAATATGGTACACCAATTCTTTGCTATTCGCCATAGGAAGATGTTCACCAGCAACCTATTTAACATTTGCCAAGGTCTTCCAAAAACCATTGAGGGACTACCTCGCCCACTTCAATGAAGCCACCATGAAGGTCGCCCTTTCGAACCAAGAAATGTTTGTGGGGGAATTCAAAAATGGAATTAAGTTGGGACACTTTAATGAACCCATCACCCAATACTTGAAGCTCACACTGGCCAAAGTAGTCGTCAGGCTGAGTGCTATATCAAAGGCAAGAAAATAAATGCTGAAAAAAGGCTTGTGATGTCAAAGAGGGCATCCGCGGCGCCGAGGGCTCTCATCCCTAAAGTAAAAATAGCTACACCTCGTCTGTGAAGGACAAATCCATGTTCAAAAGGGTGGGGAAGTCGACAAAGAGTTTCATGCCTTTGAATACCTTCCAAGAATAGATATGGCGCAAGGTGATCCACCTGGATAATATCCCGACACCACCTACCCTTAAGGTCGAGATAATGGGATCTAATCTTGAAAGGTTGTGTAAGTTCCATAGGGTCAAACGACATCATACCGACGACTGCTACTAGCTGAAGAGAGAAAAAAACTGATATAGGAGGAACACCTCAAGAAATATGTGAAAGGTGATACTTCCAACCAAGAGAAGGGACATAATCTGTATGAGCAGAAAGGTACCAAAATCCCTAATCTAAACAAAGCCAAGGGAAAATCCCAGGATGAATGTAGTAAAGCGGTGTGTCGTACCCTCAATACCATAGCAGGAGGATTCAATGGGGTTGGTGAGACCAGTTCTGCCCATAAAAGATACGTCTGTCAAGTCGTGAGTGTAGAAAACCTCCTAAGGTCAAGAGAGTTACAGTCGACCATGGAAGCTCAACTGGCGTATTGTATTGGAATGCCTTCGAGAGACTACATATCGATCCTGAGGTCTTGAAGCCCTTCAAGGGATTGTTTGTCATATTTTCAAGAGAGCAAGTGCAAGTGAAAGGATACCTCACCCTGAGGATCACATTCGAAGAGAAAGACCTTGCAAACGAGATAAAGGTTAAGTATATAGTCATTGACGCTCATCTTCGTATAATATGATTATTGGGCAACTAGTTTTTAACCGACTGGGAGCCGCCTTATCCAATTTGTATTTATGCATGAAATACCCATTCCCCAACGAGAAAGTGGGAGTTTACGATTTTTCATAGGCGGGTATTAACACTCTTCTGATTTTGAAGACAAGCTATTAGTTGGCATGCACTCTTTTCTCTCTACGCCTTCACGGGAGTGGGGGTTTTTAATGAGGCATTTAATCCTTATTTATCTATATTTATTCGCTACATCATATCTTTGCAAAAATTCCAGGCTCGCGAGAAAGCCTCTTAATAAAGACAATTATATATGTCGGGTCCCAAAAGAGAGGATCTTTGCCGCCCATAGAGGCAATTATATATGTCGGATCCCCTAAGAGATGATCCTTTCTGCCAATAGAGAAAATTATATATGTTGGATCCCCCAAGAAAAGGTCATTGCCTCCCATAGATGCAATTATATATGTTAGATCCCCCAAGAAAGGATCCTTTTTGTCCATAGAGGCAATTATATATATTGGATCCCCAAATGAAGAATCCTTTCAACCCATAGAGGAAATTGTATGTGATGGATCCATAAGGGGGAATCTTGTCGCCCATAGAGGCAATTGTATATGTTAGATCCCCAAGGAAGGATCCTTGTCGCCCATATACATAATTATGCATGTTATATTCCCTAAGAGAGGATCATTGTCGCCCATAGAGGAAATTATGTTTGTTGGATCCCCCAAAAGAGGATCCTTGCTTCCCATAGAAGAAATAATGTATGGTGGAGCCACAAAGAGAAGATACTTGTCTCCCCTTGAGGCGAACATAGCAATGAAATATCTTAAGATTGAGAAAAAATAACAGAACAGTTAACACTTGAAAGAAATTAATATAAAGGCATCCATAAAGGGACGCCACTTTTCAAAATAATTACTAAAACCCCTCGAAATAATAAGAAAGAATACAACAAAAAAGGGAAAAGAGAAAAAAGTCATTATTCATCCAACAACTCCCCATCTAGGACCACCTTAAAAGGGTTCAAGGGGCTTAAATCCAGATGAGGATAGAGGAGATACACCCACCTTCTTGCCTCCTAAAAGTGATAAATAGAGGTCATCATGGCGTCATCCGAAAGCTGAGAGACACGCTTTTTCGTGTTCTCGAGAGTGCTCTGAGTTTCCTCGATAAACTTCTTTAATCCATCCACCTCTTCTTGATGAACACGCGCTTGGGTGACCACTTCTTCAGAAAGCACCTAGGAAAGGAGAGTAGTTTTAAATACTCCACCTTTTAAAGAAAAATTCCATGTGCTTGAGGGACTGTGTAGTGTTATATTTGGTAAAACCCCTAAACTAGGACGTATGCGCCCAATAAGTGGGTCGCCTAGATGGGATCCAAGGGAATGTCTCTAGAAGATCCATAAACGTGAAAGTCAAGCAAGAGAAAGTTCCCACTGACTCCTAGAAGATAGGAGGTCAATAACCTCTCCTAATAATAGGGGAGCAGTTAGACCATATCCAGGAGTTAAAAACTCTAGGTCTTTGAAGCCTTTTTAGATACATTACCCCTCAAATGATAAAAAACGGAATCTAAGTCATACACACTCACCACTATCCAAAGAGCGTTATACTCGTAACCACCATAGTATATTCAACAAAAGTAACTACTCGCTTGCAACCTAGTAGCGCCGACCACTTATAAGATCTCTCACCTCACGTGAGTCGGTCCCTTAAATAGCCTAAAAAACCACTGTATAGGGCTACTCGCCATCGTGAGCAAGCATTCACCGTCCAAACGTGTAACATACCTATTAAGGTCTCTAGATCTCTTTGCCTTTGCAGAGGAGAACATGCATACCATGTACTTTTTAACCAATAATAATTATATATTGCTTCAAATCTTAGCCCTCTATTTTCTTTCAATTTTATATATTTTATTTTATTTTATTATTTTGTTAAAAAAATATATTAACTTAAAATGTCAAATATAAAAATAATATATATATATATATATATATATATATATATATATATATATATATATATATATATATATATATATATATATATATATATATATATATATATATATATATATATATATATATATATATATATATATATATATATATATATATATATATATATATATATATATATATATATATATATATATATATATATATATATATATATATATATATATATATATATATATATATATATATATATATATATATATATATATATATATATATATGATTGCTTCAAATCTTAGCCCTCTATTTTCTTTCAATTTTATGAATTTTATTTTATTTAATTATTTTATTAAAAAATATATTAACTTAAAATGTCAAATATAAAAAATAAAATAAAAACTTATAAGTCTGTGAAACAAATAAGTTTAATCTAACGAGATAAAACTAACGAATTTAACTGATTAGTTGGTGAACTTAAAACGAGTCAAGTTTGAATTTAAAAAAATTATGTCAAATTTCGAGTTAAACTAATTCTTATCGAGGTTGATTCGAATTAAGGCGAATTCGACCCGACTCTTATCCTTTTAAGTCTTAGATATATCAAATCAAAGCATAAAAATAAAAATACTAATATAAGAATAAAAATACATAAACAATCAAGGGTAACAACTAATAACAACCTTTTGATAAACATTATTTGTATGTCCTAATTTTCTTTTTCAATAAATATTTATTTGAACAATTTTTGACCAAAATAAAAATAAATCTGATTAAAAAGGAATGTCATATTTTAAAAATGATTTTAAAGTGAACTATCAATTTTCTAGAAAATTTTATTCAAATGATATTTATAATTTTTCATATTAGATGTAATAACCCAAATGATAGTATATAGAATATTAAATACACTATTAATCATTATCGATATTGATTCATCAAAATAGTATAGATACCACATAAGTACATGAGATAATAAAAGATGCGTAACAAATATATCTCGGTACCACATGTCATAGGTACATCCCAAAATAAAACAAACATGCAACCTAACTAATAGGAAAATAAACACAACGATAGCATCTTGACATTTCATCAAATCATCCTTCCTTATCCTTACTCGACTATCTTTTATCAGAAAATAATGAATAAATATGTAGCACTACTATAAAAAAACATGTTTTGTATCTATTTCTTACTATGACCACATAACTAATCTAAGTAATATAGGTTCATTAGACGTATTTTTTTTTCAATTACTTATAACCACAATCAAAATAAACAATTGTTGAGACATATGGAGAGTGACACGCTTTAAATTCCAACACCTGCAATTTAATATTTTGTCGTTAAAAAAATGGTGTATTCTCTTAATTTCTATTTTTAATTAAAAATTAAACACTTTTCACCATGAAACAGATTAACAAATATGGTACATATCAGGACAATATTTTAACAATCGTGGTGAAATATATTACCTATATAAGCTAACTTAATTCACTTCAGAATAGATTACGCTCAAAGTGAAATTCTAACTTTTTTTGCCTTATCCCAATACTCAAAACTCCACCATAACTTTACAAAACTCCAACATAATTTCTCCAACTAATATGAATCAAGGAATAGTGTCAAGAAACAAGTAGCTAGTTAATTTTTTGTTTTCATTTTCTACAAATCTTTTCAAGGAAGGATACGCACATGAAATATTTTATGAGTTATAATATTGTAGTTGTTCAAAAGAGTTGTCTTATATTTCTTGCTTTTCTTTTTCGAAATACACATGAAACATTTGCCTTCTTCCAACATAGGGTTTAAGTTATTGTGTAGGTATGTAGATTTTTTTGTTGAAGTATGTTGTTGTTTTGTTAAGGTAAGTTGTTATATTTTTTGATAAATTATGTTGTTTGCTTTATTTTAGACATTTTTGTTGAAGTATGTTGATGTTTTTGTTGAGGTATTTTGTTATTTTGTTAAGGTAAATTTATGTTATTACTGATAAATATTGTTGTTTGTATTATTTTAGATGTCTCTTTTGAAGTATGTTGATATTTTTGTTGAGGTATGTTGTTTTTTAAGATAACTTGTTGTATTTTATTGATAAATGATGTTGTTTGTTTTATTTTAGATGTTTTTGTTGAAGTATATTGATGTTTTTGTTGAGGTAATTTTTTTTTGTTAAAGTAAATTTATTTTATTGTTGATAAATATTTTGTTTAAGTTGTTTTAGATGTTTCTTTAGTATGTTGAACTTTTTATTTAGGTATGTTGTTTTTTTGTTAATGTAAGTTGTTGTATTTTAATTATAAGTGATGTTGTTTATTTTATTTTAGATGTTTTTGTTAAAGTATGTTGATATTTTTGTTTAGTTATGTTGATAAATATTGTTGCTTGTTTTTGTTAGAACAAAGTTTGGTTCTAAACATATCTTAGAGTTTTGATGATAACAATGAAATAAATTTTGTATAATATATTTTATACTCTGATGTGCATGTTTTCTAATTCAGATGATGTTCTGACTCAAGCATTCTCAAAAGTGAAATATCATTCTACGCTGAGCAGAAAAAGGATAAAGAAGTTCCTAAGAAATTTTATGTAAACGCAAGTCTGAAGCAAACTCTGAAGGAAGCACTCCAAGGCAACCTCTGATAAAAAGTAATCTTAAGCAACCTCTGATAAAGCTAGCTGAAGCAAAGATTTGAAAGAAGCACACCGAAAGCAATATCTGATAATGCAAGCTGAAGCAAACTCTGATGAACATAAAATGAAGAAAACTCTGACAGAAGAAGTGATATAGCAAACTCTGATAGAAGAAAAGTTAAAGCAAACTCTGATAGAAGAAAATTTAAAGCAAACTCTGATGCTGCAACACTGCAATCAAACTCATAAGCTTCCAGAGACAAGCTCTGACAGTACTGTTGATCATTTAATGCTAAGACGGCTAACACACTCAAGTGGTACTATGCACGAGAGCATTGGAAACATAAAGATCAAGCTAACACGCATCATTAATGCATACACTCTCTTCAAGGCACTAACGGTCAAAATTTGAAGCTATATATAGAACACCATTTGTTTCAAAGTAAGGTTACTGATCCACACAAAATATACTGAAACTCACTATTTTCATTCTTGTAAACTCTTTGTATATAGTGGGTAATTCTTAAGAGCTAGGCTAAAATATTAGTGATAAATCACAGTTTGTGATATAGCTTATTAGAAGCATTCTGATTCACTACTATTAAGAGATAATCTTTGTAATTGTTCCTTGAGAGACCAGTTGGGTCAGATTTCTCAAGAGGGCTATGATTAGTTGAGTCTTAGAGGTGTTAGTCACTTGCAGTTGGCTTGTGCATTGTATTATTAGTCACAACAGTTTGGTTGTGCATTGTTATTGTTCCTTGAGAGACCAGTTGGGTCAGATTTCTCAAGAGGACTAGGACTAGTTGAGACTTAGAGGTGTTAGTCACTTGCAGTTGGCTTGTGCATTGTATTGTTAGTCACAACAGTTTGGTTGTGCATTTGTAATCAATTTTAATTATAGTGGATTAAGTCCTCATTGAGAGAGGTGAAATCACCTTGGCGGGTGGACTGGAGTAGTTTGAGTTTCAAACGAACCAGGATAAAAATACCCATGTCCTTCCATTATTATTGCGCGAGAAAAAGGAAAAAATTATTCACCCCCTATTCTAAGTGTTTTCTCACCCTTCAATTGGCATCAGAGCTCTAGTTCTGGGTGCAAACACCTAACAGTGTCAGAAAAAGATCCAGAAGGAAAACACTATGGAAGCTGAACAAAATAACAACAACAGCACCAAATCTCCTGTGTTTGATGGAGAAGACTTTGAATAATGGAAGGATAGATTAGAAAGTTTCTTTCTACGTCATGATGTTTATTTATGGGATATGGTTCTAGATGGTTACACACATCCAGAAGACAAAGACATAAACAAGATTAACAGAAAGGACATGGATAAACAACATAAATTAGATTTCAAAAATCACCATAGAGCCAAAAATATCTTTCTGAACACTATCTCTAAAATGAAATATGAGAAAATCACCAACAGAGATACAACACATGACATGTTTGAGTCTCTCAAAATGACTCATGAAGGCAATGCTCAAGTAAAAGAGACAAAAGCTCTGGCTCTCATCCAGAAGTATGAAGCCTTCAAAATGGAAGAAAATGAGTCCATTGAAGCTATGTTCTCAAGATTCCAAACTCTGACCGCTGGCCTAAGAGTTATGAACAAAGGATACACCAAGGCAGACCATGTTAAGAAAATTATCAGAACTTTACCCAGAAGATGGGAACCTATGGTTACTGCATTCAAAGTGTCACAAGATTTGAATAATGTATCTCTTGAAGAACTTATCAGTGCATTAAGAAGTCACGAGATAGAACTTGATGAACATGAGCCTCAGAAGAAAAGTAAGTCTGTCGCCCTTAAATCTATTAAAAAATGTGAAACTAACGCTTTTCAGGCAGAAGAAGGAAACTCTGAAGACTTTGCATCAGAAGAAGATGAGTTATCTCTGCTCTCCAGAAGGATCGACCAGATGTGGAAGCACAGACAAAAGAAGTTCAGAAACTACAAGAGGTCAGAAGATAAACCAGAATCTTTTGGACATGAGAAGTCAAGCAGAAGAGATATAGTGTGCTATGAATGTAAAGAACCAGGACACTACATAAGTGATTGTCCTAAGCTACAAAGAGAAAGACCAAAAAAAAGGTTTGGAAAAAAGAAAGGCATGATGACCACCTAGGATGATTCAGAATCTTCTGAAGCTGAATCTGACTCAGAAGATGAGCACGCTAACCTAGCGTTTATGGCTACCACAGTAGATGACGATGACTCAGACTCTGATTCCGAACCGAAAGTGGTATTCTATGAATTATCTAGAGCCGAACTTGTAGAAAGCTTATCAAAACTTCTTGAAAACTACAGTCAACTCAAAATCAAATACAAGAAACTCAAAAAGAATCTTGCATCTGATTTTGAGAAACTTGAAACAGAAAACTCTGAACTTAAAGAAAACATTTTTAAATTCAAAGAGGAAGTTCAAAAAGTTCAAAATATTTCTATTTCAGATTCTGCTTTAAGTTCAAGAGATATTCTTAAATAATATGACTCTAGTTTTCAAACATTTCTTGCTAAAAGCATAGATAGAACCAAAATGGCTTCAATGATCTATGGTGTTAGTGGAAATAACATAAGAGGAATTAGATATGAAACTCCCAAAGGGAAAGAAACATATAAACCTAAACCTGTTGAGGAAATGGTTATCACATATAAAACACTACACAAACAATTTAGTTTTGGGCACACACATGATATCAAATACACATCTCACTGAAAAATTTTATGCTAAATCAAAGTTCAAACAGAACTTTAGAAACTCTAACCAAAAAGGACCCAAAAGAATATGGGTACCTAAGGAGAAAATAATATATGTTGCAGATGTCCTTAACAACACAATTGAAACACCAGTCATGGTACTTGGACTCTGGATGCTCACGATATATGACGGGAAGAAAGTCTATGTTCCAAAGTCTGGAACTTAAATATGGAGGAGATGTCATATTTGGAGGAAATCAGAAAGGAAAGATTATTGGTTCTGGAACCATTGGAAACGATAATCTGAACAAGTTTGATTCTAAGGTACAAAAGTGTTTTCTGCTTGGATATTCTGAATGCTCAAAAGGCTATAGGGTATACAACACAAAAACTATGATTGCTGAAGAATCAATCAAAGTCATATTTGATGATAAGCTTGGCCAGCAAAAGCCAAAGAAAAATGAAAATCCTGCAGGTACAAAAGATCATCTTACAAACTATGAAGAGCCAGCTGGAAGATTATCATCTCTATGAAAGTAAGATTCCTATCTTTTGTGATAATACCTCTGCTATTTGTCTTTCAAAAAATACTATCTTACATTCTAAGGAAAAACATATAGAAATTAAACATCATTTCATAAGGGACTATATTCAGAAAGGAATTTTAAGTTTAAACTTCGTAGACAGAGACCATCAATGGGCTGATATTTTTACTAAACCTCTTTCTGAAGATAAATTTAAGTTCATTATGAAAAACATCGGTATGGAACTTTGTCCTGAATGAAATTTTTTTCTTCTATATATGTTTTCAGAATGTTCTAATTAACAACTCTTCAGAAGTTAGAAGAGGAGTTACTTCAGAAACCATCTATAATGTTCTGAAACGTGTCTAACGTTTAATTACAAAAATGGTTCAGAAGTTCATTACATTAAAACAGCTGTCACACGATATCCTCAGAAGTTGAATGTGTGTTTCAACTCTGAAAGGTCACGCATGCGTGCGCTGCTATTGAGACGTTGTTCCTAGGTAACTGTTCATATTTGATCAAATCTCACGCATCCTCTCAATGTCAAATCTCATTAATTGCTTGTAATGATTTTTTTTTTAATTCAATCGTTCTAAATTCTTTAACTGTTTTATTACTTTAAAATTCTTTTTCATAAGTTATAAATACTTTTCAAAATTCCTTTTTTTACTTTTTACTCTCTCTCTCTCTCTCTCTCTCTCTCTCTCTCTCTCAAATTTCAATCGCTTCTGCGTATTTGCAAACTCTTTTTTTCTTCTTCAAAATCCTAAACATAAGCGTTCTAAATGGCTTCATCTTCATCCCCTTCTGAAAGAATTCTTCTTTCTTCAAGAAGCTCTCAACATGCAGAGAAATATGTCACTCCTGAGAGAACAACACTCATCCCTGTTGATAGCTTGGAAATGGTTAGTGAACTAATGGTTGATTTTGAAAATCTGAAAGAAAATGGGTTTGATTTGTTTTCGGCTGTAGAGTTCCAAGGGTGGCAAAATTTCTTTTATCGTCTAGTTGGACCAGTGTTCCCTCAGCTAGTCAAGGAATTCTGGGTTCATGCCATTGCTTCACCAAAGGTCATTCTATCATTCGTAATGGGCAAAGAGATTTCCATCACTGAGAATATCATAAGGAGGCTACTAGGTTTTGAAGGTAATGGTGTTACTGTAATGACAAGTGGAAGAATGGATATCTCTAAAGTTTATGCTGAGATTTTCACTACTGGGCAAGCATCCAACAAGGTCAGAGATTTGAAGAACAAATACAAAATCTGAGCAAGAATAATTCATGGCTGCATTCATCACAGGAAAGAAACTAGTTCCCCTGAATACATCAATGTTGACCAACAATATCTTCTGTTCTATCTTGGTACAAATGTGAATATTGATCTGCCTTATCTTCTATTCAATCATCTCTGGACGCATGTAAAGGAAACCAGGGAAGCTGAAAGAGTAAAAAAACCTAAGTCCAAAAGAAATTGGATCCCTCTGGGAAGATTAATCTCAGATATTCTGACAGAGAATGGTCTGATAGCTCATCTAGAAGAAGCAAATTTGCTTGGAGAATTTGAGCCCACTTGTGGAAAAGCTCTGACTGGGAAGAACCTGCTCAAAAGGAAGCTGATTAACAAACTTCTGGTGGAACCTACTCCATATGTGTCAACAACTGTCACCAGAAGGAGAATCCCTGTTGCAGATTTTCCTCTCTTCAACTCTGGTGATCATCCTGAGATCATTCTGCACTTTATTGAAGCTTGCAAGGAAAATGGCATTCCCATTGACCCAACATGGCTTCAAGGAAGGAATGTACCTTCTCCAGAAGTTTTCCTCCAGAAGCAGAAGAAAAGGAAAGCAGGAGAAGGTTCCTTTGCACGTCCTAAGAAGAAGAAGAAGAAATATTAAGGTATATCCTCTGAAATCATCTCTGTTTGTGATTTTGTGCGTATAACAACATCTGCTGAACCCCAAACTCTAGGAGATATTGAAGTTGACATAGACCTCACTATTCCCTATGAACCCCTACATAATAACCCTCAAATTGATCAGGTATTATCTGACATATATAATTTTGATATTGTAGTTCCTCCATAAACTCAAACACAACCACCACTCTCTCCACATATCTCTCAACCTAAAATATCTACTTCTGCTCCCCACCAACAAAATCCAAATATTTCTGCTGAAAACCCTCTTCAAACATCCCCCATCAGACCTATATCCCCAAAATCCTCTGAATGGTATGATGGTTCATGGAGATTACCAGGAATAAATGTGCATCTGGCTACACAACCTTTGTCCTTCATCATTCCGACTGAAAACATTTTTGCTCTGAATAAATCCCCAGCACCTATTCCCTATTCCTCAACTCAAACCACCATCATCATCTCTCCTGACATCACAGCACCTACGTCACGATAAATTCCAACACCTACCTCACCAGAACCCTCATCACCTCACTCTCTATAACCTACCTTCAGTCCATCTTCATCAGAACCTCTTGAACCATTTGAACCATCTGACTTCCTTAAGACTGTAGTTGATCTTGAATCTCTACTTTATCGGAAAATTAAATCCACCAAGAAGGTTGTTCCCAAAACAACCCCAAAACCTATTCAGTCATATGTTAATATATGTTTTTAGAATTTTGCAACAGAAATGCAGACTTGGATAGACCTGCTGAAGGCAAACAGTGCCAACAACCTGAACCTAGCTGCATCTGACTTTTTGTGGGAAGCATTTAGAAGGAAATTCAATGATGAATCCTTTAAAATACAAGATCTATGTTATTCTCAGGTTCTTGAGAATTTCACCCAGAATCTGAATGCCTTCAAGACAGAAGTGGTAGATATCTGGGATAAGAAGTCTCTTCTGCAGATTACCAACGCTTCTTTACCACTTGCTGATCACATGGAAATTTCAGAAGATGGCTCTGAGTCAGATCCAAATCCCTTGGCAATGACTCTGTATCACCAACCTTATGCTCAAGCTTCCTCTGAAAATGTGCTAACTCTTCTGATTGATCTTGGAAATATTCTCTCCAATGTTGTTGGCTCAGACTCTGTTGGTTTTCCCTTAAAGGTTGTATCTTCTGAAGCTGCTTCAACAGCTCCAACTTCGTTGGTGATTGATACTCTGAATGAGCTGAAGAAGGAAAATGAAGCCATACATGAACGTCTGGACAAACAGGATAAAACCAACAAATAATTCAGAACTTGGATGATGAAACAAGAGGAATCCTTAACAAAAATCAAGAATCTTCTTCTTTCTCTTGTCTCTCGTCAATCTTAGTTTTATTTTTTCCATTTTTTTTGTACTTTTGTCCTTTGACATCTTCTATATAAAAATATTTTGAATCTCTTTAATTTTTTTTTTTGCTTTTTTATTATGACAAAAAGGGGGAGAAAATGTGATTTTAATATGATCCATGATAGCAGTTATGGGACTAAATCTCAAACATTCCTAACAAAATACAAAGTTTTTTCCATGTTTAAGAGATATACAAGTACCTCAAGACTCTCAAAGGCTAAGCTCTAAACATCATCTGGTAAAGATCTGCTAAAGAAACTCTAAAGAAAAGATCAGGAGCTCTTAAAGAAAGTTTGAAAGAAAAATATCCCAAAGCTCTGAAGAACAATCCCAGGAAGTTTCTCTTATGCATTTAAGTTCTTTAATTATTTATTTTAGAAGAAGAAATATTTATCTCATGGGGAGATTATCAATCTCAGGGGGAGATTCTCACTCTTGTACAAAATTTCTTAAATCAAAATCTGAATTGTTTTGTCATCGTCAAAAAGTGGGAGATTGTTAGAACAAAGTTTGGTTCTAATCATATCTTACAGTTTTGATGATAACAATGAAATAAATTTTATATAATATATTTTATACTCTGATTTGCATGCTTTTTAATTCATATGATGTTCTGACTCAAGCATTCTCAAAAGTGAAACATCATATTACGCTGAGAAGAAAAAGGATAAAGAAGTTCCTAAGAAATTTTATGTAAACGCAAGTCTGAAGCAAACTCTGAAGGAAGCACTCCAAGGCAAACTCTGATAAAAAGTAATCTTAAGCAACCTCTGATAAAACTAGCTGAAGCAAAGATTTGAAAGAAGCACACTAAAAGCAATATCTGATAATGCAAGCTGAAGCAAACTCTGATGAACATAAAATGAAGAAAACTCTGACAGAAGAAGTGATATAGAAAACTCTGATAGAAGAAAAGTTAAAATAAACTCTGATGTTGCAATGCTATAAGAAAACTCTTAAACTTCCAGAGACAAGCTCTGACAGTATCGTTGATCATTTAATGCTAAGACGGCTAACACACTCAAGTGGTACTACGCACGGGAGCATTGGAAACATAAAGATTAAGCTAACACGCATCATTAATGCATACACTCTCTTCAAGGCAGTAACGGTCAAAATTTGAAGCTATATATAGAAGACCATTTTTTTCAAAGCAAGGTTACTGATCCATACAAAATATACTAAAGCTCACTATTTTCATTCTTGTAAACTCTTTGTATATAGTGGGTAATTCTTAAGGGCTAGGCTAAAATCTCAGTGATAAATCACAGTTTGTGATATAGCTTATTAAAAGTGTTCTGATTCACTACTATTAAGAGATAATCTTTGTAATTGTTCCTTGAGAGACCAGTTGAGTCAGATTTCTCAAGAGGGCTATGACTAGTTGAGTCTTAGAGGTGTTAGTCACTTGCAGTTGGCTTGTGCATTGTATTATTAGTCACAACAGTTTGGTTGTGCATTGTTATTATTCCTTGAGAGACCAGTTGGGTCAGATTTCTCAAGAGGGCTAAGACTAGTTGAGTCTTAGAGGTGTTAGTCACTTGCAGTTGTCTTGTGGATTGTATTGTTAGTCACAACAGTTTGGTTGTGCATTTGTAATCAGTTTTGATTATAGTGGATTAAGTCCTCGTTGAGAGAGGCGAAATCACCTTGGCGGGTGGACTGGAGTAGTTTGAGTTTCAAACGAACCAGGATAAAAATACCTATGTCCTTCCATTATTATTACGCGAGAAAAAGGAAAAACTTATTCACCCCCCCCCCCCTCTAAGTGTTTTCTCACCCTTCAGTTTTAGTGTATGATATGTTTGTATAGTTATGTTATTGTTTATACTATAGTTTATACTATTGTTAATGTTATTACTTGAATATTGTAGCTTTCATTTCGTTGAGCCAACATGTTATAGAATAGGAGTTTCTTATGTTCTATGAGGTTTTAGTTTTTTATCAACCCCTAATTGAATACATAACCTTTTGAACTGAACTAGAAACTAACAATATAAAAAAATTGTTATGTTAAAAAACAACTTACATTGATCAATATTTTACGAGATTTCTACAGTCTATTATACGTATCTCGCTCTTTGATAGTTAGAGTTTGGTTTAATGTTTATAGTTCTTTAATCAACACTTCCTTTTTTAGTACTTAATTCTAAAAAAGTTGTACGCTAAATCTTTCTCCTCGGTTGGAACATACAATTATGGTGAAATATTGAAAAACATCTCAAAATGCAAGCGCTGGGTATTTAACTCTTAACTTCCACCTTTTATTACGATTGATTTCTACAATTATAGTGATATGTGATACACTGCTCTGATTTTACCATGGCTACCTCACACATGGTACTAAAGAGGGAACATACTATATGAGTAAGCCCTAATAGCCAATTAATATTGGTTGTATATGATTTTGTAGCATGACTTTGATATATATTGTTTGTTAATATATATAATTATTAGGCATTATATTTATTGTGTTACTTGTATATAATATAATGAAGTCCTTAAAATAATTAGTTTGTTTAATGATACATTAAGTGTGACTTAATCGTGAGACCTTATTAAACAAAAGGATGTTATTCTTAAAGTATATGTAGTAAAGCATTACTAGCAAATAGGACAACATTAATACATAGAGACTATTATGTGAGTAAAATGATGACTGTATCTCACAGGTCATGGATATGAGATATCAAGTTTTTACATAGGCATAAATATTATGAGTAGTATTTATACTAGATTGATCCACTGTAAAAATAAATCATAGCAGGTTATGTAAGTGTCATAAATTATTCTCATAGTGATAGTGGTGTACACGATCCTTCGACCTGAAACCACTATCTACCCTAGATCTGTAGTCGAATACTTTATTTTCATTAAGATATTGTCTATAACAAGATGTCTATAAAGATGGTTTATGAATTCTCTACAAATCATGTAGAGGAGCATTAGTGACATATATAAGATATGCAACACCTACATATACGTGAGTAATATCTATGGGTCCTCGATTGAGTATGACTGAAAAATATATGGTCGTGCTCAAATATGTCAATATGAAATATTGAGTTTATTTATTGTTAATAAGTATACTTGGGGATCAAGGTATAAAATATTTGACTATACAAGGATGACACATTCTATGTCTTGTATTAAATATAGATATAAGGAAAAAGGGTAACTATATAAATACTTATTATCATAGAAAGGTTATGTCAGATCACACGATATTTTTGTAAATTGGGTAGCAACAATGTGTAGCTAGATGCCACTCAATGTTTATAATATTAGTTAGGTGATTTAATATTATTGTCAATGTTAGGAGAACCTGTAGAGTCACACACATAGAGTATGTATAGTGGAATGAATGGTTAAATTAAATAAAATTTAAGACATATAACTTATTTGATTAAATATGATTTAATTAAATAAATGAGAATTGACAGTTAATTATATTAAGTATGGTTTAATTTAATTATTTTATTTTATTCTATTAAAAGAATTTAATTAAATATAAATAAGATTATGGTTAATTTTGGAAAAGTCCAAAATAAATGTTTTAGGATTTTAGTAGCTCTCTATAGATAGAGAAACTCTTTCTCCTCCAATCCTAGTTTCAATTTTTGTAATTCTCAAAAAATTGGATAACACCGCATTCTATTTTGCACTCGCGTGCACTTTATAGAAACGGTGATACTTTCTATAAGACAAGATTTGGTTCTACATCTGGCCTTCAATTTTGATGATAACATTACATGGGTGATTAGATAACAATTTAGTATCCTAATGGTTTGTTTAGTGTGTAGATTTTGCTAAAAGGTTCTTACTCTGAAGTATTTACGTGTGACGTCATCAGATTCTGAACTCAACACACTGAAGAATACAACTTTTTGTTTTATAGCTTAGAATGGGTCTTAAAACAATGGTTCTAATGAACATTAGTTTCATTGCTTCTAATTGTGACTCTGTAGTAGAGCTTCTGATATGTTCTCAAGCTCCGTGGATTCCAAGTTCTCTTGCCCATGTTCTGAAGATTCTAAATACAAGGTTCTGTTAAACGAGTTCTGAAGATTCTGAAGACCAACGTGTTAGTACATAGTTTAGTTCTACATCCTTGTAAGAGTTTTGATAATAACAAACACGTGATATATATATATATATATATATATATATATATATATATATATATATATATATATATATATATATATATATATATATATATATATATATATATATATATATATATATATATATATATATATATATATATAAAGAACAAATATGCTCTCTAATAGTGTATTTTAATATATAGAGAAATTATGATGTAAGAGGCATAGAAGATGAGAGAGTTACATTTTGAAGCTCTATTGTGACACATCATACTTAGAAGCAAATCAGTGTAACACACTTAAATGAAGAAGTTCTAATGTTACAACTTCTGATTGCACCAATGCTGCGAGTCAAACTCTGATTTTCTAATAATGTAAAGTTCTGGAAGAATGAAAGCAGTCTCAAATGGTAGTATTGATCTTCTGATATGATCCCAAGAAAGCAATGTTTTGATGCGTTACAACTCATTTATAACAAATCAAAAGTAACGGCTGAACCAAGACAAGATCTATATCTTTGGAAAGTACATTAACTACACTTTATCAACCTTCCAAAAGCATCTTCTCAAGTCACTCATGCATCGCCTATATAAAGAAAACTTGAATAAGAAATACAACACAACTCTACTGCGCATTGTCAAAGAAAAATATTATCACCCTGTTATATCTTGTGCTTTTCAATTGTATATACATCACTGTTGTGATATAGTTTTGTTTAGAAAACATCTTTGTAGACACCTTTAATTGATTTATCTTGTAATACCTTGAGAAAACCGAGTTGTGGTTTAAACTCAAGAAGACATTGACAGTAGTCATTCTATCTGTGTAATCAAGTTTTGATTAGTAGATTAAGAGCTCATTTAAGATAGGAGAAATCACCTTGGCGGGTGGACTGGAGTAGTTTGAGTTCAAACAAACTAGGATAACCAATGTGTCTACTGTCTTATTTTTTAAAACCCCAATTTAAACCCCCCTTCTTATGTTTTTCCATTTTTCAATTGGTACCAGAGCGCCTGTTTCTGGGTGCAAACACTTAACCGTGTCTGAAAAAGATCCTAGCAAGAAAAACACTATGGTGGGACCAAGTCAGATCACCAACAATGATAACCATGATGAGAAAGACAGAATCAGTGGCATACCCCTCATGCCACAGCTTCAAATCATCAGGTAACGTCTTATGTTATGGGAAAGAAGATCATCATCACTGAAGATCTTATTGGGAAGCTTATAGGTCATGACGACAGCAAAATAAGATATAGTGATATGGCAGAAAAAGGTTTTGACCTAACATTTGTCTCAAAAGAAATTTTCTCCTCTGGACAACCATCCAACAAAATCAAAGATCTGAAGGATTATCTCAGAATTTGGTCCAAAATAATTATGGGGTCCATCAATCACAGAAAACCAATCAGCTCTCCAGACTATATCAACATTGATCAACAGTACCTCTTGTAAATCATCGCCACCAAAGAAAAAGTTCATCTTCCACATATTATGTTCAATCATCTGAAGACTAGCGTCAAAGAAACAAGAGAAGAAGAAAGAACAAAGAGAGATTGGATTCCTCTAGGAAGACTCATTCCAGATATTCTGACAGAAAATAGGCTGATAGAACATCTGACTGAGGCTCAACAAGGAAATGTTTTGGAAGCCTGTGCTAGAAAGCCTCTAAACGCCAAAAATATGAAGAAGATGAAGATTATTGAAACTATTAAGAAGGATCCAACAATCACCACCAAAGAAGTAATCACAACCCGAAGAGTGCCTCTGAAGGATTTTCCTCTCTTCACTCAAGCAGACTCATCTCCAGAAATTGTTCTCAGATATCTAGAAGCTTGCAAGAGTGATGGTACGATTCCATATGTGAACATTCTCAATCTAAGGTAACAAGCTATGGAAGTTTCTCCAAGAAAATCAAGAAAAAGGAAAGCTGCTGGAGAAGGAACTTCTCAGAAAACCCCCAAAGCTGCCAAAAACAAAGGTAACTCGTCTTTTGTTTTTGTTATTGAATTAATATTTTTATCAACAATTAAAACTCCCTCTTCTCCAAAACCTGTTGAAGATCCATCTCATCAATCCCTTGATGATTTTTACTTAGATATTGACACCTCTACACCTACAAACAATCCTCTAATCAATCCGCATCCTATCCATTTTGATCAAACTCAACCAGAACTTGCACAATTTCTCTCTGATATTGATCAATTTGATCCACTGTTTGAAGCTCTCCAAACCGAAAATCCAAATTTTAACTCTGATACCACAACATTTATCCCAAGCATCACTTGCCCTTTCACAATCTCTCAACCACCAATAATCCCCATAACATCATCACAAACCTTCTCCATTCCAGGTATTCCATTTCCCTATCTTTCAACACCTCCTAACTACCCTATAATTATTTCAGATTCTCCCTCTTCCAATAACTACCCAGAAGATCCCCTCAGAACAATCATTGATTTAGAATCTTGGAATAATCTTGTCACAAGTTCCTAGAAAATAGTCGTTCCTAAACCAACACCAAAAATATCCAAATCAGATGTTGGTAAATCTTTGCTGATTTTTGAAACAGAAATACAGGAATGGGTTTATTCCTTAAAGCTAGCTTGAATGGAGAATCTTAACCCAGCTGCTTCTGATTCTCACTAGAATCAGTTTAGGAAATGGTTTAACTAAATCTCTGAAGCTAAAGGAGCTCAGCTATGAAATCGCTCAAAAGAACTTCTGCAATCGCATAAAAGTCTTCAAGGATCAAGTTCTGCGACAATGGGTAAAGAAACCCTTCCTTCTTCTGGACAACACTTGTTGTACTCCAAAATTTTCCCTCTCATTTCTCAAGGCATTTCTCACAAGGATTTTCAAAAAGCTCAAATTTGTACAAGTACAAAACAGACAAAAAAGGGCAAATCAGAAAAGTTGATTTTTCTTGAAAAAATTGAAGAAAAACAAGCTTGATTCGATTCATACTAGTTTCGATTGGGCATCTAGGCTTTCTTCGAGCAAGTTTGATTCATCATTCGATTGGGAATTTGGGCCTCCTTCGATGTAAGCTTTGATTTACATCCTTCGATTGAGCATTTTCCTTTTTTGAGCGAGCTTTGGTCCTCACGCTTTGATTAAACATTTGGGCCTCCTTTGATGCAAGCTTTGATTTACATCCTTCGATTGAGCATCTGACTTCTTTGATCAAGCTTTGGTCCATTAGTTTCATTTGGGAATTTGACCTCCTGCAGGTTTTCTTTGATGCACTAAAATAGCTCCTGCATACAAGCTTTATTTGGGCAATGGCTCCTGCCTGCAAGCTTCGATTGCACCATTGGCCCCTCACCTGTTTGCCTTGGATTCATAAGTTTTCGATTGGATGAATGTCTACCTTCCTTTGACTTTAGATTTCATCTTCATGTTGGCTTCGAATGCGCCTTCATATCACCTTCGAGTCCATCTGCAAACCCTTCAATGCGCCATAGTGATGCATTATGACACACAACTTGATGGCCCATTCGAAGGACTTGCCATAGTTAGGGAATAATTGTTTTAGCTTATTTTGGAGTCTGGTCGAAGGTTTGGGCCTAAGTGATCAAAAGCAAGAGGACTCTAAATGGCATATTCAGCTGAAGAGGGACATTCGAAGAACACACAATTGGTCCATTCGAAGGACACATAACTGGTGGGAACGAATGTTGTTCTAGTCTGATAGAAAGGTGTAGAAAGATGGAGGATTTGACTCAAAAGATCAAGTTGAACATTAAACCCATAAATTAGGCTACGTGTTTCCCCTTTTCAGGCTTCAAACCTATGACTCACTCTATATTTAATTTCTTATGCAAGTTGAAATAGGCTTTTCCCCATTTGTTGTCCAAAACCACTTGCCCTTAATAGTATAATACTACTTTTTAGAAAAAGTTTTTCATGAGCCTTGCGCCTGCTTTCCTTCTAAGGAAGCAATCCATATAAACCATCCATCTTGCCATCATGACACAAGTGGGTGCTTACTTTCATGAGCCTTGCGTCTATTCAAAATTTTTCCTCTATAAATAGAAAGTTCATTTTCACATCAAAAGGAGAAAAAAAAGAGAGGAGGGGAACGTATCTTCAAAATTCTCGCACACCATAAAATTCTCAAACACTTAAACACTTTTGCAAATCCAAAACCAGAATCCAAATACTTGTCCCTTTCAAATATGAAAAATCCTTACATCTTACTATCCTTCAAATCCAGCAAAGAAGGACATTTCACTTGATTTGCACTTTCGAATCCAGTGTCAAAAGCCCACCCTTGGTCTTTTCCTTCGAATCCAAAGGCACTCAAGGAAAACACTTCAAGGTCCAGCACACGCTCTAGCCTCCAGCAAGGTAAGTCATTCTTAACCTTTGACCCTTTGTTTCCAGCATAGCATGTAAATACATTTTCTTTTCATTTCAAACATGTACATACTACTTTCTTCTTTTCGTTTCCACCCTTTTAATGTGTGTCATGGTTAACAATCTTCTTGGCTTTTGATCTTTGTACATTTAAACATGCTTTAAGAACTAATATATCCTTAAGGTGATGTTGGCATGGCCTTGGGCCATATTTCTACTCAAACTCAAATGAAAGAAACAGGAGACAGAAAGTTATAAACGAAGCCTCTGGCTTCCATACTAACCTTCAGGCCAAACGAAAGAGGAAGCAAGAAGGCACAACATGCTGGTCTCTAGGCCCCAAGTGAAAGGCACAACATGCTGGCCTCCAGGCCCCAATCGAAAGACACAACATGCTAGCCTCCAGGCCATAATCGAAAGTCATGCCTTCACCCCTTTTCAGGCCCAATCAAAGGAAGCTAGAAAGTGCAGAATTGAAGGGTTTTCTTCCCCAATCGAAAGGCCCTCATTTTTCTTATTTTATCTTATTTTTTCCTTTCTGTTTTCATGCACTTCAATATGGTTGCAATAGCGTAGGGTTTTATCTTTCTTCATTTTATTACTTTTGTGTACTTGCTAGTAAAATAGGACATGTATGCAAAGATAAAAACAACAAGTAGACAACCCATAATCAAAGACTAAATGCGCAACAAGTAGGCTTTGGTGCAGTCCGAATTTGGTTGATACTCGATACTACGCTCATTGAGATCGGATTTCTCGGGATATTTCGGTCGCCATTAAAGAGGCTTGTGCTGAAACAATGCTCGATGAGGAAAGATCAGTGATATTGAGATCCCCTAGAACCCGATTACTATTACTAGGACAGGTTGAGCCAACTAAACTTCAAGAGGGTACTTACCTACAAACCCCATACATGCCTAAACCTAAGGACTTGTCTGCTTTGTGTGTATATGACTATTTGTACATAACAACTCGCTTGATTTGCATACTTGTACATAACATCATAACATCATGCCATAGCATTTTCAATAACCATTTCAAGGATCTCAAGGGTCTATGATGCAGGGTCATGTTAAACTAAACACCTATCAAGGGGAAAAAGGATTCATTCTCTAATCAAATGTCGTCGAAGACCAAAGCACGATAACTTGAGTCAAGGGCTATGACCAACTTAACATAGTGAGCTTGATTCTCGTGGAAGGACATCCATCGATACGAAGTTCTCCAATCAAAGTTGTCGATAAAAATTCAAACTTCTAACATTTTCTTGTATTTACCCCGCGAGATCCTTGAAAACATGCATCCATATACCATACATCATATCATGACAGTTTTCTCCCATACAGGTCTCCTTATCTTCCTACTGTTTATTTCAGTAAGATGGATATGGAACAGACGGTGAAAGATCTCCAAGCTCAAAACGCTCAGTTCCAACAAGTGATCATGAACTTGGCCAAGGGGCAGGAAGATCTAAAAACACTCTTCACCAAAGAGAGCAAGAAAAAGAAAAAGTCTGTCATCCTCAACGTAAGGAGAAGGTCCAAGGGGCATGCCCAGTTAGCTCAAAAAGAAGATGTTTCTTCTAAAGAAGAAGGAAGTCAAGAAGAGGAAGCTAGAAGCATTAGAGATAACATAGCTACCGATGACGATGATTCTTCTGAGGAGCTGTATCGACTGGCAGATGAAAAATACAAACAGCTTGAAGATAGACTAAAATCTGTGGAGATCCAAGTTGTGTCTGGCTTGGACTTAGGAGACATGAGTTTGGTTTTTGGAGTGGTCATCCCACCAAAATTCGAAATCCCTACCTTTGCCCCATACGATGAAGTCTCTTTCCCTAAGATGCACCTAAAGTCTTATATCTGCAAGATTCAACCATACACAGCTGATCAAAAGCTTTGTATCCGCTTCTTCCAAGAGTTTAGATGGGACCCAAATTGAGTGGTTCTATCAATTGGAGAGTTCCCACATTCACACTTGTGAAGATCTAGCTGCTGCTTTCTACAAGCAGTACCAATACAATACTGATCTTGCACCAACTCATATGCAATTGCAGAATATCGTCATACGTTCCAACGAGGGTTTCAAAGAATATGCCAAAAAGTGGAGAGACCTGGCTGGAAGGGTGCATCCATCCTTAACTAATAGGGAGATGATTGACATCTTTATGGTAACTTTGACGGGACCTTTATTTAATTAGCTAATCAGAAGCTCCTCGGCCGGTTTCACCGAGATAATATTGATTGGCGAAAGGGTTGAAGCTGGCATCAAAAGTGGAAATATCCAAGGAGCTACATCCTCTGATGTTCAGAAAAAGCCATGCAATGGGAAGAAAGAGTCCAATTCTATTTACAGCCAAAAGGGTCCTAACAAGAGCCATCACGACCAACATATGGGGGCAGTCTTGATCTCTAGTCCTGCATCAATGCGAGAACAACAACAGGGAAATCAACAAAGACAAGAAGAGCCCAAGAGGCAGTTTACCAACATCAACATGCCACTGGCACAATCATTGCAACACATGTTAAGGATGAATCTGATCACATTAATAGGACCTCATCCAAACCCCAAAACTTCTTCCCCTAACTACAATCCTGATGCAATGTGTGATTATCATTCCGACAGTCCCGGGCATGATACTAATGATTGTTGGGCGCTGAAATACAAGATTCAGAATATGATTGACGCTAAGGTGATTGAGTTCAATCCTCCTGAGACTCCAAATATGATCACTGCTCACATGCCAAATCATTGAGCGTTCCAGTTCATTTTGAATTTTCAATTATAATTTATTTTGTTGTTCAAACATTTATCTATTAATGTCAAACTCTATTTCATTAATGCATTGGATATGTTTGTCTTGAATTAATCTGTTCTTTTCATTATATTTAAACTATGCTTTTTACTCCCTTTTTGATATTCAACTCTTGTTTTAAAAAGCTGCAAGCCTTTAGAGGGAGGATGACGAAAACAATGCCATAATCTCATAAAGTATGCTTTTGGACAGACCTTGCTGACGATGTACAGGCGTTCTTTCAATTCCTAAACACTGGAGTTATATAGAGGATAATCCCTAGTCAACCCCTTTGAGCCAAAGAAGTAGAAGTTTTCTTTTTTACACAAATTGAAACCTTTTATCAGAACCTGGGGCAGGGTAGTCTCTCGATTAATTCAAATGCGCGTTCAGTCACAAACTTTCACTTTGTAATACAACGAATGAAATTCCTCTGTAATCAAAAGACGGTGATGGTTCCCTATCACATAGGCAAGCATTATCTCTCAAAAAGAAAAGCCCACTAAGTCAAAACCTACAAATTTGACTTAAGAAAAACTAGGGCATCCCGCTGACTATAATCTCAAAAACAAATATAGTCAGGCAAAATCAAGGATAATAAATAAAAAAAGGAGGTCACTGCAAATCCTCAACAACATGAAAATTGTTGCAAAAAATGACTGCCTTCCGATAAACTAAACTTGTCTGAACCATCACCAAAACGTCATTGGAGTTCGAACGTACAATTAACTGGGTTTAGGACTGAAGAACATCACGAAGAATGGGCGGGTACAAATACAATTTAAGACTTATCCTTTGTTTATTAAACCGTGAACCAAGCCACACTACAACCCTTCAAAAGTCCTAATTGAAGCATGGGTTAATTCGAAAGCATACTGTTACGAAAGGTATCCTGACTCCTGTAAGGCTTTACTCTAAATCCTGAGTTGAATTTTCTTACAAAAATTATTTTATCTACTAAAACTCATTTTCAAAACTTGAAGACAAATATAAACTTTGCATTATTTGAATATCGCTATTTGCATATGGCTATTTTTTGACAGCAAAGAAATTTGCACAACGAATATCCAGTGAACAAAAAACCCTCTCAATGAACAAAGTCACTTCAAGTGGGAAGACGCTTCCAATAACAGATCTCCTATAAGAAAGTGGGCATGACGTGTCACTATCCAACACACCTGGGGTAATCCAATAAAGATTCCAAAAAATCTCTCAAGAAATGATGAATATACCAGGGGCAGGTCTCCATCTGAATCACTTGGGGCATTATACACGAGTTCTAGCAACGAATAATGTACGATCAAACAAACATCTTCTGGAAGTGTGGCAACACCTGCTACCAGGGGCAATGACAAATATCCCCCAAAATCCTGTTCATAGGATGACCCCTAGCCAGGTTTTCAATCTCTGAAAACTTCTCCCCAACTGAGTTGATCTCAAGAATCCTCAAGGATTTCTGCCAAAAGAAGCCACCTCTCCAACAAACTGGCGACAGGGTTTATTTCCCCAACAAACTGCAGATTCCCCAGCTTGAGTTTGCCTCTCCAATTGCTACAAATAAAGGGACCACAAATCCTCTCCCCAGTAGACTGCTCTACAATCAGACCCAACAAGTTACTGCAAAGCCTGGAAACCAACCAGATAACAGTTAACTTCAGTAAGTTGTTGTGAATCCTGGAATCCAACAGATAACAATCAAATCCAGTAAGTTACTGCGAAGCCTGGAAACCGACCAGATAACACTTAACTTCAGTAAGTTGTTGTGAAGCCTGGAATTCGACCAGATAATAATTGACTTCATTCTCTCAGAAATTTGTTGTAAAGCCTGGAATCCGACCAGATAACAATCAAATTCAATAAGTTATTGTGAAGCCTGGAAACCGACCAGATAACAGTTAACTTCAGTAAGTTATTATGAAGCCTGGATCTGACCAGATATCAGTTTAACTTCATACTTTCAAGTAAGTTATTGCGACGCCTAGAACTCGACCAGATAACCATTAACTTCATCCACCTCATAAATTTGCTTTGAAACCTGGAATCCGACCAGATAGCAGTTTAATGTTGGTAAGTTGCTGTAAAGACTGGAATCCGACCAGATAACAGCCTAACTTCACTCTCCCAAGTAATTTCCTATGAAGCCTGGAATCCGACCAGATAACAGTTAATTTAATCTTCCCTAGTATGTCGCTACGAAGCCTGGAATACGACCAAATAACATTCAACTTCATTATCCTCAACAAATTGCTGCCAAGCCTGGATTTTATTTCCCCAAGCAGAGATCAACACTCTCCACAGAGTCTTCTTAAAGCAAGCCAGTGTTGTACCCCAATTTTTGCCCCTAAGATTCCCTCATCATACCATTTTGTTTTAAACACCACAAGATCACATTAGGGCTTTTGGTTATTCTCCTTATCTTTAGCCTTGCTCTTCTAAGGAATTACCAAGCACCTTGACTTATTTTCTTTGGTGAACATGGATATTTTGCTTTGATATTTTGCTCTAAATTAACAAATACAATATTGGTTTGTCTTACTTGTTAATAATGTAGGTAAAGACATTGAGGATTAGCAAGTTTTATCATGGGTTCATGAGTTTATTTCCATGCCCTAGTCAAAGCTTGAGAGATTCAAACCTCACCAATGAAGTTGTTTTGAAGTTGGTATAGAAGTAGTTTTGGTGGCCATGAGTTCTCATCCCCATCCTCAACAAATTCTATTCACAAAGGAAGAATATAGGCAAAAAAAGTTTGTTCAAACTTGGCAAAGTTCCACCAAGCTTTCTTTTGATCTAGAAGCTAGGGTTTTGGACTTCAGAGGGGCATATCTTGCTCATCTTTTGATATTTTTGAGTCATTCCAAGAGAATTTTTCTCTTCAAAGAGTTACAAACAAACCACTTCAAAAGTTCCAAAGAGTTTTCATGTGGAAGGAACTTAGTGAAGAGGAAAGATTACAAGCCACCCAGATGAATCCCCAATTTTCCATATGTGACTTCAAATGGTCATAACTTGGTCAATTCTTATCACCTTGGGCCTATTCTTTTTTCATGATGATCCTAAAGATGTGTACTTCATGCCTTCTTTTATGAGCAAAGTGAGAAAATGGATGGAAGTTGCCTTGAGAATGCAAAAGATTATAGGTCATTTCATGATTTTTGGCTAACTTCAACAAGTCATAACTTACTCCACCATCCATTTTATATACAACACATTTTATATAGCCAAAATATACAGATTTTTCAAAGAGGCTCCTACGGATTACCGTAGATGTTTAGGGTGCTAATACCTTCCCTTTGCATAACCAACCCCCTTACCTTGAATCTTTCCCCCTTTTTGGGTTATTCGCTCTTTTCCCATTCCTTTGGAAACAATAAAGCGCGGTGGCGATTTTTATTTTTATTTGTATAAAGTCTAGTCAATCCAATGGCTTAGTCTTGAACATTTATACCTCTCCAGAAAAAATGGCGACTTCACTGGGGAAAGATTAACCTCTTGCTGGTCCATCCCTAAGTGGGTTAAGCCTATCTTTGTTTATATTTGTATATGTGCTATTGTTGTTTATGTGTTATATTTTGTATATATGTTGTTTGGATTTCCCTGGTTTTCAGGGTGCTTGGTGATTACTCATAAGTCATACACCCAGACTTGGGCAAACTTTAAGATAGGACGGGCGGTATAGTCATGTTAACTTTGAGGGAGTAATCCCAAAAAAAGGAGGCATGAGATCCCCCACTCAGTGGAGGCCCCTTTGACTGTAGTGTCGTTTACCGAGTAATCGGGAAGACGTACTGCTTTCGACCTGGGAGCCTGCTGAAACTGAGGACCGTAGAATACCAAATCCATCTATGCCTTTTAGGTGTAGTGCAGAAGCTATGACGGAGTAATTCGAAAATAGTTGTCACGCGATACTATGCTCGGACGAGTCTTTCTTGAGAATATTACTAATTACTGAGTTAATCGGGAAGTTGGTAATATCCGAAGGAAGGATGTAGACTCTGGGAACCTTTAGAACCTTATTTGGAAGGTGATAACTTTTTAGACCAACACCTTATGGGTAGTACCTTCGACCTCATGCTCGTGACGTTGAACCTATGAACCCTATATGTGTGATCTTGTGTGTGATTGCTGCATCATGCATCCATGCACTCATAAGCATCTTTTGAAGAAAATAATATTTCAAGGGATTTAAAGGTTGACTATTTGTGAACATCTCAGGTACTGTTAACCATGGATTCTGGAAAGAGAAAGACCGAGAAATACAGTTTCAAGGATCCCAAGATAGATGAGTTGGTCAGTCTAATTCTAGAGATTGAGTGTCCTGCAGACTTTTGGAAGAAGTATGGATCCATTATTCCTCTCATGAAGCTGAAGATGAAGGAGGGTATTCTCTCGACCTTGGTCTAGTTCTATGATCCGGTGTATCACTTCTTTACTTTTCCCGATTATCAATTGATGCCTACACTGGAGGAATATTCCTATCTATTGGATTTGCTTGTTACCGATCGTGTTACTTTTACTGGTTTGGAGGGTGAGCCAAAACCACATGAGATTGCTGCTTTAATTCATCTAGGGAAGTCTGAGGTGGAAGCCCATATAACTACCAAAGGAGGGATTAGAGGATTACCAACCCAGTTCTTATTGGAGAAAGCTCGTTACAATGAAGAGTACGGTTGCTTTTGAGGCCATCTTTGCTTTACTTGCCTATGGATTATTATTATTTCCTAATATGGACAAGTTCGTCGACATTAATGTCATTAGGATCTTCATTATTGGAAACCCCGTTCCTATGTTGTTGTGTGATGCTTATTACTCTATTAATCTTCAGAGTTCTTATCATGGGGGAATGATCATTTGTTGCACGGCTTTATTGTACCGGTGGTTCATCTCTCATATGCGTCAGTATGATGCCTTTTGGGATGTCAAGAAGGAACCTCGTTGGGCTCCTAAGATCATGGCACTTACTCACTCGGATATTGATTGGTATCATCGAGCTTATCAGGATGTGGAGATTATTGACAGTTGTGGTAGTTTCCCTAATGTACCTCTTCTTGGTACAAAGGGAGGAATTAACTATAACCATGTTCTTGCACGGCGACAACTTGGTTATCTAATGAGGGATAAACCGAACAATATTCATTTGAGTAATTTCTTTCTGAAGGAAGGAGAAGACCACAGGGAAGCTAGGGAGCAGATTGCGAAGCCCTGGCGTCACATTCATAAGAAGAGTAGGAAGGATTTGGGACCTAGGGGTGTTGTTTCTTTGGAGCCATATCTTTAGTGGGTCCGATCGAGAGCCATTCAGTTGAAGATGTCGTATACTTGAGAGAAACCCATGCCTGATCTATTTGTGAAGACCACTCCTCCCTTATTAGATGATCTAGAAGAGCTGCAACTCGCTTTGGTTAGGATGCAACGGGAAAGGGATGCTTGGAAGAACAAGTTCCAGACTTTAGAGAGTTCCTATAGAGCAGACTTGAAGGAGAGAGATGATTTGATCGACAACCTTGAGAGTCGAGCTGTGGAGTCTATGGAGAGGCAAGGGGATTTATTTTCCCCTAAGCCTCAAACAGAAGCTGGTTGTTCACTTCTTGATTCAGATGATTGGAAGGAGGTTGCCATCAGACATGTGGAAGAAAACCAGAGGTTGAGAGCTCAGATTGCCAGGCTCACAGGGAAGCGCCAGCGTACAGACTGATCTCTACCAGTTTCTTTCTCTCAGGATTTTTAGATTGTATTTTCATCTTGTACTTGGGATCATTGAAACTCGTAATCCATTTTGGAGTTATTATAATAAAAGTTTTCAGTATTTCAAATGCATTATTATTTTGATGTTTGCAATATGTCTATAAGTCTTAAATCCCTTGAAATATTAAATGATTGAATGAAAATAATCATGTGCATTGCATAACATACATCATATTGCACATATTTCTTGCATTTGTTATGCATATCCAGGTGCCTTACCCAGCTTCTTTACTTCATTTAGCAAGTTGACTCATCACTACAACACTCGGACTGATTTCAAAAAGAAGATGGACAACTTAGAACAGGAGAATCGCGAGCTGCGCAAAGAAGTTTCTGCTTTGAAGGCAGGCTTGGCCAATTTGACTACTCTGATGGAAGCTCTGGTTGTTGCTCAGAATCAGCCACCGAGTGTTCAACCTCAACCAACAAGGGCAAATGTTGAAGTTCCTACTGTTCTGGTATCCGCTACTCCGACTGTTGTTCAAAACCGCATGCCTCAGGGTTATCCGTGGGGAATGCCAGAGAATTTTGCACCTGAAAGTTTCAATGTGGGCCCCCAAGATGCTCCAGTGGTTCCAAATGTTGTTACTCCTGCACCTCCTGTGGTGCATATTGTTCCTGTTGCACCTCCTTCGGTGAATCTGGTTCTGTTTGTTAATGAAGATGTGTGTCGTCCTTTCCCTCCGCCGAGTGAAGAATTGGGTCTTTATGACAGAATGGATGATTTCCAAGAGTAGTTTGATAGAATGCAAAGAGATATAAATACTCTTAGGGGAAAAGAGTTATTTGGGCAGAATGTGAATGAGTTGTGTTTGGTCCTGAATGTTAAAGTGCCTACTAAGTTTAAGGTCCCGGAGTTTGAGAAGTACAAGGGCAACACTTGCCCTCGTGCTCACTTGGTGATGTATGTAAGGAGAATGTCCACCCACACCGATGATCAGCGCCTGCTGATTCACTTTTTCCAGGATAGTCTGACCGGCGCAGCATTGAAATGGTACATGAGTTTAGACAGTGCCAACATCCATACTTTTAATGATTTGGGAGAAGCATTTATAAAACAATACAAATACAATGTGGACATGGCGCCTGACCGTGACCAGCTTAGGGCCATGGTTCAAAAAGACAGGGAATCCTTCAAAGAGTATGCGTAGAGATGGCGCGAAGTGGCTGCACAAGTGATTCCTCCTATGGAGGAGAAGGAAATGACTAAAAATTTTCTAAAGAAGCTGAGTGCTTTCTACTACGAAAGAATGGTAGCAAGTGCCCCGAGTGATTTTACAGAGATGGTAGGAATGGGAGTCCGCCAAGAAGAGGCAGTAAGAGAAGGCCATTTGACAAAGGGTGAAGGATCCGAAAGTGTGAAGAAGCCAATTTATGGGTTTACAAAGAAGAAAGAAGGGGATACCAATGCTGTTATACAAGAGAGGAGGGTAAACGCTCCTAGAAGGAATTATCAGCGTCACCAGCAAGTTGCTTCAGTGACTCCTGTTATGAATGTCGCTCCAACTACCGTTGCTTATCAAAGACAGTCCCAGCAAGGGAACCAAGGGAATAATCAGAGAAGGGAGAACTATGACCCTACCCCCATGAGCTATGCAGAGCTACTACTAGCATTGATTCAGAAGAAGCTGGTCCAGACACGACCACCTCCCGCTGTACCATCACCACTGCCTTGGTATTACAAAGCGGACCAGACGTGTGCCTTTCATCAGGGAGCACCAGGGTATAGCATTGAAAATTGTTATCCTTTGAAGAATGAAGTGAAAAATTTAGTGAAGTCTGGAATTCTATCTTTCAAAGACATGGGACCTAATGTGAAAGACAATCCTCTTCACAAACACGGGGAAGTGAATGCTGTGAATATGGTGGCCGGTTGTCCAGGTGACTTCCGGATTTTTGACATTAATCTGGTTAGAGGAGATTTAGTGAAGATGCACACAGACCTCTGTGAATTCAGTTATTATACGCATGACCACGTCGATTGTGCTGTTTGTAGTACAAATATATAGGGTTGTGAGAAAATAAAAGCTGATTTACAGGAGATGATGGATGAAGGTTTAATCCATATAATCAGGCCTAGGGCAGAGTATGAAGAGGAAGTGAATATGGTTTCTGGATGTCCTGGTGAATTTAGAATTTTTGATGTGGAGTATCTGAATGAAGATCTCGTACAGTTGCATGCTACCTTCTGCCGTACTGCTGGTCAGGTAGAACACCAATATGGATCATGCGTAATTTGCTGTCAAGACCCCCGAGGATGTTTTATTGTGAGAGAGGGTGTTCAATTACTGTTAGACAATGAAACTATCAAGATTACAGGTCAGAGAGATGATTATCACGAGGTTGATATGGTTGAAGTTTATTTGATGGGAGAAGAGCCAGAGGAAGAATATGTCTCCGCGGATGAGTATTTCTCTTCAGACTAAGATTTTTTTGCCAGAAGTGATCTGTTGAAAGCTGATTGCATCGAGGAAGGTGTAAATGTCATTGTACCTTGTTTTGGTGCACCCACTCACCTTGAGGTGGAGTACCATAGCAAACCAGCTGTTACCCCATTGGTAATTAGTCTGCCAGGACCTGTTCCCTATAAATCAGATAAAGATGTGCCTTACAAATACAACGCTACAATCTTGGAAGATGGGGTAGAAGTTCCCATCTAGCCAATGCCAGATGTTGGAAATATAGCTGATAATAACAGGGTGATCCATAGTGGTCGTGTGTTTGCGCCGGTTATTCAAAAAGATGTTGTTGCTGGAAATAAAATTGCTGAGAACGATGAGCCTAAGAAGGTTGTAGGAGAGACTAGTGGAGCTACATTGGAGAAAGAAGTGGATGATATCTTGAAAATAATTAAAATGAGCGATTACAAAATTGTGGACTAGCTATTGCAGACTCCTTCAAAGATATCCATCCTAGCTTTATTGATGAATTCCTCTGCTCATAGAGAATCACTGATGAGAGTACTAGACCAAGCTTTTGTAGAGAATGACATGCCGTTGGATCAATTCAGCAACGTGATTGGAAACATTACGTCATGTAAAAACTTGAGTTTTTGCGATGATGAGTTACCAGATGAAGGGAGGAATCACAACCTGGCCCTCCACATATCTATGAATTGCAAGAATGATTCGATGTCCAATGTGCTAATTGATAACGGATCCGCGTTGAATTTTATACGGAGAAGTACTCTCATAAAGTTAAAGTATCAGGGAACACCTATGCGCCCGAGTGGCATCATTGTGAAGGCTTTCGATGGGTCGAGGAAATCTGTCATCGGTGAAGTGGACTTGCCCATCCATATAGGACCACACTTGTTCTTGATAACTTTCCAGGTAATGGACATTATTCCCGCGTATAGTTATTTGCTAGGACGGCCATGGATACACGAAGCAGGGGCTGTCACTTCAACTCTACATCAGAAGCTAAAATTTGTGCGTGAAGGGAAGGTTGAAGGGGTAAGAAAACACTTAAAAGGGGGGGTTGAATAAGTGACTCTTTTCTTTCTTCTTAATACAAAGCTCAAAACAGTAATGGAATAACACATTTATTTTTATCCTGGTTCGTTTGAACTCAAACTACTCCAGTCCACCCGCCAAGGTGATTTCGCCTTTCTCAACAAGGACTTAATCCACTATAATCAACTGATTACAATCATACAACAACTGTTGTGACTAACAATGCACAAGTAAACTTACAAGTGACTAACACCACTAAGACTTAAATCTAGTCATAGTCTGCTTGAGAAATCTGACTAAACTTGGTCTCTCAAGGAACAAATATAGAAGTATAATCTTTACAGATAATTGAAATAGAGTTTGCTTCTTATCAAGCTATATCACAACTGTGATTTTTCTTAGAATATAATACACAATAATGTAAGAACTATGAGTTTGTAAGCTTTTGAATATTTCACGTAGTTTTTCACTGAAACAATCTTGTTCACTTTTTCAAAAACCTTATTTGCTTGCAATAAATGTCCTTCTATTTATAGTAGGAGAAAATAAGATTGTTGTTGCCTTCAGAGGAAATGGAGAGCATTAAATGCTTTGCGTGTATCCTTGCAAAATTCCATTCTCCAAGAAACTAGTTGTAGGCACTTGAGTGTTTTCAGCCATCTTTGCATTAATTAGCAAACGTCAGAAAGTAAGAACGTGTTTCCTTTGCTTTGATAAGACACGTTGATTAAGACGTTGTTTCAGTATTTGCTTTAACTCAGAACATGCTTTATTCAACTTATGGTCAGAGCGTTGCTTGCTAAGATCTTTGAACAGCGCTTGCTTTCAAGTTATGTTCAAAATCAAGAAGCCTTCTAGAAGTTAGAAGATACATTTAACAAATGAGTGTTCTTACCAGAGTCAGCAGATGCGTTTGAATAAAAGGTTCTTATGTCAAAGAACTTCTTTATAATCTTTGCTTAGCACTTTGGAATGTTTCTTGTCAGAACATTAACTAAGACATTCAAAAACACATTCATTAGAGCATAAATTATCTTAAATATAATTTAGTTATCATCAAAACACTTGGGATAGGTCAGAACTTAATCTTGTTCTTTCAATCTCCCCCTTTTTGATGATGACAAAAAAAATTATTTTAGATAACGAAAAGACATAGATTAAGAGATAAGAATCTCCCCCTGAAATGAATATATCTATGCATAAGACATCCTGAGTTTATTTAGTCAGAGTGATACACAGTCTTCTTTGAATTTCTTCAGAACTTCTTCAAGAAAATAAATCTTAGCTGGAATATTCTTTCAGAGTTAAATGATACCTGCAAAAAATCTTTTGCACGGAGGGAATTCTTGCAACTATGTTAGAATGTCTGAGACATAGTCCCATAACTGTTAAACAGTGATTAGTTAAAACATGCACATTTTCTCCCCCTTTTTGGCATAATCAAAAAGTGTAATAAATGAGAAATTTTGAAAGATTTCATAAAAAGTTAGAAATAGATATCCAGAAGTAAAACAAAACATCAAATAAGAGACAAAAAGAAACTAGGATTTCTTAGAGACAAGAGCCATCAGAAGGTTCTTAATCTCAGAGGCAGATTCACTTTGCATTGCCATCCAGTTCATGAACTCTAAATTTGTTTGATATTGCTTATCCATGCGTCTAGTTAAGACTTCATTCTCTCTCTTTAGCTCTTTCAGAGTGTCCATAATGAGTGAGGTAGGGGCAGAAGATGATGAAGCTTCAGTAGAAACATGGTTAGAAGCAGCAACTGATGAATCAGACTTTACAAAGGTGGAGAGCAGAGTGCCCAGATCCATTGCAAGAGTTGGCACAGGTTCAGGTCCATCCTTAATTGAAGGTTGATTCAATAGAACAATAGCCAGAGGATTTGAATCTTTAGAGTATTCTTCAGATTCATCTTCTGATATGTCCATCTTATCAGCTGGTGTATCAGCAATCAGTAGGGAAGACTTCTTATTCCAAGTATCAGCAACTTCTGTCTTGAAAACACGCAGAAGTTTGGAAAAGTTGTCCAGCACCTGAGAGTGGCACAAATCCTGTAACTTCCGTGATTCAGCAACCAAGGTTCTTCTTAAAGTTTCCCATAGAAGATCTGTTGCTGTGGTGTTCACACTTCTGAGGCAATATTCTTTCAGCGGTTGTAACCATGCTTGAACATTTGTTATAAAATTCTGAAACAAAATATTTACATCTGGCTGAATAGGTTTAGGGACAACCGTTTTATAAGATTTGTTTTTCAAGAATTGTAGAGATTGAGAGTCCACTACAATTCTTAAAAAGCTATTGGTTTCAGGAGTATTTGTAGGTTCAGGTTCAGGTTGGTTATCACAAATATGAGGTTCTGATATATCATGAGATACAAATGGTTCAGCAATATCAGTTTGTTCAAAAAATTGTTGTTCTGGAATTTGAGGAGTTGAGAGTGGGGTTGTATGTTGTAGTGAGGTGGGTGGAGTGATATCAGGGGAAATTATTATTGTATAAGCGGGAGTGGGAATGGGTTTTTGAGGTTGTGGTTGGTTCATAGAAAAAATGTTTTCAGTTGGTAGATTGAAAGGTGGTTTTATGGTTGCTAGAGGTTCATTAATCCCAGGAATTCTCCAAGATCCAGCATCATACCATCCAGTGGGTCTGGGTGATAAAGATCTGGGAGGGGGTCTTGAGAAACGTTCAGCAGGAATAGGTTGAGAAACAGATGGTTCAGGGGGCTCTGAATGAGAGGGTTCTGATTGGCTGTCAGAATGTTCATCAGAGTCAGAATCACTAAAATCTGTTGAGAACTGATTTTTACTAAGGTTGTCAGCAAAGGGTTCAGATGGTGAGGTTTGAGAGGATTCAGCAGATGCAGATATATTTTCAAAATTATAAACAGGTATAGTTTCAGCATGATTACCTATCTTCTTTTTCTTCTGAGGAGAGTCAGAAGGTCCTTCTATAGCTTTTCTCTTCACAAATCCTTGGAGAACAACATCAGCATCAGCTTGATTTCTTCCTTTAAGCCAGGTTGGATCAATAGGTGATCCTGTTTCTCTGCAGGTCTCAAGATAGTGCAAAACCATACGAGAATGTTCCAACGAGTTGAACATAGGAAAATTAGCAATAGGAATTCTTATTTTCTTCACAATAGTTGACAGGCATGGAGAGGGTTCCACCAGCAGTTTGTCAATAATTTTCCTCTTTAGCAAGTTCTTTCCAGTCATTGTCTTACCACAGATAGGTTCAAGCTCCCCCAGGAGATTTGCTTCTCTTAGGTGAGCAATCAGACCATTCTCAGTCAGAATGTCTGATAATAACCTCCCCATGGTAATCCAATTCCTCTTTGATTTGGGATTCTTCATCCTTTCAGCTTCTCTGGTTTCTTTGACATGGTTCCAAAGGTGTTCAAAAAGCAAGTAGGGCAAATCAATTTTGACATTGGTTCCAAGGAAAAATAGCAAATATTGTTGATCAGCGTTGATGTAATCAGGAGAACTGGTGTCTTTCCTTTGGTGAATACATCCATGAATAATCCTTGCCCAAATTTTATACTTGTCTTTCAAATCCCTAACTTTGGAGGAACCTTGACCATTTGTAAAAATCTCTGTGTATACCCTAGACATCTCCATTCTTCCAGTGGGCATTCCTGTAACTCCAAGTCCTTTAAATCCCATCAACCTTCTGATTAGATTTTCTGTAATGGATATTTCCTTGCCCATTAAAAAGGAGAGAATAACCTTAGGAGTTGCAATAGCGTGAATCCAGAATTCTTTTATCAAATGAGGAAAGACTGGACCAGAAAGACGATCAAAGTAGCTTTCCCAACCTTGAAACTTCACAGTAGGGAACAAGTCGAATCCATTCTCTCTGAGATTCTCAAAGTCTACCATTAGCTCACTCAAAACTTCCAAACTTTCTACCGGAATGAGTGTTGTCCTTTCAGGTATACAGTATTGCTCAGAGTGGGTAGAGGAAGAAGAAGCCATTGAAGTTTTATGAAAAGAGAATTTTTCGAAGAGGGTTTTTAAGAGAAATGTTCAAATAAAAACTTGAGTTGAAAGAGACAGTAAAGAATGAAAGGGTTTTTCAAAGAGTATTTATAGGCATTAATTTCAGAGAATAGGTTAAGAATTAAATTAGAAGTATTTAAGAAAAATTAAAATAAAGTAAAACGGATTTAAAAAAAACGATTCTCATCATTACTTGCATTTAATGATTTGCTAAAAATGAGGGAAAACGTGAGATTATGGCTAATCATCAACAGTTACCTAGAATGTCATCAGTAGCTTTTGCACGCTTGACCTTTCAGAAACATGCCACATGTTCATCTCCTGAAGGATGCATGTAACAGCTGTTTGTTCTAATGAATTTCTGAACTACACTTGGACATGAAGCGTTAGAGTGATTCATATAGCTTCTGTTACAACTTCTCTTCTAACTTCTGAAGAGTTGTTGATCAGAGCATTCATTTCAGAAAGTTCTGAAGCCAGTCACAGAAAATAAATATTATTTTATTCAGGACATACTTCCATACAAATATTTTTCAGAATGAAATTAAATCTATCTTCTGAAAGGGGTTTAGTAAAAATGTCAGCCCATTGATGGTCTGTTTTTACAAAAATCAAGTTTAAAATCCCCTTCTGAATATAGTCCCTTATGAAATGATATTTAATTTCTATATGTTTGGCTTTAGAATGTAAGATTGGATTTTTAGAAAGACAAATAGCAGAAGTATTGTCACAGAAGATAGGAATCTTACTTTCATAAAGGTTGAAATCTTCTAGTTGACTTTTCATCCAAATCATCTGAGAGCTACATCCAACAGCAGATATATATTCAGCTTCTGTGGTTGATAGAGAAATTGTTGCTTGCTTCTTGTTGTACCATGAGATAAGATTGTCACCCAAAAACTTGCAGCTTCCAGAGGTGCTTTTTCTTTCAATTCTATCTCCAACAAAGTCAGCATCACAATAACCTGCTAGTTTGTAATCTTGTGATCTTCTGTAACACAAACCAAGATTACCAGTACCTTTCAGATACCTAAGAATTCTCTTAACAGCTGTTAAATGAGATTCTCTAGGATCTGATTGGAATCTAGCACACAAGCACACGCTAAATAATATATCAGGTCTAGAAGCAGTCAGATAGAGAAGGGATCCAATCATACCTCTGTAGAGCTTCTGATCTACTTTCATACTTACCTCATCTTTACCTAGAATGCAGGTTGGATGCATAGGTGTCTTGGCATCTTTGCTTTCTGACATTTGAAATTTCTTCAGAAGTTCTTTAACATACTTCGTCTGATGTATGAAAGTACCTTCTTGAGTCTGGTTGATTTGAATTCCAAGAAAGAATTTCAATTCACCCATTATGCTCATTTCAAATTCTGCCTGCATTGTCTTAGCAAATTCTTTTCCAAGGGATATATTAGAGGTTCCAAAAATTATATCATCAACGTATATTTGACAGATTAAAATATCATTTTTAAATGTTTTTCTGAAGAGAGTTGTGTCCACTTTCCCTCTGGTAAAATCTTTTTCTAATAGAAAATTACTCAGACAATCATACCAAGCTCTTGGAGCCTGTTTTAAACCGTACAAAGACTTTTTCAATTTAAAAACATCTTCTGGTTGTTTTGAATCATTAAATCCAGAAGGTTGATGGACATATACTTCTTCTTCAATATAACCATTTAGAAATGCACTTTTAACATCCATTTGATATAATGTAATGTTATTTTGTACAGCAAAAGAAATTAATAATCTTATAGATTCTAACCTGGCGACTGGGGCAAAGGTTTCATTATAATCAATTCCTTCTTGTTGACTATAACCATGTGCAACCAGTCGTGCCTTGTTTCTGATTACTTCTCCTTGTTCATTCAATTTGTTTCTGAAGACCCATTTGGTTCCTATAACATTGAAACCTTTGGGTCTTGGAACTAGACTCCATACATCATTCTTTGAGAATTGATTTAGTTCTTCTTGCATTGCTAAGATCCAATCATTATCTTCCAGAGCTTCATCAATGGTAGTTGGCTCAATCAGAGAGACTAAACCGAACAGAGATTCTTCATTGATTCTGAGAGATGATCTTGTTCTGATGGGATCTTCTTTTCTTCCAATGATTACGTCTTCTTTGTGAGCTGAAGATAATCTAGGAAACCTTTTCTGAGTGAGTTGGTCAGAGATTCTGAGATTGTTGAGAGCATCGTCAAGAGGATGATCTTCTACGTCTTCTTTTGCTTCTGAACTTTCACAGTTTGAGTGCTGATCTTCTGTACCTACAGAAAAATCAGTTTGCTTTGGCTGTGGTTGGCCAAGCTTATCATCAAACCTTACTTTGATTGATTCTTCAACAATCAGAGTTTTTGTGTTGTATACCCTATAGCCTTTTGAGCGTTCGGAGTATCCAAGTAGGAAACACTTTTGTGCTTTGGAATCAAACTTATTCAGAGTTTCTTTGGTGTTTAGAATAAAACAAGTACATCCAAAAGGATGGAAATAAGAAATGTTGGGCTTTCTATTTTTCCATAATTCATAGGGAGTCTTTTGAAGAATAGGTCTTATAGAGATTCTATTCTGAATATAACACGCTGTTTTCACAGCTTCTGCCCAAAAGTGCTTAGCCATATTTGTTTCATTGATCATGGTTTTGGCCATCTCTTGTAATGTTCTATTCTTTATTTCTACAACTCCATTTTGCTGGGGAGTTCTAGGACAAGAAAAGTTATGAACAATACCATTTTCTTTAAAATATTTTTCAAAATAATGATTTTCAAATTCACCACCATGATCACTTCTAACTTTTGTGATTTTAAATTTTTTTTCATTTTGCACTTGAGTACAGAAGTCAATGAATACAGAATGTGACTCATCCTTGTGTTTTAAAAACTTTACCCATGTCCATCTGCTGAAACCATCAACGATGACCAATCCAATTCACTGGTCCAAACAGATCAATATGAAGTAACTCTAATGGCTTAGAGGAAGAGACAACATTTTTAGATTTAAAGGAAGGTTTTGAAAATTTTCCTTTTTGACATGCTTCGCACATAGCATCTGAGTTGTACTTCAGATTTGGAAGTCCTCTGACTAAATTTAATTTATTTAGTTGAGAGATTTTTCTAAGACTGACATGTCCCAATCTTCTGTTCCATGCCCATTTCTCATTGCTAACAGACAAAAGGCATTTTACGGTTTGAGATTTAAGATCTGATAAATCAATTTTGTAAATGTCATTTCTTCTCTTACCAGAAAAGAGGATTGATCCATCCTTTTGATTTACAGCTTTACAGGAGTTTTGATTGAAGATAATGCCATAGCCATTGTCACTTAATTGACTTATAGACAATAGATTATGAGCTAATCCTTCTACTAATAAAACATTAGAGATAGAAGGAAAGTTACCGTTTCTTATGGTTCCAGAACCAATAATCTTCCCTTTCTGATTACCTCCAAACTTCACATCTCCTCCAGCTTTAAGTTCCAGGCTTTGGAACATAGACCTTTTTCCCGTCATGTGTCGTGAGCATCCAGAGTCCAGGTACCATGACTGGTGTTTCAATTGAGCTGTTAAGGACATCTGCAACAAATATTATTTTATCCTTAGGTACCCATATCTTTTTGGGTCCTTTTGGGTTAGCATAAGAGTTTCCAGAATGTGATGTATATTTTATATCATGTGAATGTCCAAACTTGAATTGCTTATTCAGAGGTTTGTAAGTGAAGGTCATTTTAGCAACATGTTTTAGAATGTATGTTTCCTTCCCTTTGGGAGGTTCATATCCAATTCCTCTTATGTTTTTCCCACTAACTCCATAAATCATTGAAGCCATTTTGCTTCTGTCTATGCTTTTAGCAAGAAAAGTTTGAAAGCTATAGTCATATTCTTTCAGAATATCTTTTGAACTAGATACAGACTCTGAACTAAAATTCTTTTGAACAATTTGAATTTCTTTTTTAAGTTTAAGATTGTTTTCTAAAAGTTCAGATTTTTCTGTTTCAAGTTTCTTAAAATCAGATGCAAGACTCTTCTTGAGTTTCTTGTATTTGATTTTGAGCTTACTATAGTTTTCCAGAAGTTCTGATAAACTATCAGCAAGTTCTTCTCTAGAAAATTCAGAAAATACCTCTCTTTGTTCTGACTCACAGTCTGAGTCATCTTCTGTGATAGCCATTAAAGCTAGGTTGGCATTTTCATCTTCAGAACCAGATTCATCTTCAGAAGAATCTGAGTCATCCCAGGTTGCCATCATTCCTTTCTTCTTTCCAAATCTCTTCTTTGGTCTTTCTTTTTGAAGCTTTGGACATTCACTTTTGAAGTGACCAGGTTCTTTGCATTCATAACAGATGATCTCTCTTCTGTTTGACTTTTTATGTCCAGAAGATTCTGGTTTATCTTCTGACTTCTTGAAGTTCCTGAACTTCTTTTGTCTGTGCTTCCACAGATGATTGATCCTTTTGGAGATCAAAGATAGTTCGTCTTCTTCTGAAGCTGATTCTTCAGAGTTTTCTTCTTCAGCCTGAAAAGCATTAGTATCAAATTTCTTAATTGATTTAAGGGCTAGAGACTTACCTTTCTTCTGAGGCTCATGTTCATCCAGTTCAATCTCATGACTTCTGAGAGCGCTGATGAGTTCCTCTAAAGACACATTGTTCAGATCTTTTGACACCTTGAACGCAGTGACCATTGGTGCCCATTTTCTGGGTAAGCTTCTGATGATCTTTTTCACGTGATCTGCTTTGGTATACCCTTTGTTCAAAACTCTCAGACCAGCGATCAGAGTCTGAAACCTAGAGAATATTGCTTCTATAGACTCACTTTCCTCAACTTTGAAGGCTTCATACTTTTGAACTAAAGCCAGAGCTTTAGACTCCTTAACTTGGGCGTTTCCTTCATGAGTCATTTTGAGAGACTCAAACATATCCTGCGTTGTATCTCTATTAGTGATTTTTTCATATTCCACTTTAGAGATAGCATTTAAAAAAATATTTCTAGCTCTGTGATGATTTTTAAAATCAGCTTTTTGTTGTCTATCCATATTTTTTCTATCCACTTTGTTTCCTTCTGAATCTGTAGGATGTTTGTAACCATCCAAGACTATATCCCAAAGATCACTATCATGACCTAGAAAGAAACTTTCTAGCCTATCTTTCCAGTACTCAAAATATTCTCCATCAAACACTGGAGGTTTGTTATAACTATTATTGTTTTGTTTAGCGGCCATTGTGTTTTCTTCTAGATCTTTTTCTGACACGGTTAAGTGTTGAGCTCAGAACCAGGCTCTGATACCAATTGAAGGGGTAAGAAAACACTTAGAAGGGGGGGTTGAATAAGTGACTCTTTTCTTTCTTCTTAATACAAAGCTCAAAACAGTAATGGAATAACACAGTTATTTTTATCCTGGTTCGTTTGAACTCAAACTACTCCAGTCCACCCGCCAAGGTGATTTCGCCTTTCTCAACAAGGACTTAATCCACTATAATCAACTGATTATAATCATACAACAACTGTTGTGACTAACAATGCACAAGTAAACTTACAAGTGACTAACGCCACTAAGACTTAAATCTAGTCCTAGTCTGCTTGAGAAATCTGACCAAACTTGGTCTCTCAAGGAACAAATATAGAAGTATAATTTTTACAGATAATTGAAATAGAGTTTGCTTCTTATCAAGATATATCACAACTGTGATTTTTCTTAGAATACAATACACAATAATGTAAGAACTATGAGTTTGTAAGCTTTTGAATATTTCACGTAGTTTTTCACTGAAACAATCTTGTTCACTTTTCCAAAAACCTTATTTGCTTGCAATAAATGTCCTTCTATTTATAGTAGGAGAAAATAAGACCGTTGCTTCCTTCAGAGGAAATGGAGAGCATTAAATGCTTTGCGTGTATCCTTTCAAAATTCCATTCTCCAAGAAACTAGTTGTAGGCACTTGAGTGTTTTCAGCCGTCTTTGCATTAATTAGCAAACGTCAGAAAGTAAGAACGTGTTTCCTTTGCTTTGATAAGACACGTTGATTAAGACGTTGTTTCAGTATTTGCTTTATCTCAGAACATGCTTTATTCAACTTCTGGTCAGAGCGTTGCTTGCTAAGATCTTTGAACAGCGCTTGCTTTCAAGTTATCTTCAAAATCAAGAAGTCTGCTAGAAGTTAGAAGATACATTTAACAAATGAGTGTTCTTACCAGAGTCAGCAGATGCGTTTGAATAAAAGGTTCTTATGTCAAAGAACTTCTTTATAATCTTTGCTTAGCACTTTGGAATGTTTCTTGTCAGAACATTAACTAAGACATTCAAAAACACATTCATTAGAGCATAAATTATCTTAAATATAATTTAGTTATCATCAAAACACTTGGGATAGGTTAGAACTTAATCTTGTTCTTTCAAAGGTAGTGATCATAAACGTGGAGAAAGCGCTGTTGATATCCCATATATCCTCTTTCAGTATCGTAGAGGCGGATGAGGCTGCTGTTGGAACCCAGTTCCAAGCCTTATCCATTGACAACATAAGGAAGAATGAGAATTCTGTGGTTTCGCTGAAGGACGCGCAACAGGTTGTGCGCAATGGTCACAATGCAGTTTGGGGACAACTTGTGGATCCACCCGTGAACAAAAACAAAACTGGTTTGGTTTTCTCTTCGAGGAATGGCAAAGGCGAAAGTCTGAGGTTGAAGTCTTCTGTGAACAGTTATCATGATGTTTTCCGCAGTGGAGGCTACCTCCATCCGATTGGTTCTGGAATTAATGTTGTTGAAGAGGATGAAGCAGAGCAGGAAGCACCGAATTATGTGACGCATGGAGTCCGAGTTCAGAACTGGGTCACCATTGATGTTCCTTCTTGCATACATATTTCAAAGTAATTTTTTTTGCTAATCTGTTTCTTTCTTTTGAAAAAATTTCACTCTTCCCAAGGTGGAAGTATAGATGTTGTAGGGCTTATCTGTTTGCTACAACTGTTAAGATCATTAATAAAAGTTGTCTTTGCTTCCAAATTATGTCTTTTATTTTCTGCCTTTTTCTTGGGAAATGATAATAATAAATAAAAAAACCTTTCAAAATAAATAATAACTAAAAATTAGTCTGCATGATCACTTGTTATATGTATCAGTCTCTAAAAGCAATCATAAATCACATGTGCAGATTAATTAAAAAACCCGTTGAATACAATGACCCTGCACCCTCTCCCAACTTTGAATGTCTGTGTTTGGGGCTGAAGAAGAAGATTATGGTGAGATTCCAGAAGAGGTCTCACGGTTGCTTGAGCACGAGGAAAATACCATTCAACCATACAAAGAGCCTTTGGAAGTGGTTAATTTGGGTTCAGAAGAAGATCCGAAGGAAGTCAAGGTTGGAGCATCGTTGCATCCTGATGTAAGGAGCGGGTTGATTGAGCTGTTGAAAGAATATGTGGATATTTTTGCTTTGTCTTATCAAGATATGCCTGGTCTAGATATAGACATTGTCGATCATCGTTTGCCGTTGAAGCCAGAGTGTCCGCCAGTTAAACAAAAGTTGAGAAGAACCCACCCGGATATGGCAGTAAAGATCAAAGAGGAGGTCCTAAAGCAGATTAATGCTGGTTTTCTTGTGACGTCAGTGTATCCTCAATGGATTGCCAATATTTTCCCAGTACCGAAAAAAGATGGAAAAGTATGCATGTGCTTAGATTACAAAGATCTAAATAAAGCTAGTCCAAAATATGATTTTCCATTGCCTCACATTGATATGTTAGTGGATAGCACAGCAAAATTCAAAGTATTCTCGTTCATGGACGGATTTTCCAGGTATAATCAAATAAGAATGGCTCCAGAGGACATGGAAAAAACAATGTTTATCACACCCTGGGGAACATTCTGTTACAGAGTGATGCCCTTCGGGTTGAAGAACGCTGGTGCAACGTACCAGAGGGATATGACAACCCTATTCCATGATCTGATGCACAAAGAAATCGAAGTATATGTTGATGATATGATTGCCAATTCCAAAACTGAAGAAGGGCATATAAAAGATTTGTTGAAGTTGTTTCAGCGTTTGAGGAAGTATCGTATTTGCTTGAATCCAAATAAGTTCCCCTTCGGAGTTAGATCCTTGAAATTGTTGGGTTTTATTGTTAGCCAGAAAGGAATTGAAGTTGACCCTGACAAAGTTAAAGCAATTCAAGAAATGCCAGCACCAAGAACTGAAAAGCAAGTCAGGGGTTTCCTCGGGCGTTTGAATTATATCTCCAGATTTATTTCCCACATGACTGCAACGTGTGAACCGATCTTTAAGTTGTTAAAGAAAGATCAAGGTTGTCTGTGGACGGATGACTTCCAAAGGGCATTTGAAAGTATTCAAGAATATCTGCTTAAACCTCCTATCTTGCTCCCTCCCGTAGAAGGAAGACCGTTGATTATGTATCTAACAGTGTTGGATAAATCCATGGGTTGTATTCTGGGACAACAGGATGAAATGGGAAAGAAAGAGTTCGCCATTTATTATCTCATCAAAAAGTTCACTAATTGTGAGTCGCGGTATTCCATGCTAGAAAAAACATGTTGTGCTTTGGCCTGGGAGGCAAAGCGTTTGCGGCAGTATATGTTGAATCATACCACTTGGTTGATCTCCAAAATGGATCCAATCAAGTATATTTTTGAAAAGCCTGCTCTTACTGGGAGAATTTCCCGTTGGCAGATGTTGTTGTCTGAATATGATATCGAATACCGCACTCAAAAGGCTATCAAAAGTAGTATATTGGCAGATTACCTTGCTCACCAGCCGGTGGAAGATCATCAGTCTGTAGAATAGGAATTCCCCAATGAAGATGTGATGTTGTTGAAAGTTAAATATTGTGATGAGCCATTTCTCGAGGAGGGTCCCGACCCTGAATGCTTATGGTAAAGGAATTGGTGTTGTGATTGTTACTCCTCATGGATCACATATTCCTTTTACTGCAAGGTTAACATTTGATTGCACTAATAATATGGCAGAATATGAGGCTTGCATCATGGCTCTTGAAGAAGCTATTGATCTCCGAATCAAAATTCTAGATGTGTATGGCGATTCAGCATTGGTAATAAATCAGATTAAAGGGGAATGGGACACTCGTCACCCTGGCTTGATCCCTTACAAAGATTATGCTAGAAGATTACTACCCTTCTTAAATAAAGTTGAATTCCACCATATTCCCAGGGATGAAAATCAAATGGCAGATGCTCTGGCAACTCTGGCTTCCATGTACCAAGTAAATGCTTGAAATGATATACCCCAAATTACAGTTCAATGGCTCGATAGGCCCGCTCATGTGTTTGCAACAGAGGAGGTAGCAGATGAAAAACCTTAGTACTATGATATCAAGCATTTTCTTCAGACTCAGGAATACCCGTGTGGTGCATCAAAGAAGGATAGAAAGACACTAAGAAGGTTGGCAGGTAGTTTCTTCCTCAGTGAAAATGTGCTATACAAGAGGAATTTTGACATGGTCTTGCTCAGATGCGTGGATAGACACGAAGCAGACATGTTGATGCATGAGATCCATGAAGGTTCATTTGGCACTCATGCTAATGGACATTCAATGGCTAAAAGGATGCTGAGGGAAGGTTATTATTGGTTGACGATGGAATCTGATTGTTACAAATTTGAAAAGAAGTGCCATAAATGACAAATTTACGCAGATAAGATCCATGTACCTCCGACACTCCTCAATGTGATTTCCTCCCCATGGCCTTTCTCTATATGGGGTATTGACATGATTGGGATGATAGAACCTAAAGCTTCGAATGGGCACCGTTTTATCTTAGTAGAAATTGATTACTTTACCAAGTGGGTGGAGGCTGCTTCATATGCCAATGTTACTAAGCAGGTGGTTGTGCGCTTCATTAAGAATAACCTTATATGTCAGTATGGTGTGCCAAGCAGAATCATCACTGACAATGGCTCGAATTTGAAAAACAAGATGATGACAAAACTATGCGAAGAATTCAAGATTGTCCATCACAATTCATCTCCATACAGGCCTAAGATGAATGGGGTTGTTGAAGCTACTAATAAGAATATCAAGAGAATTATCCAGAAAATGGTTGTTACTTATAAGGATTTGCATGAAATGCTCCCTTTTGCTCTACATGGATATCGAACATCTGTCTGTACTTCAACAAGAGCAACCCCGTTTTCTCTAGTGTATGGAATGGAAGTTGTACTCCCTGTCGAGGTAGAGATCCCCTCGTTTCATGTGATAATGGAAGCCAAATTGACAGAGACTGAATGGGTTCAGAACAGGTTTGACCAATTGAATTTGATTGAAGAGAAGAGAATGACAGCTTTGTGTCATGGGCAGTTATATCAGAAAAGAATGAAGAAATCATTTAATAAAAAGGTCAGACCTCGTGAATTCAGAGAAGGCGACCTCGTGCTCAGGAAGATCATGTCTTTCGACACTGATTCTAGGGGCAAGTGGACTCCTAATTTTAAAGGCCCGTATGTTGTCAAGAAAGCCTTCTCTGGTGGTGCATTAATTCTTGAAACTATGGATGGCGAGGAGTTCCCACGTCCCATGAATGCTGACGCAATCAAGAAATACTTCACCTAAAGAAATAAAAGAACAGCTCACTAATTTGAAAACCCGAAAGGGCGGCTTAGGCAGAAAAGGAGCGTCTCGGTAGGCCGAAAACCCGAAAGGGCAGTCTAGGCAAAAATTAGAGACATAAAAAAAAATTTCCCGCTAAGTTGAAAACCCGCAAGGGCAGCCTAGGTAAAAGTTAGGGATTTTTCTTTGGCAAGTAACTACATCAGACAAGACTTGATCGTTGAAGAAACAATCTTCTCGGATCCTCACCATACTTCAACAAAAGCTGCTGCTCAAGACTTCAAAAGTTGTTAGGGGGAATAGTGGTCATTGTATCTCAATGTATCTTTTCCATTATGTATTATCATTTCCCAAACTTTGTAATCATCCATGGAGTCTCGCCATTCGCAGACTACCATTCTACAAATGAAATTCGAGCTTTTGCCCAACTTTTTGTGTCCTTATTTTTATTTAGCTTGCAAAGACATCATTTATTGCTGATAATAACTGTTAAAGCAAAAGGATTAAAAAGCAAAATTAATTTTGAAAAGATATCTTTACCAATTCAATTTACTTTGGTATTTGTGACACAGGAATGGTGGTCCCAAGAATGAACAAACTCCAGTTGTTTTAAGAAGATTTACTCCCTTCATGAATGTTTTCTCAGGTCATTTTGTGGGTGTGTGCAATCGTTGTGTGTTTCTCAGATAGTTAGAGATAATACCAGTGGGTACAAGATGCGGTATTAGGTTGTGATCCTATTATCCCCAGTCAAGTCTTTTTTCACTTTTTGGGTTTGCATGGTCAGAAGCCTCCGTCCCAGTTTCCCCAGCAAGTTTTCCCTCATATGATGAAAGTATTGACTTCTTGATTCCCCAGGAAGGTTATCCCAGGGCACCTCTTGTTTGGAGTGAGCATTCGTGATGAAAGTTTTCTCCGGGGAGTTAGGCTTGAATTCCCCAATAAAGTTTGATTGTGTCGGCGTCAATCTGCTTTATTTGAGGCTGGTCCCGAAATCTCCAGTAGGCATGTTGCTTTTGAAAAGATGTTTTCTCCAATAAAACTGGAAGAAAGATGTTCTATCTCGATATTTGTTTGATTTGGCTACATCCGAATTATGTTTCTCCTCAGTAAAGTTAACACATGCAATGGATTTGGTTTCCGCAGTTGCTTTTACCTTTCTTGGATTGATCTTTCTGATTGAAGATTAGCCCAGTTCCGTTAGTACCTGAGGCGGTTTTGTTTATTTGAACTGATTATGTATCCTTTTACCAGCATATGCACGATAGCACTCATACAGTCATACATACATCATGCATAACTAAAAAACCATCGTTCATTAGCATTGTGTTTTGACCTTTTCTGCAGCGCTCTTTGCTTAGTTGATTTTGGTTGTCCCTCTTGAGTTTATTTCCCAAAGGATGTATCTATACTGGACGTCTTGCTCCAGTTTATTTTTGAATTTGATTTATGGATCTCTGGAAAAAATTGAGTTCTGGTTTGTGCATTTATTTTGCACAGGAAGACTTTATCTTCTCAGCAGGAATATCGTGGCATGTCCCTGGGAAGTCATATTGCTATCCACAGGAAGTCATTTCTCTTTGTAAATCCCCTTTAACAATAAGTGGGAGTCTCTTTATTTGAGACAGATTACGTATTACCCTTTCCAGGCAGATTTCCTTTGTTAAAGAAGAAGTTGACACCCGTACTTGGCAAAACACCAGAATCTTGGGGAAACTTGATATATTTTCTCTTTCTACCTTCAGTGAACGTTGGTAGTACATCGTCAGTGAACGTTGGTGTTTGTTATCTTTTTGATATCTTCAGTGAACGTTGATAGTTCATCGTCAGCGAACAGTGGTGATGTGATATGTTTTCTCTTTCTACCTTCAATGAACGTTGGAAGTACATCGTCAGTGAACGTCGGTGTTTGTTATCTTTTTGATATCTTTAGTGAACGTTGATAGTTCATCGTCAGTGAACGGTGATGATGTGATATGTTTTCTCTTTCTACCTTCAGTGAACGTTGGTAGTACATTGGCAGTGAACGTCGATGTTAGTTATCTTTTTGCTATCTTCAGTGAACGTTGATAGTTAATCGTCAGTGAATAGTGGTGATATGATATTCTCTTCCTACCTCCAGTAAACGTTGGTAGACCATTGATAATGAACGTCGATGCTTGTTATCCTCCTCTCTGATTCTTTTCTTGTGGTTTACCAGTGATTTATTTTCCTGGTGGGATTGCTATTTTGTTGCTACATTTCATGTTGCATCCCCAATACTACTTTGCATGGAATCTTAGGGCCAAAAACAAGGTTTGTTTTATATTTAAGTATCTTCGATCATGTCGACATGAAGATTTTTTACACTTCATATCTCCGGATAGAAGAAACTTAAATAAGGGCAGCTGTTGTACCCCAATTTTTGCCCCTAAGATTCCCTCATCATACCATTTTGTTTTAATCACCACAAGATCACATCAGGGCTTTTGGTTCTTCTCCTTATCTTTAGCCTTGCTCTTCTGAGGAATTACCAAGCACCTTGACTTATTTTCTTTGGTGAACATGGATATTTTGCTTTGATATTTTGCTCTAAATTAACAAATACAATATTGGTTTGTCTTACTTGTTAATAATGTAGGTAAAGACATTGAGGATTAGCAAGTTGTATCATGGGTTCATGAGTTTATTTCCATGCCCTAGTCAAAGCTTGAAAGACTCAAACCTCACCAATGAAGTTTTTTTGAAGTTGGTATGGAAGTAGTTTTGGTGTCCATGAGTCCTCATCCCCATCCTCAACAAATTATTTTCACAAAGGAAGAATATGGGCACAAAAAGTTTGTTCAAACATGGCAAAGTTCCACCAAGCTTTCTCTTGATCTAGAAGCTAGGGTTTTGGACTTCGGAGGGGCATATCTTGCTCATATTTTGATATTTTTGAGTGATTCCAAAAGCATTCTTCTCTTCAAAGAGTTACCAACAAATCACTTCAAAAGTTCCAAAGAGTTTTCATGTGGAAGGAACTTAGTGAAGAGGAAAGATTACAAGCCACCCAGATTAATCCCCAATTTTCCATATGTGACTTCAAATGGTCATAACTTGGTCAATTCTTATCACCTTGGGCCCATTATTTTTTCATGATGATCCTAAAGATTTGTACTTCATGCCTTCTTTTATGAGAAAAGTGAGAAAATTGATGGAAGTTGCCTTGAGAATGCAAAAGATTATAGGTCATTTCATGATTTTTGGCCAACTTCAACAAGTCATAACTTGCTCAATTTTTGGAGATTTTGATTGGTTCAAATTGCAAAATTTCATTTAAGAGGTCTACTTCATTCCATCTTTTTTGATCAAGAGTAAATTCTAAGTGCAAGGCCATGTTTGGATGCAAAAGATTATAGGTCATTTTTTAAGAAGAATTTGAAATATTTCTAAGTATGGAAAGTCAACTCTTTTTCTTCAACTTTGACTTCATGTAACATTCAGCTCAAGCATCCATTTTATTCAATTATTTTTCCATTGCAAAGCTTGTTACCTCATCTTTCCAAAGCATCAAGATTTTTCCCCAAGACTCCTTAAGGTGGAAATGCCATTGGAATGAACTTGGTAACTTGAAACTGAAGTTTCACCTTAAGTCAGAATTTGAAATCCATGTTTTGGCCTTTAAACATCAAATTAGCACGCGTTTGTGATCTAAACATGTTTAACCAAGTTGCCAAAGTGGATTAGAGCCTTGAAACACAAGGATTTGATAAGTTTTGATGCAAATCAGATCACACTTTGCTCGTGTATCAGGTTCACACGATTTCCCTCCAATTTGCATCATTCCACACGCTTAAGCATTCCATTTGATTCCCTATAAATAGAGGGTCATCCCCTATTCAATTTTCCAAGCTTAGATAGCCAGAATCACCCTGCCAAACTTGCTTCACAACTCAGAATTCAGCTACTTCGAATCCTATTCTCAAGCCTTTTTCAATCCATTTTCTCCATCAATTCACCTTCCTTGATCTTCCCTGAACCTAACCATACAATTACATTCAATAATTGTGCCTTACATTGCTCCATAGAAGTCCAGTTTCAGAGCTCTGAAACTCAACTTCAATAGGAAGATTCCTTCATCAATTCTTCAAAACTTTGTTATCATCGTGTTGCTCTCATTGTCCTGGTTCTAGTCGCAACACTTAATTCTTACTGGAAACACGTTTTGACCATGAATTTTCAAATCCACTTTCAAAACTTTCTTTCCAAATTGCTTGAGTTACAGTTTATATAAATTGGGCGTGAAGGTTTGATTGTCTTCGTCTTGAAGAGACGAAGCGAATGACATAGGTCTGAGCTTCTGATTTTACAAATTGAGAGACTTGTAATTCATGAGGCTGGAGTTTGAAGATGACCAATGTGTCACCTTCTAACCAATGAAAGCGTGCCATTTGTATTTTTTGAATTTCTGATTTTACATTTGATTCAGTGCTTTATTCAGTAAAGACCATGATATGCACAGCGCGCCAGATCCTTTGGATTTGATTACTAACGCGTTTTGACTCTCATCCAATGGTCCACATCTTTTTCTTTTATTTTCTTTTTCTGTTTTTTATATTTTAATTGTTTTAAATTTCAAAAAATCATAGAAAATTCATTTTTAGTCCAAAAAATCTGAAAAAATTATGAAAAATATTTTTGATTATTCTCTTTCTGATTTTTATTTTTTCCCAATTTATTTTTGTGTTTTGGTATTTTTTATGAATTTTACACTTATTTGATTTGTTAAAAATGTTTAAAAATACTTTTACACATTTTTAAATTCTGAAAAAATTATGGAATGATCCAGTGATATTGTGATAAATATTGGTGACCTTATTTTATTTTTGTTTCTGACTTTGCTATTTTTTTACCATTTTTTTATTTCACCCATTTATTTTAATTTTTAAAAAAATAATTTCTGACTTTTAAAATTCCAAAAAATTTTGTAAAATTACTTTGCCCCTTTTCTGATTTTTCTATGGTCTTATTTTTCATTTCTTGATTAATTTGAATATAATTGGTATTTCCCTCATTATTTCTTTTTTTAACATTTTTAAACCTTTTAATATATATATATATATATTAAATGTGATATTATTTTGTGATTATTTTCTGGCTGTCTTGGGTTGATTTTTTTATCATAGCTTTATTAACATCATTGGATCCATGGTGTTGAGTTTAACTCCACAAAAATGGATGAATGATTTTAATAATAGTTTGATTAAATATTAATTCAAATGTGGTTTTTCTATTTACCCTAATTCCTCTTCATCTCTTCCCTTTCTAATTGCACTAAATATTGTTAGAGCATGATCTCTATATCATGTCTCAAAACAAATGGTGCATAGATTGCTATTGACCGGCCTCAAAATAGGTGTGACTTCTATATAAGTCCACTTACGATTGCTTAACATAGCGCTAAATTTTGTCCCGATTCAAATAAATGATCATTCGTGGCCCAAACTTATGATTGCAAGCCCAAGTATGTTAATTTGATCTCTTTGATCCAATAACTTTGAGATTCATTGTGTGGACACTTTTGGCCAACCCGGATCACTTAAACATCGTTGATCATTAAATGGTACTTATGAGAATTCCAAATGGATGATATACTTGACAAAAAGAAAATGCAACTTGTTGTGTGGAGGCTTTGGTTCTACCAATCCTCTAATGAGTTCCAAATGTAAGTTTCAAGATGATCATCCAACTAACCACTAATTATTGACTTGTTTTACCTTATGCTTTCATTCTTTTTTATGCTTTATGTACTATTTACTTTCAGCATTTTTCATTTCATGCCATTTTTATCTTTGCTCATTTGAGCATTTATTTTCTTGTCATTTTTACTTTGCTCACTTGAGATTTTCTTTTTCTTTCTCAAAATACTTAATAACCAACTCAAACCCTAAAAAACTCCTAATGGCACTCGGACTATTTGGTTACTATCCTTGGCATGGTGAAGCAGTGGACTTTTCTTGGACTTAGGATTAGAAACCTTGGCCTATCTTGGATACCTTGTGATCTCATCTGATTATTTTGTCTGGAGGTCTTGAGGTTTACCTCAAGACATTGGGTTGCTTGTTTGTTTTTATGTGCAGGTTTTTGGTGATTACACTCTTTGTTTGTAATCTGGAATTCACCCGTATACAACCGTTACTCTGCCCAATTTTTGTTAAGACTTAATACACTTGAAGAGGTCTAGTATCTTTGCTTGCTTGGTTTCAGTCCAAAGAATGGGAATTTTATCATGGCTCTTAATGTAAAGCTTTGGCTTCTTGTTGGTTAGATGGTCCTTATCCTTAACTTTTACCTTATACTTTAGGATAGCCTCTTCTACTCCTCCCATCTTCTTTAATTTCAAAAATCTTCTCCCTCCTTTTTAAACTCTTCTTGTTTCTAAACTTGAAACACTTTCATAATAAACTTGGACTTAGGTCCATGCATTTTTCAAAAAAAAAAACATTTTCATCAATAAACTTTAATCAATTTAATAATACTTTGACACTTTTTTTGTGAGAAGACTAAAAGTCAATCAATCTTATTTCAAACCATTTTGCCACTTTGGTTTTTATCTTTAAAACTTTTTCTCAAAAGGTTAGACTCTTGTCAATCCTTGTAGTGATGCAAACAACTATACTTCTACAATATGTAGTGAAGAGAGATATTTTCCACTTGGGTGTTGAGTGAGGTATTGTTGATTTTAAAATCCAGGCCATGTCCTCCACTTTGAGATGATGCAAATTCTCCTTTCTCATGATTGTGGGTAGTAAGTATGTTTTCCACACGGACAATGACGATGATGTCTTATCTCATAAAATTAACCAACACACTTGTGTTTCAAGATTTTTAAAGAGGAACTACGTGTACCATGATCCCCTATTGCACGAAAGGTGGTACATAGGAACTAAAGGTTCGCAACCGCGGCGGGTGCAAAAATCATAAAAAATATTTCTTTTCTCACCTCCACCATCCATTTTATATACAACACATTTTATATAGCCAAAATATACAGATTTTTCAAAGAGGCTCCTGCGGAGTAACGTAGATGTTTAGGGTGCTAATACCTTCCCTTTGCATAACCAACCCCCTTACCTTGAATCTTTCCCCCTTTTTGGGTTATTCGCTCTTTTCCATTCCTTTGGAAACAATAAAGTGCGGTGGCGATTTTTATTTTGATTTGTATAAAGTCTAGTCAATCCAATGGCTTAGTCTTGAAGATTTCTACCGCTACAGCCAGTATTCCCCAACAATGTTTCTCCTCAATCAACAAAACAAGAATCCCCAATGGAAACATCCTAAAACAAGGTCCCAAGAGAAGCATACTCTTCACTACAGCATCGGTCTTGGATTTCATTTCCCAAGGCTCCCCAGTATTTATCAAGGATTTATTTTCCCAGACAAAGTTACATTTCAACAATGCTTCACATTTATAGATCATATAACATACATGATATATGTATACATCATAGATTCATTTTGAGAACATCATTACATAATACATTTCATACATCATGACATTGCATACAGCTAACGTTTTACCTTTTCAGGAAAAGGTCAATCAACAGATAACTATCATCAACAATTTTCAACAGTTCCAGATTAATACCTGTAACAAACCAGGAAAACTATCTGAGAATAACTGATTGTAGATTAATACCTGTAACAAGCTAGGAAAGCTATCTACATAAGAAGATTGAATATTAATACATGTAATAAGCCAGTAAAACTATCTTTCTTTCTGAGGTCAGAGATTAATACCTGAAACCAGACATGACAACTATCTCAACGACCAGCAAAAAAGCTTCCAGATTAATACCTATAACAAGCCAAGAAAACTATCTGAGAACAACTGATTGTAGATTAATACCTGTAACAATCCAGGAAAGCTATCTACATGAGCAGATTGAAGATTAATACCTGAAACAAGCTAGGAAAACTATCTTTCTTTCTGTTGTCATAGATTAATACCTGAAACAAGATAGGACAGCTATCTACTCGACCAGCTGAAGCAACCCTACCCAGGTTCCTTCTCATTCCAGATGCAGTTTTACACGGACTCATCATGAAGTAACCCTACTCAGGTTCCTTCTCAGACAATTCCAGATGCAGTTTTACACAGACTCATCATGAAACAACCCTACCCAGGTTCCTTCTCATTCCATATGCAGTTTTACATTGACTCATCATGAAGTAACCCTACTCAGGTTCCTTCTCATACAATTCCAGATGCAAGTTTACACGGACTCATCATGAAGCAACCCTACCCAGGTTCCTTCTCATTTCCATATGCAGTTTTACACTGACTCATCATGAAGTAACTCTACCCAGGTTCCTTCTCAGACAATTCTAGATGCAGGTTTACACGGACTCATCATGAAGTAACCCTACCCAGGTTCCTTCTCAGACAATTCCAGATGCAGTTTTACACAGACTCATCATGAAATAACCCTACCCAGGTTCCTTCTCAGAAAATTCCAGATGTAGTTTTACACGGACTCATCATGAAGCAACCCTACCCAGGTTCCTTCTCATTCCTAGATACAGTTTTACACTGACTCATCATGAAGTAACCCTACCCAGGTTCCTTCTCAGACAATTCCAGATGCAGTTTTACATGGACTCATCATGAAGCAACCCTACCCAGGTTCCTTCTCATCTCCAGATGAAGTTTTTACACTGACTCATCATGAAGCAACCCTACCCAGGTTCCTTCTTATTTCCAGATGCAGTTTTACAAGGACTAATCATGAAGCAACCCTACCCAGGTTCCTTCTCATACAATTCCAAATGAAGTTTAACATGAACTCATCATCAAGCAACCCTGCCCAGGTTCCTTCTCCTTCCCATATGCAGTTTTATGCGAACTTGTCCTGAAGCAACCCTACCCAAGTTCCTTCTCTTAAATTCTAGATGAAGCTTCACATGGATTCATCTTAAAGAAGACATACCTAGGCTTCCCCCTCATATGTATCCTAAAGCAGCCCTACACAGGCCCCTCATAAATTGAAGAATATCCAAGACCTCTGCTGGTTCATTTTAAATAAATCAATGGTTTATCCTGATTCCTTTATGTTAGACACTTTCTCTGGTTTAGATAAATCGCTCCAAAGATTGATTTTGATTCTTTTCCATTTGAAGTAAAATTTAGACTTAGTCTGATTTCTGCCAACAATCACTCTAGATGGCATCCTTAAGCCCATCTCCGACGACTCTCCATCATCTCTCCAAATGGAATCTGTAAGCCCATTCCCTAAATCATCAACTATCAGTGTTATTTCATACGAGTGCAAATTTCTGGGCACTCTAGTGTTCAATCATCTTCTACCTTCAAGCTACAAACGGAAACGTGTCATACTTGCTCTTCAGGTTTAAGAAGATTGAACAGGGGCAGCTGTTGTATCCCAAAATTTTCCCTCTCATTTCTCAAGGCCTTTCTCACAAGGATTTTCAAAAAGCTCAAATTTGTACAAGTACAAAACAGACAAAAAAAGGGCAAAGCAGAAAAGTTGATTTTTCTTGACAAAATTGAAGAAAAACAAGCTTGCTTTGATTCATACTAGTTTCGATTCGGCATCTAGGCTTCCTTAGAGCAAGTTTGATTCATCCTTCGATTGGGCATTTGAGCCTCCTTTGATGTAAGCTTTGATTTACATCCTTCGATTGAGCATTTTCCTTCTTCGAGCGAGCTTTGTTCCTCACGCTTCAATTGAACATTTGGGCCTCCTTCGATGCAAGCTTTGATTTACATCCTTTGATTGAGCATCTGGATTCTTTGATCAAGATTTCGTCCATAAGTTTCATTTTAGCATTTGACCTCTTGCAGGTTTTCTTTTATGCAATAAAATAGCTCCTGCATGCAAGCTTTATTTGGGCAATGACTCCTACCTGCAAGCTTCGATTGTACCATTGGCCCCTCATATGTTTTCCTTGGATTCATAAGTTTTCTATTAGATGAATGGATACGTTCATGTGGCTTTCGATTTCATCTTTATGTTGGCTTTGAATGCGCCTTCATATCACCTTCGAATCCATCTGCAAATCCTTTAATACGCCATAGTGCTACATTATGACACACAACTTGATGGCCCATTCGAAGGACTTGCCATAGTTGGGGAATAATTGTTTTTGCTTATTTTGGAGTCTGGTCGAAGGTTTGGGCCTAAGTGATCAAAAGAAAGAGGACTCAAAATGGCATATTCAGCTTAAGAGGGACATTCGAAGAACACACAATTGGTCCATTTGAAGGATACATAACTGGTGGAAATGAATGTTGTTCTAGTCTGGTCAAAAGGTGTAGAAAGATGGAGGATTTGACTCAAAAGATCAAGTTGAACATTAGACCCATAGGCTAGGCTACGTTTTTCCCCTTTTCAGGCCTCAAACCTATGAATCACTCTATATTTAATTGTTTATGCAAGTTGAAATAGGCTTTTATCCATTTGCTGTCCAAGACCACTTTCCCTTAATAGTATAATACTACTTATTAGAAAAAGTTTTTCTTGAGCCTTGCACCTGTTTTCCTTCTAAGGAAGAAATCCATCTGAACCATCCATCTTGCCACCATGACACAAGTGGTGCTTACTTTCCAGCTGAGCCTTTATTTTATTATTTTTACTCCCAAACATTTCAAACTTTTCCTCTATAAATAGAGAGTTCATTTGCACATCAAAAGGAGAAAAAAAGGAGAGGAGGGGAAAGTATCTTCAAAATTCTCGCACACCATAAAATTCTCAAACACTTAAACACTTTTGCAAATCCAAACCCAGAATCCAAATACTTGTCCCTTTCAAATCTGAAAAATCCTTACATCTTACAATCCTTCGAATCCAACAAAGAAGGACATTTAACTTGTTTTGCTCTTTCAAATCCAGTGTCAAAGGCCCACCCTTGGTCTTTTCCTTCAAATCCAGAGGCATTCAAGGAAACCACTTCAAGGTCCAGCACACGCTCCATCCTCCAACAAAGTAAATCATTCTTAACCTTTGACCCTTCGTTTCCAGCATAGCATGTAAATAAGTTTTCTTTTCGTTTCAAACATGTACATACTACTTTCTTCTTTTCATTTCCACTCTTTTAATGTGTGTCATGGTTAACAATCTTCTTGGCTTTTGCTCTTTGTACATTTAAACATGCTTTAAGAACTAATCTAGCCTTAAGGTGATGTTGGCATGGCCTTGGGCCATGTTGCTACTCAAACTCAAACGAAAGAAATAGGATATTGAAAGTTGGAAATGAAGCCTCTGGCTTCCATACTAACCTTCAGGCCAAACGAAAGAGGCAGCCAGAAGGCACAACATGCTGGCCTCCAGGCCCCAAACGAAAGGCACAACATGCTGGACTCCAAGCCCCAATTGAAAGACACAACATGCTGGCCTCCAGGCCACAATCAAAAGTCATGCCTTCACCCCTTTTCAGGCCCAATCGAAGGAAGCCAGAAAGTGCGGAATCAAAGGGTTTTCTGCCTTCATCGAAAGGCCCTCATTTTTCTTATTTTATCTTATTTTTTCCTTTATGTTTTCATGCACTTCAATTTGGTTGTAATAGCGTAGGATTTTACCTTTCTGCATTTTATTACTTTTGTGTGCTTGCTAGTAAAATATGACATGTATGGCAAGATGAAAACAACAAGTAGACAACCCATAATAAAAGACTAAATGCATGTAAATCAAACACACTATTCACACATACACCCCTAGGGTTAACTCCATTTGTTGCCTAAAAATGGTCATGTTATGCATGTGAGACGTCTTAGCAAAACAATTAAAATACAAGATCATAGTCCCTCGATGACGCTTCGAATGTTGCCTTACAAATGATCTTAGTCCCTCAAGAGAAATGCTAATATATCTCACAATATTTCTATCATGACTATACGATGACCCACGCCCGTCCCTTCACATCCAATGATGGAGCTTCTTACCAAATCAATGGTAAGATAACAAACATCTAAAGGAGGAGGAAAAGAACACTAAAGACATGTTGCTCGTCCCTTCACATCCTAGTTGCTCGCTTGCTCACCACAAAAACAATTTATACACCAACACTTTCATTTTGAAACATTTTCAAAATACAACACTTTGTATGCGTTCTTATAGAGACGAGAATCATTACAAAGACACCTCTTCAAAATCACTTTCGAAAACAAACACTTCTTTGAACTATTTTCCAAACAACACTTTGTATGTTTTCTTAATGAGATGAGAATCAATACAAAGGCACGTTTTCGAAATACTTTCAAAAACACACCACAAAGCACATTTTCAAGCAAACAAGTGATCTAGCAAGCATCTAAGAGCCCGTAGATAACTACAGATGGAAAGGGTGCTAACACCTTCCCTTTTCATAATCTACCCCCCGAACTCAAGAAAATAATCTCAAAGGTCTTTCCTGTTCTTTTCACCCTTTCCTTTATTGGATAAAAGAAAATTCAGTGGCGAATCTTGCTATCCGCAACAATTGCGATCAAACGCAAAACACCCAAGTCAGTTCTCCCACCGTATTATAACACCATTGGGAAGCTCCTCAGACATCAGAGTATAAAGAACTGTCTCTTAAATCTCTTCTTCTATTCATGTTTCAAGATAAAGGTAAGGTTGTCGAAGAATCTCCTGAGGAAGAATCAGTTGCAGTTAATTATGAGAATATGGTCTCTTCTGCTGAAATAGCCTCCTCCTCTCTTGTTTTGAAAACTCTGGAGGAGTTGAAGAAAGAAAACTTTATGTTTAAGGAACGACTAGAGAAACAGGATGAAATGAGCAAAGAAATAAAGGGGATGCTTCGGAAACAAGAGGAATCAAATAATCAGATCAAGAGTTTATTGGAATCCTTGTTCAAACGACTTCCACCTCCTCAACAATAGCTCTGAAAAATTGTTTTATTTATGCTATTTGTTTCTGATTTCAATATTTTGTTTATCTATCTCCTACTGTTTATCTTAATCCACTTTGAATACAAAATCCTTTCCTTGTTAAATTTACGTGTTTTTATTGCTTTTTGATTCTTGACAAAAAGGGGGGAGAACGTAAGATATTTTGAATATAACAGTATGGAGACTCAGTCTCAAACATTTTGAATATCATAACTTCTATTTTAATCCTCTGAAAGAAAAACAGGAAAAATCTCTTGAAAAGCAACCTTTGAAAGCAATAAATTTTGTCACATTGACGTATCAAAACCTCCATCACAAATCTTTGATCAGAACATCTTCAGGGAAGTGTTTTTTCTTTATTTGAATATTCAACTAAGGGGGAGACTTTAATTTTGTATGTTCTTAAGTAATCTATCAAAATATACAAGTTTTTGTCATCATCAAAAATGGGGAGATTGTTAGAACATAGTTTGGTTCTACATCCTTGTAAGAGTTTTGATGATAACAATAACATGATATATATATATATATATATATATATATATATATATATATATATATATATATATATATATATATATATATATATATATATATATATATATATATATATATATATATATATATATATATATATATATATATATATATATATATATATATATATATATATATATATATATATATATATATATATATATATATATATATATATATATAAAGAACAAATATGTTCTCTAATAATGTATTTTAATATGCAGGAACATTCTGATGTAAGAAGCATAAAAGATGTGAGGGTTACGCTTTTGAAGCTCTGTTGTGACACATCATACTTAGAAGCAAATCCGTGTAACATGCTTAAATGAAGAAGTTATAATGTTACAACTTCTGATTACACTAACGTTGCGAGCCTAACTCTGATATTATGATAAAGTAAAATTCTGGAAGAACGAAAGAAGTCTCAAATGGTAATATACATCTTCTGATATGATCCCAAGAAAGCAACGTTTTGATGCGTTATAACTTATTTATTACAAATCAAAAGTAACGGCTGAACCAAGACAAGATCTATATCTTTGGAAAGTACATTAAATACACTTTATCAACCTTCTAAAAGCATATTCTCATGTCTCTCATGCATCACCTATATAAAGAAAACTTGAAGAATAAATACAACACAACTCTACTGCGCACTGTCAAAGAAAAATATTATTACCCTGTTCTATCTTGTGTTTTTCAATTGTGTATACATCACTGTTGTGATATAGTTTTGTTTAGAAAACATATTTTTACATGCCTTTAATTGATTTATCTTGTAATACCTTGAGAAAGCCGAGTTGTGGTTTAAACTCAAGAAATCATTGACAGTAGTCATTGTATCTGTGTAATCAAGTTTTGATTAGTGGATTAAGACCTCATTTGAGAGATGCGAAATCACCTTGGAAGGTGGAATGGAGTAGTTTGAGTTCAAACAAACCAGGATAACCAACATGGCTACTGTCTTATTTTTGAAAACCCCAATTCAAACCCCCTACTTATGTTTTTCCATTCTTCATAACAGTTCTCTAGACCAATTTCTGAAGACTCTAAAGACAAGGTTCTATTGAACAAATTTTTGAAGACTCTGATGAAAAGGTTATTAAGACTCTAAAGACCGAGTGTTGAATACTCTAATGACAAGTTTCATGTTGGACAACTTTTTAAGACTCTGATGACATGGTTCTAGAGACTTAGCTTTGATCCTTCTACACATGCCTCAACCATTTTACAACCAGAAGCCTCTAAAGATTTGAAGAGAAATATCAAAAGGTTTCACGTTAGTGATGGTATAAGGTACAACATCACCTCGCCTCCACTACGCTGTTTTTATGGCACAAGGACTGTACTAGTGTACTGGATTGTCTACCATTCTCTCACTAACCTTTGCAAGAAGACAACTGAAATTTTGGTATTTCTATTCTACCCTCCAACAGATTTCTTTTCATCTATAAAAGGAAGACTTAGAAGAATTAGAATTATGGAAGAACTTTGAAGAAACTCATGCTAACTCAAGTTGCTGAAATGCTGCCAAAATAACTTTTTAATTTTTTTAAAGCAAAGAGTTTTTGCTCATTAAATTTCTAGCAAGGAACTTTTTTTTGTTAACTTGCTTAAAACTTTTGTGTTATTATCTTTACTTCATTCTTGTGTAATACGCTTTTGAGAAGAAATCTTGTTAGCATAAAAAACTTATATTCAACAATGAGTTGATTGTTCCTTGAGTGACTAAGTGTTAGTCTGTATACTCAAGAAGTCATTGATAGTTTGTCTTCGAGGTTTTGTTCCTTGAGATACTAGAGGTCTAGTCAGGATTCTCAAGAAGTAATTAACCGTTGGTCTTTATGGTTTGTAACAATGACCGTTATTCTTGTTGCGGTTATGTAATCAGTTTGGTTATAGTGGATTATGTCCTTATTGAGAAGGAAAAATCACCTTGGCGGGTAGACTAGATTAACTTCATTAATAGTGAACCAGAATAAAAATAATTGTGTTCATTTATTTTTATTCATAAGTTAAGAGTTGGTGTTTAAGTTTTGAGGAGTTTTATTTTTGAGAAACCCAATTCAAACCCCTTTTTCTTGTGTTTCTTGCACCTTCAATTGGCATCAGAGCTCCGATTCTGGTATTGATTGTTATCAAACACTTAACCGTGTCAGATAAAGATCCATACATTTTAGAAACACTATGGCCATTCCACAACCACAAAGCATTCAAGTTCAATATGATAAAGACAACTACAATGCTAAACCTCTGATACTTGATGGTGAAAGATTTGATTATTGGAAATATATACTAGAAAGTTTATTTTCTAGGTCATGATGTTGATCTTTAGGATCTGGTAGTTAATGGCTACGAACATCCCACATATTATAGTGGAAGTAAGCTTGAAAGAAGAGCTATGAATGAACAATAAAATAAAAATTATAAGAATCATCATAAAGCAAGAACTATCTTGCTGAATGTGATTTATTATACCGAGTGTGAGAAGATAACAAATAGAGACTCAGCTTAGTCTATATTTGAATATTTAAGAATGACTCAGGAAGGCAAATCTCAAGTTAAGGAGACCAAAGCCTTGGCTTTGATTCAAAAATATGAAACCTTTAAGAAGGAAGAAGATGAAATAGTTGAGACTATGTTCTCAAGGTTTCAAATTCTGGTTGCAGGACTTAAGTTTATGAATGAAGGATACTCCACTTTAGATCATGTGAAAAAGATTATCAGAAGCTTGCCAACAAGATGAAGGCCTATGGTAACTGCTCTTAAATTGGCTAAAGATATGAACAACACTTCTCTAGAAGAACTGGTGAGTTCTTTGAGAAGTCATGAGATTGAACTGGAACAAGAAAAACCTCAGGAGAGAGAAAAATTCATTGTTCTTAAAGAAGATGAGTTGTCACTATTGTCCAGAAGGATCAACCAACTCTAGAAGAGAAACTAAAGTAACAGGTTTAGAGGAGCTAGAAGGACTGGTGGTTGCTTCAAGTCTACTGTTAGACAGAGGAAGTCTGGTGGTCGCTTCAAGTCTAATTGATTATCCCAAGCTTAAGAAGGACAAACCCTGGAAAAAAGCTTTCAGAGGAAAAAAGAAAGGGCTAATGGCTATATGGGATGACTCTGATTCCTCAGGAGATGACTCTGAGTAAGAACAAGACAATGTGGCATTGATGGCAAGCATCAAAGCTTCTGACGAGGTGATCCATTTAAAATCATATGCAGGCTCTGATGAGGTATTTTCTGATCTTACTCATTCTGAACTAACTTCTTCTTTATTTGAAATTTTGGAAAAACATGAGTTGCTTAAGAACGAATTCAAAGAACTTAAAAAGTTCCATGAATCTGTTTCTAAAGAACACGTCAAACTTAAGGAACAATTTTCATCTTTAAGATAAGAAAATTATATTCGTAAGATTAATTACTCTATTCTCAAAAGAAAGAGTTCCAGTCTTGAGAAGGAAATTCTTTCAGAAGCTTCTGTGAGCACTGATGATGTCATAAAGAGATATGACAAATCATTCCAGAAATTTCTTGCTAGAAGCCTGGGTAGAAGCGTCATGGATTCAATGATCTATGGCTTAAGCAGAAATAGTACAAAAGGTATTGGTTATGATTCTTATGAAGAATCTAATTCTAAAAAAGAAGATAAATCAAATACTCTTCATTCTTATTTTGTCTCTACTGGTTCAGATCATAAGGTAAAAGAAAAAGGTAAAAACTCTTATTGTTCCTAAAGTTAAGCCTAAAGCAAAGTCTTGTTTTAAAAATTCTATTAAATATGTTTATCCAGCTCCTAAGCCCAAAGTTGTGACCAACTCTGCGAAGACTAACAAAAAAGGACCCAAAAAGCTATGGCACTACTACGGAAAGTTCCTTTCACAATGATTGGAAAAGGGATTCCATCACCCGTGACATACCATTATGGAGTAGCGTGTGGTTGTAAGTTCACTATTTCAACCACAGTGTAGAGACTGTCATATTAAGGCATGGCGCTTGCTACATATCACAATGGTTATTAATAACATTAGTTGTGATATATACACTTAGGTAATGGGTTCGAAACCCAACAACAATAATTTATTTGGAATATAATTAACATTTCACCATGATTACAATAAATAATTATTGTGGAAAGTACCCTGAATTTATTAAATAATATGTAGATTGCTTGTTTTTCCATACACGTCACTAAAGAAATACAAGCATTCAAATTGATGAAGAAGTATATAATCTGAAAATTATATTATTCTTGAAAATCAACTTAAACAAACCATTATTTTCTGAATTGTATACGTCTCATCATTCATTTCCCACTCTTTAACATATAGAATGTGGTTTAATGGTCTAACTCCTTCATGTAATCGATTCCTTTGATTCTAGTTTAATTTAAATAACAACAATTTATTGATTAAGTCTACATCATCATCGTCACTTGACATCGTGATGTTATGATGACTTATCATCATAACAATTACGATGAAAAATGATGACGATGAGGTAGACTTAGTCAATAAATTATTGTTATTGAAATTAAACTATAAGAGAAGATATCAATGTAATGAAGGAGCCAGATCATTAAACCATATTCTATATGTTAAAGAGAGTGAAAGGAATGATGAGACACATGAAATTCGGAAAAACATTGATTGATATAAGTTGGTTTTTAATTATAACTTAATTTTCAGATTATAAGTTTCTATGTCAATTTAAATGAATGTATTTTAAGGGAAGGGTTAGTGAAACAAACAAACAATCTACATAGAATATAATAAACTCAACTTAATCTTATATAATCTTTTATCAATTTTCATAATAATTTAAAGAACAAAATGTTACTAACTCACAAGAATTCTCTTTTCTTGTGACTTAGCAGTGCTTTGTTCTTGTACTGGGAATATTAATCAACAACAACAACAACAACATACAAAAGCATTTATCTATATAATACAACATCATACAACAACACCAGATATATTAAAATGTTTCAAGGAGGCACCTTTTATTCAAACTAATCGTGGAACTAGAATCAATTATGAGATTCATCTAGCTTATGATGCTATCAAAAATAAATATAATATGGATGAAGTTTACACATTATATTCATACTTATTATATTTTTCTCATAGAAAAACAAATTAGATGAAGTTTGCTGCTGCAGTTTTTATTATATTCACTTTCCCTGTGAAGAAACCTCTTTTCTTGTGACTTAGTAACATGCAACATAACAATAACATCAACATACACTAAGAGCAGAGAATATTTGTCAACAAAACAACAACATATAACAACATATAAAAATAAATAAAAAACCATAAACTATCTAACAAGAAGAAAATCATAAGAAAATTATGTGAAACATAACAACAATATACAAAAAAAGAGAGAATAAGGAAGAAGAAAAATACCTTTATGTATGAAGAACATGATTGACGACTATTCTGTAGAATAGGAATGATAATGACAAAGAAGAAGATAAAAAGTGGGTTTTAGGGTTTTGTTATGAAAGATACGGTGATATAATCAAGAAGCGGGAGTTAATTCGCTTATATATGGATAAATAATTTCACAACGGTTGGCATAACCAACCGTGGTGATAAGGTTATATATATATATATATATATATATATATATATATATATATATATATATATATATATATATATATATATATATATATATATATATATATATATATATATATATATATATATATATATATATATATATATATATATATATATATATATATATATATATATATATATATATATATATATATATATATGTGTGTGTGTGTGTGTGTGTGTGTGTGTGTGTGTCACAATGCTTGAACGAAACAACCGTAGTGATAACCTTTTATTTTTTATTTAAAAATTAATAAAAAACAAAAGTCGCGTTTTAACGTTAATGGAATAAAATATTTAAGGACGCTGAGGTTCAAACCCATGAAAGATTGATTGTATCACCATAATTAGTTCATCAACCGTTATTAATCCTAAAAATTATTAATTAAAAAACAAAATAAAAATGTTAGCGCCTGAGTTTGGAGATGTAACCATGGTGTTTGGAAGAAGCGTGGTGACACGAGCGTTGTTGTTTGCGCGTTTTGTAGTAGTGTGGTTACCTCAGAAGTAGATGATTTATGTTGCAGATATCCTTAGAAACGATATCAAGACACCAACCATGATACATGGTCTCTGGCTGCTCGCGACACATGTTGGAAAGAAGGCATGTGTTCCAAAGCCTAGAACTTAAGTCTGGAGGCATCGTAGGTTTCGGAGCTGATCAGAAATGGAAGATTACAGGCTTCGGAACAATTGGTAATGGTTCTCTCCCTTCTATTAATAATGTTTTGCTTGTTGATGGATTAATGTACAACTTATTGTCCATAAGTATATTAAATGACAATGGTTATGATATAATGTTTAAGAAAAACTTTTGTAAGGATGTTATTCAAAAGGGTGGCTCAATCATTTTTAATGGCAAGAGGAAGAACAACATCAATAAGATTAGACTTTCTGATCTTAAAGATAAAAACACAAAATTCCTTTTGTTTATTAATGAAGAGAAATGGATATGGCCTAGACATTTGGGACATGTTAGCATGAGAAGAATCTCTCAGCTAATTAAGCCTTATCTTGTCAGAGGCCTTCCAAAACTTAAGTTCTCTTCAGAAGATATTTGTGAAGCATGTCCTAAGGGAAAGTTTTCAAAAACTTATTTTAAAGAAAAGAATGTTGTTTCTACTTCTAGGCCGTTGGAGCTTCTGCATATTGACTTGTTTGGACCAGTGAAAACTGCTTCTGTCAATGGTGAGATGTATGGATTTGTCATTATTGATGACTATATTCATTGGACATGGGTTAAGTTTCTTAAGCACAAGGATGAGTCACATTTTTTGTTTACTACCTTCTGCTCTCAAGTACAAAATAAGATGAACCTCAGAATTGTCAAAGTCAGAAGTGATCATGATGGCGAGTTTGAAAATAAAAACTTTGAAAAGATTTTTGATGAATATGGCAATTCCCATGATTCCACCCATCCTAGAACTCTACAACAAGATGGAGTTGAAGAGAGGAAGAATAGGACTTTGCAAGAAATATCCAGAACCATGATCAATGAGACTAACATAGAAAAGCACTTATGGGCAGAGGAAGCCAACACAACATATTACATTCAGAATAAAGTCTCTATAAGACCTATTCTAGGTGAGACTCCTTGTGAATTATGGAAGAAAAGAAAACCCAAGTTTTCATATATTTCATCGTTTTGGATGTGTTTTTTTTATGTTGAACACTAAAAATAATCTAAAAATGTTTGACTTTAAAGCTCAAAAGTGTATCATGTTAGGATACTCTGAACACTCAAAAGGCTATAAAGTGTATAACATTAAAACTCTTATTATTGAAGAATTTATTCATGTTAGATTTGATGATAGTCTTGACCCTGAAAAGTAAAAGGTAGTTGAAAAGTTTGCAGATCTGGAGATCACCTTTTCATACTCAGAAGGTGATGGTACTGCTAGAAAGGATCCAAAGAAGAAATACTCAGAAGGAGCTCAACCAGAAGAGGTTGAAGTTCATACTCTTCTAAGGAACCACAAAACGAGATCCTCACATTTTGAAGAATTAATTCAGGGCGATATATTCGAACCGGTCAGAACCAGATCCTCCTTCAAACCCTTAGAATAGACACTTTTGGGTTTTGTGTCCCTTACAGAGACTACATTTGTTAATGAAGGCCTTCTGGAACCTAAATGGATTCTGGCTATGCAAGAAGAGATGAATCGATTATCCATCAATGATGTGTGGGATCTTGTGCCAAGCCCCAAAGGAACTCATATGATTGGAACTAAATGGGTATTTAGAAACAAGCTCAATGAAAAAGGAGATATGGTAAGAAACAAGGCTCAACTGGTTGCACAAGGTTATAGTCAGCAAAAAAGGATTAACTATACATAAGCCTTTAAACTGGTTGGCAGGTTAGAGTCTATTTGTATCTTAATTTCATTTGTTTTTAATCATAACATCATCTTGTATCAAATGGTTGTTAAGAGTTCATTTCTGAATGGCTACATAACTGAGGAAGTGTATGTACACCAACCTCCTAGTTTTGAAAATCATAAAAATCCAGAATTTGTTTTCAAACTTAAGAAATTATTGTATGGTCTGAAACAAGCTCTAAGAGCTTGGTATGAAAGATTAAGTAAATTATTTTAGAAAATGATTTCACCAGAGGAAAGGTTGATACCACCTTGTTCTATAAGACTTTCAAAAATGGAATTTTAGTAGTTCAAATATATGTTGATGATATTATATATGGTTCTGCTAATGCCACTTTGTGCAAGGAATTTTCTAAGTCTATGCAGGTTGAGTTCGAGATGAGCTTAATGGGAGAACTTAAGTTCTTTCTAGGAATTCAAATCAATCAAGACCCAGAAGAGACATTACTCCATCAGAGCAAATAAACCAAATAACTTTTGAAGAAGTTTGATTTGTCTGAGTGTAAGACATCAAAGACACTTATGCATCCTACTTACATTCTGCAAAAGGAAGAGGTAAATGGTAAGGTAGATAAGAATTTGTACACATATATGATAGGTTCTCTATTATATTTGACTGTTTCTAGGCCAAATATTTTATCCAGTGTCTCCGGGTGTACACATTTTTTTGTTTTATCCCTAATTTTTTCCCGAACCTTTTTGGTTTGCCGAGATGCCCTTGTTTTGCCTAGGTGTGTCAACCTAGCGGGTTTCTTATGCGTAGTATCTTTTGACTATGTCCGTGTTCACGGGGTGCGGTATGTATTTGCCATCCATATTGGTCAAGATCATTACTCCACCATAGAATATGCTTTTGATTACAAATGGTCCTTCATATGTAGGAGTCCATTTTCCCCTGGGATCACCTTGCGGCAGTATGATGCGTTTGATCACCAGATCCCCGACTTGATATACTTGGCGTCTGACCTTTTTGTTGAAAGCCTTGATCAACCGTTTTTGATACATTTGACCATGACAGACATTAGTAAGCCTTTTCTCATCAATCAAGTTTAGTTGATCAAGTCGAGTCTAGATCCAATCGTCTTTGTTCAGTCCTGCATCCTGCATAATTCTTAGAGAGGGGATCTGAACCTCAATAGGCAAGACAGCTTCCATGACGTATACCAGAGAGTAGGGTGTTGCCCCGGTTGATGTGCGCATTGTGGTATGATACCCGTGGAGAGCGAATGGTAGCATCTTATGCCAGTCTTTGTACGTGACTGTCATTTTCTGTATGATCTTTTTAATGTTCTTATTTGTAGCTTCGACAACACCATTTATCTTGGGCCGGTAAGGGGGAGAATTGTGATGCTGGATCTTGAATTGCTCGCACAAGGCGGTGATCATAGTATTTTTTAGATTCGTACCATTTTCTGTGATGATCCTCTCCGGGATACCATACCGACAGATGAGATTTTTCTTGATGAATCGGGCGACAACATTCTTGGTAATAGAAGCGAAAGAAGCTGCCTCAACACACTTTATGAAATAGTCAATGGCCACCAAGATGAAGCAGTGTCCATTAGAGGCTTTTGGTTTGATTTCCCCAATCATATCTATGCCCCACATACCAAAGGGCCAAGGAGCCGTCAAGACATTCAGAGGAACCAGAGGTACATGCACCCTGTCAGCATAGATCTGATAGTTGTGGCAGGTTCGAGAGTGTTGATAGCAATATGCTTCCATGGTAGACCAGTAATAGCCTGCCCGTAGGATTTTCTTTGCCATTGTATGCCCACAGGAATGGGTGCCAAAAGTGCCCTCATGTAGATCAGCCATGATATTTTTTTCCTCAACCTTATCTACGCAACGGAGCAAAATAGAGTCATGGTTGCGTTTGTAGAGAATTCCATTACTAAGGAAGAACTTAGTAGAGAATCTCCTTAAGAACTTTTTATCATTGACTGAAGCTCCTTCCGGATATTCTTGAGCCTCGAGATACCTCTTGACTTCGTGAAACCAAGGTCAGTCCACTACTTCTTTAGTATTAATCTCGTGACAGTGAGCTGGTTCATCCATTCGTTCAATGTTGATCTGGGGAGCCTCATTATCCCATTTAAGTTTAAACATGGATGACATTGTGGCTAGTGCGTCTGCTAGCTGATTTTCTTCTCACAGAAAATGCTCGAAGGTAATCTTCTCAAAATGTGAGATTAATGTCAACACATGTTCTTTGTAGGGGATAAGGTTAGGGTGTTTGGTGTCCCATTCCCCTTTGATATGGCTGATGACCAAAGCTGAATCTCCGAATAAATTTAAGGATTTGATCCCCAAATCTATGGCATCTTTGAGACCAAAAATGCACGCTTCGTATTCTGCCATGTTATTTGTACAATTGAATCAGAGTCTTGCAGTAAAGAGAGTATGACACCCTTCAGGAGATATGAGTACAACACCAATACCATTGCCGAGTGCGTTGGACGCCTTATCAAAAACCAGGGTCCATCGGGATCCTTGTTCAGGTCCGTCATATGGTCTGAATTCTTCACAGTTGTTTACCATCATGATGTCTTCATCTGGGAATTCGAACTTCATGGACTGGTAGTCTTCTACAGCTTGGTGAGCAAGGTGATCAGCTAGTACACTGCCCTTTATTGCTTTCTGGGTAGTATATTGTATGTCATATTCTGTCAGGATCATCTGCCATCTCGCTATTCTCTCAGAGAGGGCAGGTTTCTCGAAGATTTATTTTATTGGATCCATTTTAGATATCAATAAGGTAGTATGGGTCAACATATACTATCTTAGCCGGCGAGTAGCCCATGCCAGAGTGCAGCAAGTTTTCTCGAGCAATGAATATCTTGTTTCACAGTCTGTAAACTTTTTGCTCAGGTAATAAATAGAATGCTCTTTTCGGCCAGACTCGTCATGCTGCCCCAGCACACACCCCATTGAATTTTCCAAAACAGTTAGATACATGATCAAGTGTATTCCCTCGACTGGTGGCCTTAAAACAGGAGGCTCTTGCAGGTACTCTTTGATCTTGTCGAAAGCAGTTTGGCACTCATCATTCCATTTGACTACTTGATCTTTCTTCAGTAATTTGAAGATTGGTTCACAATTAGCTGTTAGGTGAGAAATGAACCTTGCAATGTAGTTTAACCGTCACAAGAATCCTCTGACTTCCTTCTCAGTACAAGGAGCAGGCATCTCTTGTATCTCTTTCACCTTGGCAGGATCTACTTCAATACCTTTATTGCTAACAACAAAGCCTAGGAGTTTACTAGACCTTACTCCAAACGTGCATTTATTTGGGCTCAACCTCATCTTGTACTTCTTTAGCCTCTCAAACAGTTTCTATAAATGATCAAGATGCTCTTCTTCTGTTTGAGATATAGCTATCATGTCGTCCATATAGACCTTTATTTCGTGATGTATCATGTCGTGAAATAGAGCTACCATGGCATGTTGATAGGTTTCCCCAACATTCTTCAGCCCGAATGACATAACCTTGTAGTAGAATGTGCCCCACTGTGTGGCAAAGGTTGTTTTCTCCATGTCCTCAGCCGCCATTTTGATTTGGTTGTAGCCTGAGAAACCATCCATGAAGGAAAACACTTTGTGTTGTGCCATATTGTCAACTATAATATCAATGTGGGTAAGTGGGAAATCATCCTTAGGGCTCGCCCAATTCAACTCTCTGTAGTCCACATACATTCATACCTTGTCGTCCATTTTAGGCACGGGAACAACATTGGCAACCCATTGCGGATAGGAGGTGACGACCAAGAATCCGACGTTGAATTGTTTCATGACTTCTGCTTTGATCTTCTCTGACATGTCTGGTCGCATGCAGCAGACCTTTTATTTTACCAGAGCACAATCCTCTTTTGTAGGTAGACAATGTACTATGATATATGCATCAAGTCCTGGCATGTCTTCGTACAACCAGGAAAAGACCTCAACATAATCGTGTAGCAACTGAGTTAGACTCTCTTTGACACTGGGATCTAGATTGGCACCCACCTTGACTTCTCTTTTATCTTCTTTAGTACCTAGGTTGATTGTGTCCACTGGTTCTTCGTGGGGCTGAATGGTCCTCTCTTCTTGTTGTAGTAACTTGGCGAGTTCCCCTGGCACTTCACAATCTTCCTCACCTCCGTCTTCGGCTCGGTAGATTATATTTCCAGAGTCACAAAAGGCCATAGCAGAACTGTTACCCATGGGATCCTGAGTGGATGTAGACCTGCATTGTAAGTGTGAGTGTTTGTAAGAGTATAGCTATATTTGAAAGAAATGAAAAATGTAAAAAATAAAAACAATGAGCACAAAGTTTGTATGAAAAAAATGTCAATGATTCATTGATGTCAATGGAAATGAGATAATAACCCTTACAAATGGACCATTGTGCCTCGGGTAAGACACAAGGTTTTAAGATTCTGAATTGTTTTAATATTACAGATTCGACAAAATTTAAAGACAAATTATTGTTGGATAAATGTGATCGGGACAAAATCTCTAGCCTCCCAGTTGTCGAGCCCTCCACTGATAGTTGGGTAAATCCAATCCTCCATGTTATAGATGTCTTCATCATCCTCCACGGCGTAGACTTGGTGGTTGTTGATCTTCAAGGGTGGTCCTCTGGAACGAGCGCGACGTACAGCCTTCTGGGCTCCTTAAGTGAAACCCAAACCAAATTTGTCATATTTGTATGGGATATCTTGAAGTTGGCCCCAAATAGTGCACCCACCTTCTTCTATCGCTGCCTTGGCATCTTTCAAAGACGACATCTTGAGCAGGGGCCTTGTAATCTTGGGGACTTGAGACACATCCTTGGTTATTGCCACAATATGCGGGACTTCTTCAAAATGCTGGAATGGAGTTTCAATAAATTCACCATCTAATTCCATATACCTGAAGGAATTTAGATGATTGACCATATACTCTTCTTCTCCATGAACTATGATGATTTTCCCTTGAATTGGATATTTCAGAATTTGATGCAACATAGAAGTAACGAAACCAGCATTGTGAATCCACGGTCAGCCTAACAAGCAGGAATATGAAGGGCGAATATCCATTACATAAAAAGTTGAATCAAATTCTTGGGTTCCAACTTTTAAGGGGATGTCCACTTCCCCATGCACCATCCATTTTGAGCCGTCAAAAGCTCTCACTACTATGTTGCTCGGTTTTAATGTCAATCCTTCGCATTCAAGCCTATCAAGAGCCTTTTTAGGCAACACATTCAAAGACGAACCAGTTTCAACCAAGACATGGGCCAAGGTCGTGCCCCAGTATTCGACTGAGACATGCAATGCTTCATTATGCTTCCTCCCCCTTGGCGTTAAATTAGCATCCGAAAAACCTAAACCAATATCTGCGGTCAAGCTGGCTACACAGTCTCCGAACTGATCGGCAGATGTTTCTTGGGGTACATGGGCAGTTTTAAGGAACTTTACCAATGCCTTTGCATGAGCCTCAGAACATAATAATAAAGCCAGCATGGAAATTTTTGATGGAGTTTGCCCCAGTTGCTCGACTACGTTGTAGTCGCTTCTTTTTATGATCTTTAGAATTTCCTCCATCTCTTTTCGGGAAGTCTCAGGGATAGCTACTGATTGTGCCTTCGTCCGGACAGACTCAATCAGAATACTTTTATCTCGAGTCTTGGTTGACTCGGCAGCAGGAATGTCAGTAGGGGTGATAACAGGGATTGTAACAGTTTTGTCAACATGGGTATTAGCAGAGATGATTATAGGACTTGGAATAGCCTTTGGAGGAGCAACAACAACATGAATGATTACGGGTCCAGAAATAGCTTTTGGAGGAGCAATTTCTGGAGAGAATACCCTTCCTCTTCGGGTTATATTACTAGTCCCTACGATATTACTGATATTGGCGTCAACTTTCTCAGAACTTGAATCTTCATCCGCTGTCCAATCTTCATTGATACCGTGGTAGTAGACATCACCTCCATAATTCCATGGGACGGCTTTGTCTGACGAATACGGGATTGGTCCCGGCATTGTAATTATCAATGAAGCCACTTTAGGAACTGATGTAATTCTAACGGATCTTTTGGTGGAGACCCAGGAAGAATTTTCGGAAATGGTCACGATGGAAACATCATTATAAGAAACAGTTGGAATTGAAGTCTTCTCGAACAAAATCTCCTTGTTATCTATTAGGTATTGAACGCCTGCTTTTAACAAAGGACAGCTGGTTGGTGAGGATAAACAGAAATGACAGCTTTCATCACAACCTGGGAATACACCGACATTCAACAAGTTCTTTTTGATAGTCAGGAGTGAGGTCACCAGTTCATCAACTGAAGTAACAAGCATATCTTCCTCAATGGCGTTGGCATTATGGCCGTGCTTGGGCATAGGGACAGTGATTACATTGGGAATTTCTGGCGCGTCAAATTCAATCTCTTTGGCTTCAAGAAGGTCTTGTACTTTGTTTTTCAGAGCCCAACAGTTGTTAGTGTCATGGCGGGGATTCTCAGAATGGTATGCACAGCGGGCATTAGGATGATAGTGAGGAGAGGTTGTGTTAGGATCCTTTGGAGCTTCTTTCAAAGTCACTAGATTGGATCTTAACAAATGTGGTAATACTTTAGATAGTGTCATATTAATTTGTGTGAATTGTATGACTGGTCTTTCCATTCTTGGTTGGTTGCTTCTTTGCTGAGCAGGCGCAAATTTAGGAATCATGACAGCCCCCACCATCGAACGACGTTCATCCCTATCTTGATTTCTCTGAGGATATACAGCACCAACTTCTTTCTTTCCAATGAATGGTTTCCTTACAGCAGCAGAGGATCCATCTTTTTGAATCTTCCCATTCTTTATCACGTCCTCTACTCTTTCTCCAGTTAGTATCAATTCGATAAAACCTGCTGATGAACTCCCAATTAAGCGATTAAAGAAAGGACCAGACAAAGTGCCCAATAACATGTCTACTAATTATCTTTCAGCTAGAGGAGGCTGGACTCTTCCTGCTAAGTCCCTCCATTTTTGTGCATAGTCTTTAAAGCCTTCACTTGAAACCATGGCCATACTCTGGAGTTGAGTACGTGTGGATGCAAGATCAGCGTTGTATTGGTATTGTTTGTAAAAGGCAGCGGCCAGATCTTCCCAGTTATGAACATTGGCTCTTTCTAACTGATAAAACTAATCAAGTTGAGTTCCAGACAGACTGTCTTGGAAGAAGTGTACCCATAAATCCTTGTCAGTGGTATGAGGCAGGATTTTCCTCACATAGGACCAGAGATGCACTTTGGGACATGAAACTCCATCATATTTGGCGAACACTGGTGCTTCTAATTTTGGAGGAATGACAATCCCCAATACTAATCCCAATTCCTCAAAGTCCAATCCAGACACTTTTTGAATTTCCATTGCACTTAACCGTTCTTCCAGATGCTTATACTTATCGTCGGCTGAAAGATATTGTTCTTTAGAATAATCTTCTTTTTGTACCCCAAAATTTTCCCTCTCATATTTCTCAAAACATTGCAAGAAAAATCTCCAAGTGGCTCAAGCTTACTCAAGAGTTGGTCAGACAAGCTATCTCCTAAGGCAGTCAACCCCAAATTAGGGTTTTGTGTTACATCAAGATCTTTGAATCCAAATGACCTCAAGTGCTCCCCAATATCCTAATATGTTATCAAGATCATCCATGCCAAATTTCAAGCCTTGAAGAGGAAGTTTGCTCAGTCCATTGCTTAAAGATCCAAAAATTGATTGTGCTAGGGCAAAAGTCAACTGTGACCTATAAACAGTCAAACCTCAATATTTTTTGTCAACATTATCATTATGAAGATTATTTCATCATTTGATCAAGGGTTGATCATGATTCATCAAGGATTGCTCAAAATTCATCAAGACTCAAAAGTTGCTAAATTAGGGTTTTGTAGGAAAACTCAACTCAACTTTGACCAAGCATAACTTTCTCATACTTTATGAGAAATGACCCATCCAAAGCTAATTTTGAAGAGTATGAAATTCCCTACAATCCATATTCATACCCCAAGATCAAGAAATGCACTCACAAGAAGTTATAAATTTGGACATTATAGGTCATTTTTAAAAGTCAACAAAAACACCTTTTTTGCCAAAGCATATAACTTGAGAATGGAATATCAAAATGAGATTAGACCAAAAGGGTTGGTTAGAGGACATCTGAAGCTTTCTAAAAAGTCTAAGAACACTTCCAAAAGTTCAAAATTGAAGAAGTTATGCATTGTTGAAGTTGGGCATTTTTGCAAAATTGCCAAAAGTCAACTATCCCCCAAACTTTAAATTTTGTCAAATGGGCCCATTCTTTTCCACTTGATTTGAGCTTGCATAGTTGCCCACGTGTCCTAGATTCAGCCATGAGCCCATATTCTATTTTTATTATTTAATTTCATTTTTTATTGAATTTATTCATTTTAAATCAAACTAAATCAAATAAAATCCAAACTTTGATTATCTAAGATCTTTTTGGCCATTTCAGGATTGGATCATCATCATTAAGAGCATCAAATTCGTATCACACTAAACCATGTGCAAAAGGATTGATTTTTGACAAATTTGGCATGCTTTAAAATGGGGATCAAATCAATATGCAAGCCATGATGGGAGAAGATTTGGACCATAATTGTTACCCTAACACAATATGCAGTACATAAGGAAGCTAAACAAATCGAGATAGAGGTTGGAGGCTGCAACAACAGGCAATACAAAAGTTGCAAAATTCACTAAAAAGTGTGAAATCAAAATCATACTTAGAGGCATTTTCAGAAGCAGAGACCAATCCCAATCGATTCCTGGGTGATCATACAACCTTCTTGGATCAAAAGCACGCATCCTCAGGCCTTCAAAAGCACTGTAAGCATCACGTTACTTAGCCCTGTATTCGAAATCATAACTCTCTATTCTTGCATCATTTGGACAAATCATTGATATATTTGTGATCTTCATAGTATTTCCAAGCTTTTGGCATTAGTTAATTTTGTTTATCTGACCTGTAAAGCCAAATACCATAGCTAGGTTTTCGTGGGTTTTTTTTGGGTGTTTCTCTTTCAGGAAAAATTGGCCACCAAGAAGGGTATGGTTGTGACCGGGATGATGAGACGAGCACAACCATGCCCTTAGAATTCATTTTCATGGCTTACAGCAGATTTTGAAATGTGCATGACTTATAGTGACGATCTTTGTCTGTTGGTATAAGTATGAAATGTTTTAGCCATGGATGGAAGGTAGAAGACGAAGGCGTGTCACGCCATGGTTGGCCCATTCAAATCACACGCGCATTTTTGTTTTGTTCTGACCATTGACTTTCTTTCTTTTATTATGCATTATTTCTAATATATTAAAAATAAGCAAAATGGCCTAGTGGCAAGCGTGCGTTCCAATCACCATCAGGACCTGGGTTCGAATCCCAGGTCCCCCACTTTCATTCATAATTTTATTTTTCAGGTGATTTGGTACATATGCCTAGCTACAGTCCATCATACATCCTCAAGCATCCAGTTGCCAGATGGCCCAAGGCCAAATCTGATGGCCAAGAATTGATGGACCACCAAAGACCAAGTCAGCACATGCACGCTGGATCAAGGAAAGTCAAACGAGGCCAACATAATTGGGCCTTCAGCTTGCTATTCTGACCTCCAAATTCAGGCCCAAACCCCCTTACTCTCTCCTATTTATTTTTGTTTTATTTAATTGTTTATTATATTTTATTTAATTACTAACCAATTAAAATTCAGTGCTTTTTTTATAAAATAAAATCACAAAAACATTTTTTTATCAAATCAACTTTTAATTTTTATTTTTATTAATAAATACTAATAAATTAACTTAGGTCTTAATTAGAATAACTTTAATTCTTTTTTTTAATAATTAAAATTCAATTAGATTTAATTAGGTTTTTACTAACATTAATTAATTTTTTATTTCTTTCTTAAAATACCAAAAAACCAAAAATAACCTTTTTTCATTTAATTAATTAATTTATTAATTTAGCAATTATTTTAGATTAATTTCTTTCATAAAATAAAAAATAACAAAAAGATCTTTTCTTTTACAAAAAGGGTCAAAACCCTAATCTTGCGCCCGATTTAATTTCCCGCATGCGATTTACTTTATTTATTCAATATTGTACTTGCCTCCGGTTTGTAATAGTTAATAGGACTTTTATTATTTTTTATCGCTTTATTTATTTTTAAAGGGTTTGTCTTTAGCGATGTAAATACCTGATGCCTTGTAATTTAAATTCCGCAATTTATTTTCCGCCAAATATAACTGTTAGATGTTTGATAATAGGGATGCATGACAAGACTGAATGTTTTAACCTAAAATCAACTTAGATCACCATTAACATGTACAAAGACAAAAAATAACTGAAAATGACACACTCGCACATGCGCACTCTTAGGGTACATCCCACTTGGTTGCCTTCGTACGCGGTCATTGAGTATAGGTCACTTTAGAGGTCGCCCTCTTGTCCAAAGATCATAGTTGCCTCGAAACGGTTGCCTCGGATATTGTTGCCTCAAAACAAATGATCTAAGACATTAGGGTTACTGCTAAAGCGTCCTAACATTGCTTTAGTGACCGCACGTCCCTAATTCGAATTGACCCTCAAACTCCAATGACGATGCTACCTACTTATCAATAGTAGGATAGCATTGTCTAAAGGAAGATAGCATAGAAGGATTCCTTTTTCAAGTAGATAGATGGTTCTTAAGTACTTGCTCTTTCAAAAAAACAAAATCTTTTTCACACTTACACTTTTCGAACAAAGTTTTTCAAAAAAATACTTCATACGCTCTTGAAGACAGAAGCAAGAGTTAAATCGAAGTTTCAAAACAAAAACTTTTTCAAACTGACAAGCACAAAGAAAGCAAATTTTGAAAACAATATGAGCAAGTACCTAAGAGCCCGTGGATAACTACGGATAGAAAGGGTGCTAACACCTTCCCTTTCTATAATCTAACCCCCCCCCCCCCCCCCCGAACCCGAGAAATATCTCAAAAAAGGATTTTTTTTTTCTGTGCTTTTTTCCTTTCCTTGTTGGATAAAACAAAAGTCGGTGGCGACTCTTGCTTACCGTGACATTTTGCGAACATAAACGCAAAACACAAACCAGCATTCCAAAAAACAATCAGTTCTTCCCACCGTATCACAGAACTGGCGACTCTGCTGGGGACGCTTAATAAGTGGGGTGTACCTTAGAAATAGTTCATATTGTTTTCAATTGCTTGACTTGTATGCTTTATATTTGTGGGCTTGTATCAGAGTTACTATAGATCCTAACCCGGATCTGGGGGATACCCTTTAGGTAAGTAGCAATAAATTGTGAGGGAACTGTACGGCGTAGACCAATACGGTTGAAGCAGTAGCTACGTTGGTGTGGCACTTTAGTATGTACTGATATCCCTTGTGGCGCAACAAGGAGAATATGGGTCTGCTAAGGGGTCATTAAGCATCAACTGACCTTAGAACCTTTAAATTTACCAACTTGGCCATAGAACAGTAGCAGTATGCTACACTCATTGAGACTAAATTATCGCGATGATTCCGGCCGCAAAAAAGGTTGTAAACTGGAATTATGACCGATCGAGGGTAGTCAGTGATATTGAGATCCTCTAGAACCCGGTTACTATTTTTAGGACAGGTTTGAACCAACTGAACTGAAAGAGGGTAGTACCTAAACTCCTTGCCAACCTGAAATCTAAGGGCTATCTGTGTGACTTGTGTGCCTTTATCATGTTTGCTATTTGTGGATACTTGTGGTGTGTTTTCTATCATGACATCATGACATCATGACATTTCATGCATCTTGAATTAGACTAACCTATTTCAAAGACAGGAGGGATTCATCTTTGTTCTGTTTTGTAGGTCATGGCACCCATACGTAGGAATACCATCCGGATCAACTTTGTCCAAGTTCCCACTCTGCTTAAAGAATTGGTTGCAAAGATTTCAGATACTACCTCCTTCATCAGAAGACATGGGCACCTTATTGGTTTGGTCACCTTCAAGATGGATGAACAGATGATGAGAGTCTTAGTCCAGTTCTTTGATCCACTGTACCATTGCTTTACTTTTCCGGACTACCAGCTGGTCCCTACCTTGGAAGAGTTCTCTGATCTACTGGGTATATCTATTCTGGAGCAAACCCCGTTCACAGGTTGGGAGAAGATCCTTAGGCCGGAAGAGATTGCTTCAGCCCTTCATCTGACAAAGGATGAGGTAATGTAAAACTGGGAAACTCGTAGTGGAGAAAAGGGCTTCTTGACTAAATTCTTGGTTGGTAAGGCTAATCAGTTCTGGGACAGTCTAGACTTCCAGGCATTTGAAGATATTATGGCTCTGCTCATATATGGTTTTGTGTTGTTTCCTAACTCGGACTCCTTCATTGATGTGAATGCGGTAAAGATCTTCATCTCCGGTAATCTTGTGCCCACTCTCTTAGGTGACATTCTTCATTCTCTTTATGCCCGTACTGCTCAGAGGCGGGGAACCCTTATGTGTTGTACTCCATTATTGGCGAGGTGGTTTATTTCTCACCTCCCCAAATCAGTCCTAAAGAACAAAGAAGGCATGGGTTGGGCCTATAGGATTATGTTTATCTCTCATAATGACATCATTTGGACTATTAAGGGCATGGACGAGGTGGCTATTATTGATCGCTGTGGGGAATACCCCAATGTTCCACTGATAGGAACCAACGGAGGGATCACTTATAATCCGTGCTTGGCCTTACGTCAGTTTGGGCGAGCTAGAAGGGAAGGACCCCATGAGTTGCTAATGCCTAGTATTGTCTTTGATTTCCAAGGAGATAGTGATGAGCAACGCCGCAGATTCATAAGAGCCTGGGATAGAGTACACAGGTTTGATCCACACGAGCTAGGTGTGAAGAATTCTCTACCAATGGAACCATATCTCCGATGGGTTCGTATCTGTGCCCAAAAGCTGGGAATGCCCTACGAAGTTGTCTTGCCTATCATTGTTGAAGTTGCTGATGAAGAAGGGGTTCCTCTTACCATCCTACACCCTTATATGCCTATTGACATTGGGGCATTGAAGAGGTCCTGGATGCAGCTGAGGGAGGAACGGGATACTTACCGAGAAAATTATCACGAGCAAGAGCAGAAGATCTAGAAGTTGACCAGGCAGCTGGAGAACGAGCGAATCCTCAATGACTATGTCCGCACTGACAAGAAACGACCATGGGAGCGTTGATATCTTTTGATCATTTCTAGTTTTGATTTACTTTTCAGTTTTTCTTTCTTGTAACGCCTTAAAGGCATCTGTTGAACAATTGAATTTCAAGTTTATCTAATAAAAGTGTGTTTCATTTTTGTTTACGAATTTGAATCTCTCGACGTCTTTGAAATCATATCATACGCATATCATTCTCATGCACCTCATAACAGGTACCCTTACAGGTTGCTTATCTTCTTCGCTGTTTATTTCAACATCATGTCTTATGAACCATCAACTGAACAAGCAATCAAGGCTCTACAGGCTCAAAATGCCCAGTTCCAAGAGTTGTTCATGAGTTTGGCTAAGGGTCAGCAAGATCTGAAGACCCTTATCCTGAAAGAGAAGAAGAAGAAGAAGAAGAAGAAGAAGAAGAAGACGATCCTATTTAATATGGGTCGCAGATTCAGAAACGATTTGCGAGAAGAGGTTGATTTAACCCCCTCATTTGGAGGGAAAGATAATCAGGAAGAAAGGAGGGCTCCTAGCCCTGTTGTTTCAGACAGCGAGACCGACTTCGACGAAGACCAGTATCCTCCTGCTGAGGATAGGTATAAACAACTAAAAGACCGGTTGAGTGCGACGGAAGTTCAGAAGGTGCCTGGTCTGGACTTTGGTGATTTGGGTATGTCATCTGGGGTAGTGATTCCCCATAAGTTCAAAGCACCAGCCTTTGCTAAATACGACAGGGTTTCCTGCCCGAAACTACACCTCCGCTCGTATGTTAGAAAGATTCAGTCGTACACCGCTGACAAGAACCTATGGATCCACTTCTTTCAAGACAGTCTCTTAGGGACTCAGCTTGAATGGTTTTACCAGTTACAAGGAGCTAGTATCCGTAATTGGGAAGATTTGGCTGCTTCTTTCTACAAGCAGTACCAATAGAATGCCTACCTCGCTCCCACGCGTACCCAACTTCAGGGTATGTCTATGGGTACGGGCGAAGGTTTCAAAGATTATGCTCAGAAGTGGAGGGACCTTGCTGGAAGAGTTCAACCACCCTTGGCTGATAGGGAGCTAGTGGATATGTTTCTGGGGACCTTGTCTGGTCCATATTTTAACCATCTGATTGGAAGTTCATCGTCTGGGTTTACAGAGTTGATCATGACCGGGGAAAGGATTGAGGCTGGTATCAAATCCGGTAAAATACAGAAGGGTGCTTCATCAGGCACTGATAAGAAGCCTTTTAAGAAAGAGTCCAATGTTGTTTACAGTTCAAAAAGCCAGAATAGACCTGAACACCGCCAAGCTGTTAATGCGGTTGTTATTTAAAGACCTGCTGTTGCACCTCAGCACAACAACCAGTCAAGGGCCGAAAGACCTTGAAGACAATTCACTTAGCTCAATATGACATTATCTCAGATTCTGCTGCAGTTATTGAAAACCAACTTGGTGACTCCGAGGGAGGCCCCGAAGAGTCCAAATACAACGTCACCGAAGTACAACCCTAATGCCCGCTGTGCCTTTCACTATGATAGCCCGGGGCATGATACGGATGATTGTTGGGTTTTGAAGAACAAGGTACAGGACTTGATTGATGCTAAGGAGATTGAGTTCGGAGCACCAGAAAAGCCTAAACAAGACGTGGGGGTGAATGCTATCGGGGATGACGATGATGAAGAGTTTGATATTGACAGTTGGATATACCCAACTGCTGATGGTGGATTAAGCAACTGGACAGCGAAGGATTCTATTCATGTTTCAGTTATCACCCAGTAATGAGACTTTTGTTTTGAATTTGTAACAGACAATGTTTTAAACTTTATGGCCCGGTGCCTTACCCGGGACACTGTGGCTTCATTTGTAAGGGATTTATGTGTGTCATCTACATATATCATTAATAAAAGCATTGGACGTTTTTTGCATTTCAAATTTTGCGCTCCTTGTTTTTCTTTTATTACATATTGCAAAACAGCTATTTTACACACACTCACATATACAGGTCTACATCCACTCTGGATCTCTCTGGTAACGATTCTGCTACTGCCAGTTATGACTTTGAAAGTCCGATCAACTTAGCCGAAGACGAAGGTGAAGATGATTGCGAAGTTCCTGGTGAACTTGCTAGACTGTTACTTCAGGAAGAGAGGGTTATTCAGCCGCATGAAGAGCCCGTGGAATCAGTAAATCTGGGCACAGAAGTAGACAAGAAAGAGGTCAAGGTCGGTGCAAATCTGGAGCTTAGTGTGAACCAACGGTTGATTTAGATGTTGCGTGACTATGTTAAGATCTTTGTCTGGTCTTATGAAGATATGTCTGGGTTGGATACCGATATTGTGGTTCACCGATTGCCTACCAAGGAAGACTGTCCTCCAGTGAAACAGAAGGTCCGCCGAATGCGCCCAGAGATGTCTGAGAAAATCAAGGCTGAAGTTATGAAACAGTTCGATGCCGGTTTTCTAGCAGTTACTTCTTACCCATAGTGGGTGGCCAACGTGGTTCCGGTACCAAAGAAGGATGGTAAGGTTCGAATGTGTGTTGACTACAGGGATCTGAATAAGGCAAGCCCCAAGGATGATTTCCCTCTGCCTCATATCGACATTCTGGTTGACAACACCGCACAGCATAAGGTCTTCTCATTTATGGATGGTTTCTCCGGTTATAATCAGATTAAAATGGCTCCCGAAGACATGGAGAAGACAACCTTTGTTACTCAGTGGGGTACCTTTTGCTACAAGGTCATGCCTTTCGGATTGAATAATGTTGGGTCAACGTATCATCGCGCCATGGTCGCTTTATTCCATGACATGATTCATCATGAGATTGAGGTATACGTCGATGACATGATTGCAAGATCCCAGACTGAGGAAGAACACCTTGACCACCTTCAGAAACTATTTGACAGGTTGAAGTTGTATAAGCTGAGGTTAAACCCGAACAAGTGCACCTTCGGGGTGAGATCTGGTAAACTGCTGGGTTTCGTTGTAAGCGATAAAGGTATTCAAGTGGATCCTGCAAAGGTGAAGGCTATACAGGAAATGTCAGCTCCACGAACAGAGAAAGAAGTCAGAGGCTTTCTGGGACAACTGAACTACATTGCCCAATTCATCTCACACCTGACTGCTACTTGTGAGCCAATCTTCAAGCTACTGAAGAAGGATCAAGTGGTAAGATGGAATGATGAATGTCAGGCCGCTTTCAAAAGGATTAAAGAGTATCTCCAAGAGCCACCCATTTTGATGCCTCCAGTTGAAGGGAGACCTTTGATCTTATACTTGACAGTACTCGATAATTCAATGGGGTGTATGCTGGGGCAGCATGACGAGTCTGGCCGAAAAGAGCATGCTATTTATTACCTTAGCAAAAAGTTTACCGACTGCGAGACCTGATACTCGTTGTTTGAGAAAACTTGTCGCGCTTTGGCATGGGCTGCTCGCCAGCTGAGACAGTATATGCTGACTCACACTACTCTATTGATATCAAAAATGGATCCAATCAAGTATATCTTCGAAAAGCCTGCCTTGTCCGGAAGAATAGCAAGATGGCAGATGATCTTGACTGAGTATGACATCCAATATACGACCCAAAAAGCAATCAAGGGAAGTGTGTTGGCAGACCATTTGGCACATCAGGCAGTGGATGATTCTTAGTCTATGAACTTCGAATTCCCGGATGAGAGTATCATGTTGGTGACTGACTGTAAGACACCTGGACCGGATGAAGGACGTGAGGAAGGATCTCGATGGTTTATGTACTTTGATGGAGATTCAAACTCTTTGGGTAATGGCATTGGCGTTGTGATCATATCTCCTAAAGGCTCTCATACTCTATTCACCGCCCGACTATGTTTCAACTGCACCAACAATATGGCGGAGTATGAGGCATGCATCATGGGTCTTCGAGCTGCAATTGACTTAAGGATTAAGTTCTTGAGTGTCTTCGGAGATTCCGCTCTCGTGATCAGTCAGATCAAAGACGAGTGGGATACGAAACACCCTAATCTTATTCCTTACAAGGAGTATGTGTTGACGTTGCTTCCCCACTTCAAAGAGATAACCTTTGAACACTTCCCTGGAGAGGAGAATCAGTTGGCGGATGTGCTAGCTACGATTTCTTCTATGTTCAGAGTCAATTGGGACAACGAAGCTCCCCAGATTATCATTGAAAGTTTGGACGAACCTGCACATTGTTGTGACATTGAGACTGAGGAGGTAGCAGATAAACCCTGGTTTCATGAGGTGAAGAGGTACCTTGAGGCTCAGGAGTACCCCGAGGGTGCATCTGTTAATGATAAGAAGTTTCTGAGGAGGTTCGCAGCAAAGTTCTTCATCAGCAATGGTATCCTTTACAAGCGTAATCATGATTCAACCTTACTGCAATATGTGGATAAGAATGAAGCAGATCATGGAAGATTTACATGAAGGTGCTTTCAGAACTCATTCCAGTGGACACACCATGGCAAAGAAAATCCTACGGGCAGGATATTTTTGGTCCACAATGGAAGCCGACAGTTATCAGCATTCTCGGACCTGTCATAAGTGCCAAGTCTATGCTGATAAGGTGCATATACCTCCAGTTCATCTAAACGTCTTAACAGCTCCGTGGCCTTTTGCAATGTGGGGCATTGACATGATTGGCGAGATCATACCTACGGCATCCAACGGGCATCGTTTCATCCTGGTAGCAATTGATTACTTTATGAAGTGGGTTGAAGCAGCTTCATTCGCTACAGTGACCAAGAACGTCATGGCACGGTTCATTCGACACAATCTGATCTGTCGATATGGTGTACCAGAGAGGATCATTACGGACAATGGTACAAATCTCAATAATAAGATGATCACCGAGCTCTGCAAACAGTTCAAGATACAGCATCACAACTCTTCTCCTTACCGGCCGAAGATGAATGGGGCTGTAGAAGCGGCTAATAAGAACATTAAGAAAATTGTGTAGAAGATGACGGTGACATACAAAGATTGGCACGAGATGTTACCATTTTCTCTTCATGGGTATCGTACCTCAGCACGGACGTCAACAGGGGAAACACCATATTCCTTGGTATATGGTATGGAGGCAGTATTGCCCATTGAAGTTCAGATACCCTCTCTTCGTATTATGAAGGATGCAAGTTTGAGCGAAGATGACTGGATTCAAACCCGGCTTGATCAGCTGAACTTAATCGACGAAAAAAGACTTACTGCTATTTGTCATGGTCAGACGTATCAAAAACGGATGATCAAGGCATTTAACAAGAAAGTTAGACGATAAGAGTATCAAGTTGGGGATCTGGTGATCAAGCGCATTATCTTACCTCAAGGTGATCCCAGGGGAAAATGGACCCCTACTTACGAAGGGCCATTTGTGGTTAAGAACATTTTCTCAGGAGGAGCCATGATTCTAACCACCATGGATGGTGACGACCTTCCTCACCCCGTCAATGCAGACATAGTGAAAAAATACTACGCATGATTAACGACCCGCTAGGTCGACTGGCCTAGGCAAAAATAAGGGCTTCCCAGCGAACCAAAAAGGTTCGGGCAAAAATAAAGGATGAAAATTATAAAAAAAATTATACACCCGGCAAGTCGAAAACCTGAAAAGGCGGCTTGGGCAAAAAAGGGTATCCTGGTGGCCTGAAAACCCGAAAGGGTGGTCCAGGCAAAAATTAGGGATCAAAGCATACACTATGTCTCATTGAATCACCTTGCAACCAGACTTCGGTATCGACTATCAAGCTCGGACGGCACTAATCAATCTGATCTACCTTCAACCAAGTAGCAAAGTGATGAGATGCTCGAGGACATAAGGGAAATAGAAGAGTTGGAACCCAATGGGATCATTCACATGGCTGTTTTGTTTAGTTTTTCACAAAATGTATAAACTATCTATTTGGCGGAGTTCTCTTACGAGGACGTCAGCCTCTTGCACAAAAATGCCTATTTACAAGCCAAACTTCAAAATCAATACAATTCATTTTCAAAGAAATTTCAAACTGTTTTTCCTTTTTCTGTTTTGTTTTGCAAAGAACGTCCAATGTTCATTTTTGATATATGCATTTGACATTAATTGCTGCTCATAAATGTTTACATGCGAAACAAAAGACGAATTACTCGTAATATCAGAAACAGGGGCAAATAAAAATTGGCCAAGTTGTACAATTGCTTTGTCCACCAGGTACAAGGTAAATTCAGTTGAAGAATATGGTTGAGATGCATTCACTCCCCACAGAGTAAGACAGTAATGATAGCTCTACCCAACTGAGACTTGCAACTGTGAATGAATCGGTAATATTCTTCCCAAGCAAGGTTTATCTACCATCAACATTGAAAAGGCTTAATATCCCCCAGCGGAGTATAAGAATGTTCCCCGGCAGAATATAAAATATCCCCAGTGGAATTTAAAATTTTTCCCAGCGCAGTTTGAAAAAGCTTCCCCAGTGGAGTTTGGAGAATCATCCCCAGTATACTTTGAAAGATTATCCCCAGCAAAGCTCAAAGGATTATCCCCATAAAAGTCTGAAAGGTTATCCCCAGTGAAGTCGCAACTGAAAGATCATCCCCAGCGGAGTTCTTCCCCTTCACAAACAAGAAGTCAATCCCCAACAGGATTCAGTATCACCAGCAACGATAATTCGTCCCCAGCAGAATTTATCGGTGGAATCCTCAGTAGAGCATTTCTTCCCCATAGGGTAATCTCCTCATCAGTTTATTCCCCAACGGAGTTATCCTCTCCTGCAGATTTATTCTCCTAAACATCTTTGTTCGCCATCTCCAGCGAAAATGAAGAATCCAACTCTATTCTCCAGCTACTATACGGGATTTATTTTCCCCAGCTAAAACATTACATTTCCATACATCATGATACATGCATATACGCATCATACAAACACAATCTCATTTATTTTGAGAACATCATTGCTTGATATATATCATGCATTGCATACGACTGACTTTTACCTTTCAGGAAGGATGCAGTTAAGTTCTCAGCTATGGAGTTTTTACTCAGTCGAAGACCTGACCGGTTCTTAAATCTCAACTGAATTATTCTCGGTTGAATTATAGATAAGGTTCTCAATCTCAACAATTTTCCTCCGTCGTAGTGTGGACGAGTTCTAAAATCTCAATAGAATTATCCTCCGTTGAAGACGAGACAGTCCTAGATCTTGATGAAGATGTTTCCCTTAGTCGAAGACCTGACCGGTTCTTAAATCTCAACTGAATTATTCTCGGTTGAATTACAGATAAGGTTCTCAATCTCGAAAATTTTCCTCCGTCATAGTATGGACGAGTTTTAAAATCTCAACAGAATTATACTCTGTTGAAGACCATACAGTCCTAGATCTTGATGAAGATGTTTCCCTCAGTTGAAGACCTGACCGGTTCTTAAATCTCAACTGAATTATTCTCGGTTGAATTACAGATAAGGTTCTCAATCTCGACAATTTCCTCCGTCGTAGTGTGGACGAGTTCTAAAATCTCAACAGAATTATACTCCGTTGAAGACCAGACAGTCCTAGATCTTGATGAAGATGTTTCCCTCATTCGAAGACCTGACCGGTTCTTAAATCTCAACTGAATTATTCTCGGTTGAATTACAGATAAGGTTCTCAATCTCGACAATTTTCCTCCGTCGTAGTATGGAAGAGTTCCAAAATCTCAACAGAATTATCCTCTATTGAAGACCAGACAGTCCTAGATCTTGATGAAGATGTTTCCCTCAGTTGAATACCTGACCGATTCTTAAATCTCAACTGAATTATTCTCGGTTGAATTACAGATAAGGTTCTCAATCTCGACAATTTCCTCCGTCGTAGTGTGGACGAGTTCTAAAATCTCAACAGAATTATACTTTGTTGAAGACCAGACAATCCTAGATCTTGATGAAGATGTTTCCCTTAGTCAAAGACATGACCGGTTCTTAAATCTCAACTGAATTATTCTCGTTTGAATTACATATAAGGTTCTAAATCTCGACAGATTTCCCCCAGTTGAATTACGAACAAGTTCTTAAAACTCAACAGAGGCATTCTCTCAGTTGAGGTACAAGCAAGTTCCTAAATATCAACAAGATCAGACTTCCCCCAGCGGAATCTTCCACAACAACAGGTATGCAAGTTCTCGCTAAGGAATCTCTTATGCGATCGACACTCCTGCAGATGGCATCTTTAAGCTCATCCTCCCGTCAACAATCTCCAAATGGAATCTGTAAGCCCATTCCCGACATCACAAGGCTGATACCACTTCATTCGAGTGCAAATTTCTGGGCACTCTAGTGTTCAATCATCTTCCACCTTCGGATCACGAAAGGCACGAAAGCCAATCTACATCCTCAGGTTTAAGAAGATTGAACAGGGGCAGCTGTTGTACCCCAAAATTTGCCCTCTCATATTTCTCAAAACATTGCCAGAAAAATCTCCAAGTGGCTCAAGCTTACTCAAGAGTTGGTCAGACAAGTTATCTTCTAAGGTAGTCAACCCCAAATTAGGGTTTTGTGTTGCATCAATATCTTTGAATCCAAATGACGTAAAGTGGTCCCTAATATCCTAATATGTTATCAAGATCATCCATGCCAAATTTCAAGCCTTGAAGAGGAAGTTTGCTCAGTCAATTGCTCAAAGGTCCAAAAATCGACTATGTTAGGGAAAAAGTCAACTGTGACCTATAAACAGTCAAAATTCAAGATTTTTTGTCAACATTCTCATTTTGAAGATTATTTCATCATTTGATCAAGGGTTGATCATGATTCATCAAGGATTTCTCAAAATTCATCAAGACTCAAAAGTTGCTAAATTAGGGTTTTGCAGGAAAAGTCAACTCAACTTTGACCAAGCATAACTTTCTCATAATTTATGATAAATGACCCATCCAAAGCTCCTTTTGAAGAGGATTCAATTCCCTAAAATCCATCTTCATACCCCAAGATCAAGAAATTCACTCACAAGAAGTTATAAATTTGGACATTATAGGTCATTTTTAAAAGTCAACAAAAACACCTTTTTTTGCCAAAGCTTATAACTTGAGCATGGGATATCAAAATGAGATGAGACCAAAAAATAACTGAAAATTACACACTCGCACATGCGCACTCTTAGGGTACACCCCACTTGGTTGCCTTCGTACGCGGTCATTGAGTATAGGTCACTTTAGAGGTTTCCCTCTTGTCCAAAGATCATAGTTGCCTCGAAACGGTTGCCTCGGATATTGTTGCCTCCAAACAAATGATCTAAGACATTAGGGTTACCGCTAAAGTGTCATAACATTGCTTTAGTGACCGCACGTCCCTAATTCAAATTGACCCTCAAACTCCAACAACGATGCTACCTACTCATCAATAGTAGGATAGCATTGTCTAAAGGAAGATAGCATAGAACGATTCCTTTTTCGAGTAGATAGATGGTTCTTAAGTACTTACTCTTTCAAAAAAACAAAATCTTTTTCACACTTACACTTTTCGAACAAAGTTTTTCAAAAAAATACTTCATACGCTCTTGAGGACAGAAGCAAGAGTTAAATCGAAGTTTCAAAACAAAAACTTTTTCAAACCCACAAGCACAAAGAAAGCAAATTTTGAAAACAATATGAGCAAGTACCTAAGAGCCCATGGATAACTACGGATAGAAAGGGTGCTAACACCTTCCCTTTCTATAATCTACCCCCCCCCCCCCCCCCCGAACCCGAGAAATATCTCAAAAAAGGAATTTTTCTGTGTTTTTTTCCTTTCCTTGTTGGATAAAATTAAAGTCGGTGGCGACTCTTGCTTACCGCGACATTTTGCAAACATAAATGCAAAACGCAAACCAGCATTCCAAAAAACAGTCATTTCTTCCCACCGTATCACACTTCTTCCTCTTCCTCTTCTGAATCTGGCTGGACAACTGCTTCCTTGACTTTCCCATCTTGATTGTCTTTCTCACCAGATGACGTTGCAAAGTCTAGGGTCCTTCTTGCTTGTCCTTGGAATCTTCTTCGCATATTTAGAATTCCGGTTACTTTCTTTGCTTTCTTATTTTTCTCTTCAACCAGCAAGGTCTTCAACTCTTCTTGTCCTTTGGCTGGAGTTAAGAACATTTGTTGAAACTGAGCATTTTGTGCTTGGAGGTCCTTCACCGTTTGCTCGAGATCCATCTTACTGAAATAAACAGTAGAAAGATGAGGAGACTTGTTGCAAGAAACCTGCTTATGTTATGATGAATTATAAATGTATATGCAATGGTTTTAAGGATTTTAAAGATTCAAATTTGTTTTAGACAAAAAGAAAACACACGTTAGGCTCAAGAGGGATGGAATTCTTGTGCCCCAATGTCTTGTTATCTACCTTGCTCAACATCCTTCAAGCTCGGATGAATCTCTGGCGAAGACCTTGATCGTTGTTCTCGTAGTCAAATACCAAACCTTGAATGAGCATCTCATGTGGGCCATCCCTTTGGGCATAACCAAACTGTCTTAAGTCTAAGAAGGGGTTGTATGTGATACCTCCTTTAATGCCAAGTAAAGTGACATTAGGGAATTCTCCACAACGGTCGACGATAGTAACATTCTCTACGGATCGGGAACACCAATGAATGTCTGAGCGTCATCAACCTATGTGACCACCTTGAACCTTGCTCGTTCTTCAATACAGATTGGGGAAGATGTGAAATAAACCATCTTGCCAAGAGAGGAGTGCAACATATAAGGAAACCTCTTTTCCTCATAGTGCGAGTGTGAAAAGAATGTAGGATGTCCCCTAGCAAAGTAGGCACTGGGTTACGAGACATGAAGATCTTGACGACGTTCATATCTATGAGTTTGTCAAGATTTGGAAACAAAACCATCCCATAGATGAGGAGAGCCACAATTTCTTCAAAAGCTTGCAAATCCAAAGAGTTCCAACAGTTTTGGGCTTTCTCAAACAAGAACTTTTCTAGGAAACCCTTTGACACCACTCCTTGTTTCCCAATCAGTTGTGATATCAGATGATTGCAAGTGTAGAGCTTGAGCAATATCTTCCAGCTTTGGATCTCTTTCCGTACTGTTGAAAGGTAGTTGATTGAGAATAGGAATCCTCAAGAGTCGGGAGAATTCTTCCAAAGTTGGCACAAGTTGATAATCAGGAAATGTGAAGGAATGGTGTAAATGATCAAAGAACTGAAAGAGAACCTACATCAAGTCTTCATCAGTGTTAGAGGTGACCAAGTTTAGTAGTCGACCATGTCTTTTGGTGAATGGAGAATTTTCAAGAATCCTTGATGCTAGATCCTTAAGTTGAGGAGGGATCCTTACAAGATTGACTTGAATAGTTTTCCTTCGAATAGAATCCATGTCCTACAAAACAGAACAAATATAAATCCCAAGATCCTTTAAATGGTTAGTGAATGAAATGATGTTATGATGTTCATGATGTTATGTACAAGTAAATATACAAAAATAAAGCAAACAAGTCCTTAGGTTTAGGCTTGCATGGGGTCTCATAGGTAAGTACCCTCTTGAAGTTTAGTTGGCTCAACCTGTCCTAGCAATAGTAACCGGGTTCTAAGGAGCTCAATTTCACCGGTTTGTTTCCTTGAGCATTGTTTTAGCACAAGCCTTTTGAATGGAGACCGAAATATTCCAAAAAACCAAACCTCAATGAGTGTAGTATCGAGTATCTACCAACTTTGGACTGCATCAAAGTCAGTCATCTCACTACGTTTTAAAGGCCAAGTTGGTCAAGTAAAGGTTTTAAAAGTTCGTTAGTGCTTCATGACATCACTCAGCGGCCCCGTATTCTCCTTGATTAACTCAAGGGCTACCGGTACCCACAAATATGTCACACTAACATATTTATTGCTTAGACCATGTCGGTATACCCCGCACAGTTTCCACAATGTATTGCTATTTACCTATAAGGTATCCCAAATCCGGGTAGAGGATTCAAACCAAACCAAAGAACCATAATGTAAGGAATACAAGTCAAAAAAAGAAAGCAAGTAAATGTGATTTAACCCTAAGGTAACCCCATTTTTAGAATTTTCCCCAGCAAAGTCGCCAGTTCATTGATACGGTGGGAGAACTGACTTGAAGGTTTTGCGTTTGATCGCAAATGTTGCCGTTTAGCAAGAGTCACCACCGACTTTTCTTTTATCCAAAAGTAAAGGTGAAAAAGCACAGGAAAGACCTTTGAGATTATTTCTTGAGTTTGGGGGTAGATTATGAAAAGGGAAGGTATTAGCACCCTTTTCATCCATGGTTTTCCTGGGCTCTTAGTTACTTGCTAGATCACTTGCTTTTGTTTGAAATTGTGCTTTGTGTGGTTTTTGAAAGTATTTTGTAAAGAGGCCATTGTTTAGGCAAACTTTGTAATGATTCTCGTTCGTAAAAATGTATACAGAGTGTTTGATCTTTTGAAAATGTTTTCAAGTTTGAAAGATGTTTTGAAAGTGTAGGTGTTTGTTTTGAAAATAGAAAAGATGTTTTGTTTTGAAATTGAGAAAGTAATTAGGAGCATTCTAGCTACTCAAAAGTATTTCTTGTTCATTTTATTTTCCTTTGACATTGTTATCTTACCATTTATTTGGTAAGTAACCCTATCTTTGGATGTAAACGGGACGAGCGTGGGTCATCGTATAACCATGATTAGCAATGTTGCAAGGTATCTTAGCATTCTATTTTAGGGACTAAGATCATTTGAAAGGAAACATGGATAGCTTCATCGAGGGACTATGATCTTATATTTTGCTTGTTTTTGCTAAGATACCTCACATGCGTAATATGGCCATTTTATAAGGCAATCAATTGGATTTACCCTAGGGGTGCTTGTGTGAAAGTGTATTATTTTCATGCTTGGTTTTGTCTTTGATTAGGGTTTTATAAGCATTGATTTTAGTCTTTCCATACAAACCCTAATTACTAGCATTTGTATATAAAAGCGATAAATTGCGAAATTTAAAGTTACTTTACGCTATTACAATACTTGTGGGAGGGGGAGTACAAATTATAAATGGGGATTGCAAGAAAATAAACCTAATTAATCTATTACAACCATATTGAATTTATACAAGAATTGAATAAATAAATGTACAAGAATGAATAAATATACATGTAAATGTGAAGAAAATAGATATTTTTGTTTGGATTTTTTAGACAAAAGGGATTTTGAATTTCACCTAATTAACTAAAGGGGAAAATAATTAATTAAAAGTAAAACTTATATTTACTAGGAAAAGAAAAAATAAATAAAACCCTAATCTATTAATTGATTAAAAAGAAAATAAAATTTGTAAGAACATTTTTTGGTATTTTTTTGTCTTAAAAAATAAATTATAGTATTGTAAAATATTTTTGGTCTTTTTATGTTTTAAAATAAAATATTAAGAATGGTGTAAAAGGAAATAACTAAAACCCTATTTTTAATTAAATTTACAAGAATAATTAGTAAAATAAATAAGTATGATTAAATAAAATAATTTTTGTGGGAAAATAAATAAATAAACTATGTCAAAATATAAATCTACTATTTTATATTTTTTATGATTTTTTAATATTAGAAAAATATTTAAGAAAACAAATAAATAAATAAAAATAAGAAAAAGAAAATAAAACTGGACCAGGGGTGTGAATAGCCTGTAGGGGGTTAACAGTAAGAAAAAAAACAAAAGGCCCAAGGGAGGCCCAGGCGCTGCCAAAAAGAAAGTCAGAATAAAAAAATGTGAAAAATCCAAAAGGATACCACTAGGGCTCGAACCCAGGTCCCTCTGGTTACAGGCGCACGCTTCTACCACTGGGGTGACTATACATTCGTTTATATAAATCAAACCATAAATATATATATGTTAAACACGTTCCTACGACCAACTTCTTCTTCAACCTCACGCCCGGCCAGAAGCTCTGTATCTCATTCAAATCTCAACAAAAATGAAAACTGTAAACATGAAACTTGTAGCAAATTTCCTCACGATTTCAGAAATGCAAAGCAAAATAGTTATAGCTCAAAGATAAACAAGAATTTTAATGGCCCTATTATGAACCCTAAAAATATCAGAAACTTCAATCTTAAATTTCTCTATGCTCAAGCAAAATTAATGAAAACTATGGACATGGTTAGCTTTAGGGCAATGATATCTACATTTTTCATTCACAAATAAATCATTGATGATGCATGTATGAAAAGTTCCAAAGTTAGAAAGCTTATCTTGCAAGAGGGTATCGTGTTTGGAGTTTGAGAAGCTTTCAGTGAATTCCAATGATTGGGTTAGCTTCCTCAAGTTCCCAGGAAGCTAATGGGATGCATAGCTTGAGGTGAAAGTACCTGAGGAGTTCTAGAGAAGTCTAAGTGAAAAGCTCTATTTTTGAAAATAGAGGATGGTGTTAGACGGTGTGGCATGTGATCGAGAGGGGGGTGAATAGATCACATCTTACTTTTTCAAGGATTTAAAATTGTTTTATCAAAGCGAGTTGAAAGCAGCGAAAATCAATGTCCTGAATCAATTCCGTCTACTTTGAACCGACTACTAGAAAACTTGACATGTGAAAACTTTGCTGGATTTTTATTAAATGGAATGGATGAATGTACAACTCAGAAATCTTGACGTTTCAATGCACTTATCATAAAACAGTATTTTCAATGAATTTAGAAAGTTTATAGGAATTTTGTCAAACACTTGGCGTATGCTTGTATAATAATTTAATAGTGGTGGTTTGGTGAAAATGTTTGAGCCACTATGTTTAACATTAGACTGTAAAACTTAGCACGCCAATTGAATTGCAAAATTATAGAATATGTAAAATTTTAAATAGAAAGAAAGAGAGAACGATACGCAGGCAGTTTGGTAAGGAAGTTCCCCACTGTCGTCCTCGCGTGTGGGTATGTCTCCCTCTCAATTTCACAATCAAAACTGAGAACTTTTATATCAATATGCTGAATGTTTGATAGCAAGGTTACACTACACAGAAATAAAGAAATCCCTATGATCTTATTCTTCTTGTAAGAACCACCACTTGATATGAGTTTTATCAAGATTTCCTGCAAAGTCACCGAATGATCCTCCGCTTCCACAACATGTTTGTTCAAATCCTTCTGATTTCCAAACCCCTCGCTACGGATGAATCCTACTCGTGCGACCGTGGCTGACAAAACTCTCAAGAACACACCCGTTCTTGAAGGACAAACCCTCTGGTTTATTTCTTGAAGCTTCCTCTTCAACCTTTAACTCAGCTAGACTTCTTCAATACACAGCTGAACGTTATCTCAAACCGCTTGATTCAATTCAACAAGGATGTTTTATTTTCTTTGTTGTTGTTGAATGTAAGATGGTTGAGAAGATGATGAAGATGAAGGAATGAAAAGCTTTTGGTTGCTCACAATTGTTTTGCACACAATCTTCTATGTTGTTGTGTTACTTCTGAAGAAATGCTTGCTTATATTTATAACAGAAAACGGTTAGTAAAAAAGAAAGTGATATGAGTCGATGCATGTTGGTCATGTGTCAACTCATGTTAGTTATATGTAACAGGATGAGTCGATACATTATGTTTTAAGTCGATACAAAATCATGTTATAGCGTTTTACAGAACCAACACTTTTATACCCGTCGACACATAATGCGTATGTGTCGATACATACTGATTGTAAATTTAACTTTTGAACATAAAACATAGTATGAGTCGACACATGATATTATGTATCGATACATATAAGTTTCAAAATGTTTTCCAGGATCATCAGAATGTTTTGTGTCGATACATAAGGTTTTGTGTCGATTCATACAAGTATTACAGGGGCATCAAAATATTATGTGTCGATGCATGAAATTTATGTATCGATGCATTTAGTTTTTATATTTACATTCCAGGGTCATCAAAGAGTTATGTATCGACTCATAAGCTTTTGTATCCATACATAATAGTTTTGAGATACAATTCCAGGGACTTCAGAAAGTTATGTATCGATACAAAACTTGATGTGTCGACTCATAATGATGCATTATGAGTGAAATGTAATTTTGGCTTATTCAAACATGTTATATTATATTTTTATAGTGCACACATGTATTTAGTGTTTCATATATATATTTGCAATCATTCAAAATCAATCTATGAAGGGATTGCTCACAAACTCCCCCTTTTTTATGATGGCAAATATTTGATGATGTGTCGTGATATGGTGTGAATGAAAAAAGCTTGCTCCCCCTGAGTTTGTGTATCTTCTTCCTAATACAAGCACAATCTTCACTGACACACTCTTATTCTCCCCCTTTGACCATATCAAAAAGAGAATAAGCAACATTTTCAAGAAACTCAGCACATAGGAAAATTTATATACAATTTCATCGGTTAATGGACTTGGCATTCACACAGAATGTCAGGCATAAAGTTATCAATAAGTGAGTAAATAGCAGAGTAAACATAAAGTAATCACGTTAAAAGGAATGCATTGGCAGATAAAAGGTTAGATTACATAAGCACGATAAAATGTTTGAAAGATACATTTATACAAGCACTTGAAAGAAACAAAATGAGTGAGTCAAGGGAATATGGATTTTGACAGATTTTGCAGTTTTTACACACTTTCTTGCTAACAAGGGAATATGGTATCATACCAAAAAAAAAGACTTATCTGAAGTGTGTTATGCATGCCTAATGATATGATGTAAATTGCATATGTCAAATTCAAACAATTTATGTAAAAGAGATATACGAAGACATTTTCAGTGAACATTTAGATCAACTTATAGGTGATTGAGGGTGAAGATAGGAAGGATATTACCTCGTTTGATTAGATAAGTGAACACACGTACTAAATCTGAAAAAGCACATCTTAACAGTATGGCGTGACATAGATATATTTCAATTACATATATGTTTAGGACATCACGTATGAGAGATCTAAAATCCCTAGCTCACGGCGGATGTTGAAGAAGAGGTCTGTTGCAAGTGGTTTTGTAAAGATGTCAGCAAGTTGATTTTTAGTATCAACATGCTCAAACGTAACATCCTCCTTTTCAATATGATCGCGTAGAAAGTGATGTCTAATTTCTATGTGTTTAGTGCGTGAGTGTAAAACTAGATTCTTAGTGAGATTTATAGCACTTGTATTGTCACAGTTTGATTGGAATATGTTTTAATTGAATATCGTAGTCTTGTAATTGTTGCTTCAGCCATAAGATCTGAGCACAACAGCTACTGGCTGCAACGTATTCAGCTTCAGCAGTTGACAAAGAAACAGAAACTTGATTTTGGCTATGCCAACTTATTAAAGAGTTTGAAAACAAGTGACATGTTCCACTAGTGCTTTTCCAATTTGATTTGCAGCCAGCAAAATCAGAATCAGAGTAACCTACTAAACTGCAATCGCTTCCCTTGGAATACCATAGCCCATACTTAGGTGTATTATTGAGATACCTAAGTATACACTTGACAGCTTTCAAGTGGGATTCCTTAGGATCCGATTGATATTGTGCACACATGCAAACACTAAACATGATGTCAGGCCTAGATGCTGTAAGATACAAGAGTGATCCGATCATACCTCTATATTTCTTGACATCGACACTCTTACCGTGTTCATCCTTGTCTAAATTTCCGTTGGTAGGCATGGGAGTTTCAATTGGTTTAGAGTTGTTCATCCCAAATCGTTTAAGCAACTCTTGGCAATATTTTGTTTGACATATAATTGTTCCTTCATTGAGCTGCTTTATTTGGAGACCGAGAAAGTAGTTTAGCTCCCCCATGAGGCTCATCTCAAATTCACCCTGCGTGACTTTGGAAAATTCCTCGACCAAGTGTAGATTAGTTGAACCAAAAATAATGTCATCTACGTATATTTGACCTAAAAGGATGTGATTTCCTTTACGTTTAATGAAAAGAGTAGTGTCCACTTGACCTCTTGAATAGCCATGATCAAGTAGAAATTTACTAATTCTTTCATACCAGACCCGAGGAGCCTGTTTAAGACCATATAAAGCTCGTTTTAATTTAAATACATGATCTGAATATTCGTTATTTTCAAAACCAGGAGGTTGTGAGACATACACTTCTTCATTTATGACTCCGTTAAGAAAGGCACTCTTTACATCCATTTGATAAAGCTTAAAATCTTTTGCACACGCATAAGCGAGCAAAAGACGTATAACCTCAAGGAGAGCAACTGGAGCATAAGTCTCCTCATAATCAATGCCCTCCTCTTGGTTATACCCTTGTGCTACCAAGCGTGCTTTATTGCGGGTTATCATTCCGTTTTCATCAAGTTTATTTCTAAAAACCCATTTAGTGCCTATGATATGATGGTCTCGCGGACGAGGGACAAATTCCTAAATGTCATTTATTTTAAACTAATTTAGCTCATATTGCATGGCCATTAGCCAAAATTCATCAATCAAGGCCTCTTTGGCATTCTTAGGTTCTACTTGTGAAACAAAAGCAAAATGATAACAAAAATTACTTATCTTGGAGCGAGTCATTACTCCTTTTGAGATGTCTCCCAATATGTTGTCAATGGGATGATCTTTAGAGGACTTCCAAGCTAGTGGAAGATCATTTGCTTCCATTTTCTCTTCTTCCTCATCTTTTGAAGGGCTTGTATCTTTTTCTTCCTTATCATTAATTGTTTTGGATTGAACATTTTCTTCAACAGTTTCTTTGAGTATATTTTCAGTAGATAGACCTGCACCATCAAGAGAAACACCATTTCCGACACGTTTCGGATAAGATTCATCAAAAGAGACATGAACTGACTCCTCAACTGTAAGTAGACGTTTATTGTATACCCTATATGTTTTGCTTGATTGTGAATATCCGAGAAAGATACCTTCATCTGCTTTTGCATCAAATTTTCCAAGATTTTCTTTTCCATTATTTAAGACAAAACATTTGCAACCTAATACATGAAGATTTGACAGGTTTGGCTTTCTTCCTTTCAAGATTTCATAAGGTGTTTTATCCAAAATTGGAAGAATTAGTATTCTGTTTAAAACATAGCAGGTTGTGCTAATTGCATCAGCCCAAAAATATTTTGGCAATCCACCTTCATTGAGCATTGTTCTTGCTAGCTCCTCTAAGACGCGATTTTTGCGCTCCACAACTCCATTCTGCTGTGGAGTTCGAGGTTCTGAAAAATTATGCTCAATACCATGCTTGTCATAGTAATTATCAAAGAGATGGTTTTGAAATTCGCCTCCATGATCGCTTGGAATTGAAATTATTTTCAATTCCATTCTATTTTGAGATAGTTTTGCAAAACTCTTAAAAGAAGAAAAAGTTTCCTTTTTGCTATGAAGGAATATAGTCCAAGTAAATCTAGAGTAGTCGTCAACAATAACAAAACCATAATAATTTCCTCCTAAACTTTTTGTTCTAGAGGGTCCAAAAAGGTCCATGTGGAGAAGCTCAAGGGGTCGTGAAGTGGAAATCATGTTTTTGGATTTGAAAGAGACCCTTGTTTGCTTTCCCATTTGGCACGCATCACATAGGTGATCCTTTGTAAATTTTATCTTTGGAAGATCTACTACTAGATCCTTGGATACAACCTTATTAAGAAAATCAAAGTTAACATGCGCTAAGCGTCTATGCCAAAGCCATGAATCATCATTCAAGGTGACTAGACACTTAGTGCTTGTTAAGGATACATCAAAAAGGTCAAGCATATAGACATTGTTTACTCTAATGCCCTTAAACACAATATCTTTTTCAGTATTTTCAATTATGCAGCAAGTATTTGTGAAGGTAACTTTATAACCTTTGTCACATAATTGACTAATACTGAACAAATTGTGTTTAAGCCCCTCTACTAAATGGACATTAGAAATATTAGTGATAGAGGGATTACCTACACTACCATTACCGAGTATAGCTCCTTTGTTATTGTCTCCATAGGTAAAAAATCCTTTCTTCTTTGCCTTGAAGTCAATGAAGAGCGATATGTCACCAGTCATATGCCTTGAACACCCACTGTCTAAAAACCATCTTCTATCCATGGGTGTGAGGCATTTTTCCTGCAATATCAAAAGAGAGAGGTAGGTACCCAATTTTTATTGGGTCCATGTGGGTAAGTGGAAACATGGTTGCCTTTAGGCCTCCATTGGTAAATGCCTTTAGGAACAAGGAACCTCCTAAACTTGCATTTTTCAATGGTATGTCCAAAGTGACAATAATAATGGCATAAACCATGATGATGATGATGTATTGTTTTACTTCTGCTCATTGTATCCTTTGGTAATTTTTTAACAAAAGAGTATTTTGAATACAGTGGATTTAATGTTTTCTTAAAAAATTTAGGATCGATTGCAAAAGTAACTTTGGGCTGTAAAGCTTTTTCTAATTTGGCATTAAGAGTCCTAACCTCTTGCTGCCAAATATGACAAACTTCACATTCCCTTCTGGGAATACATCCTGTAACATCCTTATCTTTTGAACTTTCTGCAATACTAGCTTTTAGACTTTTTAAGTCTTTTTCAGCTTTATAGACTTTACTCTCGAGAAATGAAAATATTTGTTTATCGGAGGATAATCTCTTAAAGGCATCTTCAGCTTTGTATTGCAGTTTTTCAAAAGCTAACTTTAGTTCAGAAAAGGTCATAGAAGAAAAGTTGTTAGGATATGCTTGTCTTACTTGTTTGTTGTGGTTGTCTTTCTTGTTGTAGAATTGATTTTTTGTATGTGCCATCAGACATAAATTTGCACTTTCATCACTACAACTTGAATTGTCATCGTCTGATGAATCGCTATCGCTTTCCCATGCAATATAAGCTCTTCTTTGTTTGTTGAACTTCTTTGGTGAAGCTTTTCCCTTATCCTTTTTTATCTTTGGACAGTCTGGTTTGTAGTGTCCAACTTTACCACAATTGTAACAAGGTCCTTTACCTCTTTGCTTTTTATTTTCTTCTTGCCTAGGTTCTTTGGATTGTTTTCGAAAGCTTATGAGATTCTTATCGGAGTGCTTGATTCCATTCTTTCGGATAAATCTATTGTATCTCCGAACAAAAAGACCCATTTCTTCATCATCAGAATTTTCATCACTAGTTGACCCATTATCATCTTGCTCTTTGGTTGAGGACTTAGAGATAGAAGTCATTAGTGCTATTGACTTCTTCTCACCCTCCCTGTCTTTGTTCCTTTCTTTCTTACTCTTATTTTCGTATTTTTCAAGACTTTGCGATTCTTGTTGATGTTTTTCAAGCTTTCCAAACAGAGTTGTATGGTAAGCGTAGTGAGGTCATTTTCTTCCTTGATAGTTGTTAATTTAGGTTGCCATTCCCTGCTAAGACATCTCAGAATTTTATTAGTAGCAATTACATTGGAAACAGGTTTTCCAAGTGCATTTAAACGACTCACAAGATGTACGAATCTCTTCTGCATGTCAGAGACAGATTCTCCTTGCTTCATGCGAAAGAGCTCGAACTCTTGATTGAGTGTATTAATGCGGGATTGTTTAACTTCAGATGTGACTTCATGGGCAATTTCTAAAGCGTCCCACATTTCTTTAGCGAACATGCAGTGAGACACCCTATATTACTCATCAACACCAAGTGCTGAGATCATCATATTTCTGCCTCTCCAATCGCACGACCATTTCTTTTCATCCATTTCATTCCATTGATCCTCAGGTTTAGGTACTATTGCACCTGCATCATTCCTCATGGTGATTTGAAAAGGACAACTTTGAATGGCAGTCCATACATTCTTGTCAATGGAATTTATGTGTACTCGCATGCAGTCTTTCCAGTAGCCATAGTTTTCACCATTGAAAACAGGAGCTCTATTATACGCCCCATTTGGTTCAAAGGCCATAGCGTTACGAGTAGATATAAAGCACCAGCTAATCGGTGCTCTGATACCACTTGTTATACGGTGTGGCAAGTGATCGAGAGGGGGGTGAATAGATCACCTCTTACTTTTTAAAGGATTTAAAATTGTTTTATCAAAGCGAGTTGAAAGCAGCGAAAATTAATGTCCTGAATCAATTTCGTCTACTTTGAACCGACTACTAGAAAACTTGACATGTGAAAACTTTGCTGGATTTTTATTAAATGAAATGGATGAATGTACAACTCAGAAATCTGGATGTTTCAATGCACTTATCATAAAACAGTATTTCCAATGAATTTAGAAATTTGATAGGAATTTTGTCAAACACTTGGCGTATGCTTGTATAATGATTTAATAGTGGTGGTTTGGTGAAAATATTTGAGCCACTATGTATATCATTAGACTGTAAAACTTAGCACGCCAATTGAATTGCAAAATTATAGAATATGTAAAATTTTAAAGAGAAAGAAAGAGAGAACGAAACGCAGGAAGTTTTGTAAGGAAGTTCCCCACTGTCGTCCTCGCGTGTGGGTACATCTCCCTCTCAATTTCACAATCGAAACTGAGAACTTTTATATCAATATGCTGAATGTTTGATAGCAAGGTTACACTACATAGAAAGAAAGAAATCCTTATGAGCTTCTTCTTGTAAGAACCACCACTTGATATGAGCTGTATCAAGATTTCCTGCAAAGTCACCGAATGATCCTCCGCTTCCACGACCTGTTTGTTGAAATCCTTCTGATTTCCAAACCCCTTGCTACGGCTGAATCCGACTCGTGCGACCGTGGCTGACAAAACCCTCAGGAACACACCTGTTCTTGAAGGACAAACCCTCTGGTTTATTTCTTGAAGCTTCCTCTTCAACCTTCAACTCATCTAGACTTCTTCAATACACAGCTGAACATTATCTCAAACCGCTTGATTCAATTCAACAAGGATGTTTGATTTTCTTTGTTGTTGTTGAACGTAAGATGGTTGAGAAGATGACGAAGATGAAGGAATGAAAAGCTTCTGGATGCTTACAATTATTTTGCACACAATCTTCTATGTTGCTGCGTTACTTCTGAAGAAATGCTTGATTATATTTATAACAGAAAACGGTTAGTCAAAAAGAAAGTGATATGAGTCGATGCATGTTGGCCATGTGTCGACTCATGTTAGTTATATGTAATAGGATGAGTCGATACATTATGTTTTGAGTCGATACAAAATCATGTTATAGCGTTTTACAGAACCAACACTTTTATACCCGTCGACACATAATGCGTATGTGTCAATACATACTGATTGTAAATTTAACTTTTGAATATAAAACATAGTATGAGTCGACATATGATATTATGTATCGATACATATAAGTTTCAAAACATTTTCCAGGATCATCAGAATGTTTTGTGTCGATACATAAGGTTTTGTTTCGATTCATACAAGTATTACAGGGGCATCAAAATATTATGTGTCGATGCTTGAAATTTATGTATCGATGCATGCAGTTTTTAGATTTACATTCCAGGGTCATCAAAGAGTTATGTATCGACTCATAAGCTTTTGTATCGATACATAATAGTTTTGAGATACAATTCCAGGGACTTCAGAAAGCTATGTATCGATACAAAACTTGATGTGTCGACTCATAATGATGCATTATCAGTGAAATGTAATTTTGGCTTATTCAAACATGTTATATTATATTTTTATAGTGCACACATGTATTTAGTGTTTCATATATATATATTTGAAATCATTAAAAATCAATCTATGAAGGGGTTGCTCACAGATGGTGTTAATGGTGTTACAGTATTGTAACAGGGAGTGGGATGAGTTCTAAATGATGTTTAGAAACTTTAGGAACCAAAAGGCTTGAAAACGCACGAGGGAGATGTGAGTTTCAAACTTTTGGCCAGGTTAGGCAACAATGGAGGCATGGTAAGCAGTTCTGAGCTCTTTGTGTTTTTTAGGGGTCAAGCATGCGTGTTTTTTATGGAAAATGGTTTGTGTATCTATAAGCAAAGAGTCTTGAGTGGTTTGGCCAGTCATAAGTACAAGTTTCAAGCTAATTGCTAGGTTACTAGATTTTGAAGAAAAGTGGGAAACAAGTTTCAAGAGGAGGTACAAGCATGAGCTGGGTGATTGTAAGTGTCAAAACCATTTCTCTTGTGTTATGAGACATGTATGACCAGAAGAGAACAAGTGCAAGGCTCAAGAACAAGTTTTGTGCAAAAAGTCACTTTATCAAAATGGTAATGTGCACGTTCTTCCCAAAATGGATATAAAGCATGGCCTTGAATTGAATGCTTGAAATGAGACCTCTAACATTTGTGCAAGCAATTAATTATGGAGTTCCTAACAAGTTTTAGACCTACAAATTAGAGGTTATGCAGCACAACTTTGAATTTTGAATTTGTTCATCACAAAATGACTTGTAATTTAAGTGATAAAACCCTAACTTCATCTCTTCGATTCTCCCTACTCAAAAATGATATCAAGTAGTTCTTGGACATTTTGGAAAGCTTTCAATGTACTCTACAACCCATCTTTGAATTACTTTTGAAAATACCCCTTGGAACTATATGAAAAAATTCCATGAAGTTAGGTCAAAATCCTGACCAAATTAGGGCAAAATTTCACTTTTTGTTTCATGACCATGTATTCTTAAAATTATAACTTGAGATCCAAGCATTTTTGGAAGGAGTTGTGTAAATAAATGTTGTAGATTTCATGGAGATATACAACTTTCATGTTGGAAGTTTCTTCTGAATCAACATGCATCATGGTGGAAAATTTGTTCAAAGTTGTGAAAAACATGAAATTTTCAACACTTAGAAAAATTTCTAAGTTTGAAAATTTTGACTTTTCAAAATGAAATCTTGAATTTTTTATTTATTAATGAGTAAGTTTCATATTTTTCCATGCTTTGATAAATTATGATCTTTGACATTTGAATTTGACTAAAAAGTCAAAGTTTGACTTTTCAGTATAGAGTTGACTTTTGATCAGTTGACTGAAAATTCATCTTTCAATCCATTGGACTTGAGAAATGCTTTGAGCTATGTCATTAGGTCAAAATTATGCAATTGGAATCTTGAGATCATGCCTTAAACCAATTGATCATTTTCTAGGTCAAAAATCAGAAATTGCTCTTTCCCAGTCAAAACCCTAATTTTGACCATTTTGCCCTTTTGAAGATTTGATCGAATTTCTTGAGGAATTATGGTCCAAACTTGATCAAATTATAAATATGAGTTTAAAATGTTTATGTGGATCAAGAATTATGAAGTTTGACTGTAAATTGGCCATAGTTGACTTTTTCCCCAATACAGCTGATTTTTAGGTCAACAGCTCAATTGACTGATCAAAAGTGTGATCCAAAGCTTGAAACTTGACATGAGTAATCTTGAGGGTCCATAATATTCCATGAAATTCATATGGGGCATTGGAAGTTCAAATATCCTTGTGCAATCTCAAACCCTAATTTTAGCCACCAGTGCTTAAGGAGGTGTCTTGAGCTGATCAACCCTAGTGCAGTCTTGAGCCAAAGGAGATCTTGTGAGCAAAATTCTTGATAAGTGAGAGGGAAAATTTTAGGGTACAATACCATCTAAAGGTGATGGAGAGTCTTTGAAGATGGGCTTATTGATGCCATCCAAAGTAACTGTTGATAGAAATATAAGAATAAGTATATGCTTGACTTGGTCTTTAAGAGATGTATCCAGAAGGGGTCTACGCCCGACTACTACTTCAGTAGGTAATGGAAGGAGTATATGCCCGACTACTCCTTCAATAGGTATCAAAAGGAATCTATGGCGACTAATACTTTAAAGGGTACCAGAAGGAATCTATGGTGACTACTACTTCAAAGGGTACCAGAAGGAATCTATGGCGACTACTACTTCACAAGGTACTGGAAGGAATCTATGGCGAATACTACTTTAAAGGGTACCAGAAGGAATCTATGGAGACTACTACTTCAAAGGGTACCAGAAGGAATCTATGGCGACTACTACTTCAAAGGGTACTATAAGGAATCCATGGCGACTACTACTTCACAAGGTACTGGAAGGAATCTATGGCGACTACTGCTTTAAAGGATACTAGAAGGAATATATGGATACTACTACTTCAATAGGTAATGGAAGGAGTCTACGCACGACAACTACTTCAATAGGTATCAGAAGGAATCTATGGTGACTACTACTTTAAATGGTACCAAAAGGAATCTATGGTGACTACTACTTCAAAGGTTACCAGAAGGAATCTATGGTGACTACTACTTCAAAGGGTACTGGAAGAAATATATGGCGACTACTACTTCAAAGGGTACCAGAAGGAATCTATGGCGACTACTACTTCACAAGGTACTGGAAGGAATCTATGATGACTACTACTTCAAGGGTACCATAAGGAATCTATGGTGACTACTACTTCAAAGGGTACCAGAAGGAATCTATAGTGACTACTACTTCACAAATTACTGGAAGGAATCTATGGCGACTACTACTTCAAAGGGTACCATAAGGAATCTATGGCGACTACTATTTCACAAGGTACTGGAAGGAATCTATGGCGACTACTACTTCAAAGGGTACCAGAAGGAATCTATGGAGACTACTAATTCAAATGGTACCAGAAGGAATCCACGCTTGATTTCGTCTGAGTGATGCACTAGAAGATGTCTACGCCTGACTTCATCTAGAAGAGATGTTTTTCGTAATGACTTTTTGGGGAAAGTCTTTGAGGGAAATACTTGTCAGAATTTAGTTTCTGAAGAAATTTGTCTAGTCATGTAGATAGTTGATGATATTCGCCTGTTTATAGACTTTACCTGAAAAGATAAAGGGTTAGTTGTATGCAATGTCATGATGTATGAAATGCATTGCATAATGACGTTCTCAAAATAAATGAGATTGTGTTATATGCGTTCCGTATGCATGTGTTATGATATTGGTAAATGATGGTGAATGTGAAATGTTATTGAAGTGCATTCGCAAATTTAAGCAGCATCTTAGTCTGGGGAAAATGAATCCCTGATTGTTGTTGGGGGTGAAGAGTATGCGTATCTTCGACCTTCTAGGGATTGTTTCCGTTGGAGACTCTTGCTTTCTTGTTTGAGGAAACTCCACTAGGGAACATTGATTTCTTGCTTTTTTCTTGATAAAACTTTGTTGGAGAGTGTTAGTTCCTACTTGGGGAGAAGATTTTAAGAACGTTGGTTCCTCATTGCTCTACTGAGGCGTTTATACTCTGATTGGGGATAAAAGAGATGAATATTACTTCTGACTCACCCGGGGAGGATAAAGTTGACTGACATCTGGTTCAGTTTCAGGTTCCGTAGCAACTCCCTAGGGATAGTGACGACTTCACTAAGGAGAGAAATTTAGTCGGTGATACGTGGTAGAAGCACACTCAATCTTGGGAGTGTCAGAATAAATCTATGCCTTGATTGTATCTGAGGATGTATTGAATGGTTATCAGAATGATATCCATATCTGGACTGTATCTGAACCGTATCTGGAAGATGCACTGAATGAGTATCAGAATGACATCCATATTTGGATCGTATCTGAACTGTATCTGGAAGATGTACTGAATGAGTATCAGAATGACATCCATATCTGGATCGTATTTTAATTGTATCTAGAATGAGTTTCAGAATGAACCTATATTTAGATAGTATCTGAATTGTATCTAGAAATGGATCTGGAATGAGTGTCAGAATGAATCTATATTTATACTGTATCTGAATTGTCTCTAGAAATGGATCTGGAATAAGTGTCAAAATGAATCTGTATCTTGATTATATTTTCACTGTATCTAGAAGAGAATCTAGAATGAGTGCCAGAATGAATTTGTATTTAGACTGCATATGCACTGTATTTGGAAGAGAATCTATAATGAGTGTCAGAATGAATCTATATCTAGATTATATCTGAACTGTATCTAGAAGAGAATCTAGAATGAGTGTCAGAATGAATCTATATCTAGATTGTATCTCAATTGTATCTGGAAGAGAATCTAGAATGAGTGTTAGAATGAATCTATATCTAGATTGTATCTGAACTGTATCTAGAAGATGATAAATTGTTGGAGAAATAAACCCTTTTGGGGAAATACTCTTGTTTAGGAAACATCCTTGTTAAGGAAATGAACTATGCTGGAGAACAGAAGTCTGAAATGGGGTTTTACAACCTTAGAGGAACAAGCTCAGTTGGGGAAGAGAAACTCCATGAACTGCACTGATTGGAACTCCGTAGGTTGGTGATATTTTTGGGGAGAAAATAATACTCCATTATCAGCTGGAGTGATTTGTCGTGGCAATTGCGGGGAATGTATGAACTTGTGAAGATTACTCTATGGAGATAATCTCATGCAAGTGGCTCCGTGGGGATCCGTGGAGACTTGAACATACCTCTATTTCTAGAGCCCTTGGTGAATGCTGATCAGGGCAATAAGTCTTCTACTGATAGACAAGTGACGAGATGACAGGACATAATCGTATGCTTTAATCCATAACTTTTGCCTGGACTATTCTTTCAGGTTTTCAGTCCACCGGGATACCTTTTTTTCCCAAGCTTCTTTTTCAGGTTTTCGACTTTTCGGGTGTACAATTTTATTTATATATCCCTAATTTTTGCCCGAACTCTTTTGGTTCTCCGGGATGCCCTTATTTTTGCCTAGGCTAGTCAACCTAGCAGGTCTTCTTTCATGCGTAGTATTTTTCGACTATGCTCGCGTTCATAGGGTGCGGAGAATTGTCACTGTCCATAGTAGTAAGTGTTGTAGCACTGCCAAAAAATGTTTGCTTGATCATATATGGCCCTTTGCTGGAACTCATGTTCAATGTCCTAAGTGATTTAGATGGAGATTTGCCCCTGGCTATTCGACACTTTTGTGAGATTCTTTGAATCTTGACTCGACTTCCCCCAGATCAGTTATACACCATGTCATGCCCCTTGATTATGAAAGGCATGTTACTGGAAATGTCTTTCCATCTGAGGTGATTCTATTCATTAAGAGTATTTATGTTCATTGAATATATGTTGTGCGAATTTCTCTATTGTCGAACAATTAGTCATATGTAAACAATGGCATTTAAAAATGCAAAGCTTATGTCTGTTTTGAAGTTTTAAAAATACATTTTTAGTAAACATACAGAATTTTGTAAGAATATGAATTCAACTCAGGATTTATAGTAAACCTTGCAGGAGTCAGGATACCTTTTGTAACAGTATGCTTTCGAACCAACCCATGCTTCAACTAGTACTTTTAAGGGTTATAGCATGGCCTAGTTCTCGGTTTAAGAAACAAAGGATAAAGGCTCGAAATTTATTTGTACCCACCAGTTCTCCGTAATGTTCTTCAGTATTATACTCAGTTAATTATGCGTTTAGATTCCAATTGAGTCTGGAATCTTTGCCCTGATATTCCGGTGATGGTTCAGATACTAAAAGTTTATTTGAGAAGGCAGTCATCGTCATTTTTTTGTAATAGATTTTTTTTTGAGGATTTTTAGCGACCTCTTTTTTTTATTATCCCTACCTTTTGCCTGAACTGTTTCTTCTGTTATTACAGTCAGCGGGATGCCCCAGTTTTTTCTTAAGTCACCTTCATAGGTTTTGATTTAACGGGCTTTTCTTTTGAGAGATAATGACTTCCGCTTTACGGGGAGCCATGATCGTCTTTTGATTTGGAAGGACGTTTTTGATACTATGAAGTGAAAGCTTGCGACTGAATATGCTTTTGAATTAACTGAGAAACTACCCTGCCCCAGGTTATGATTAAAGTTTCATTTGTGTGAAAAATAAAACTCCTACTTCTTAGGCTCAAAGGGGTTGACTAACGATTATCTTCCTTATAACTCCACTGTTTAGGATTTAAAATAACGTATGTACATCGTCAGCAAGGTCTATTCAAAAGCACACTGTATGAGATTGTGGTATCGTTTTCGTCAACCTCCCTCTAAAGGCTTATAGCTTTTAATTGAGAGTTGAATATCACAAAAAGGAAGTAAAAGTATAGTTTCAGTATAGTGAAAATGAATGGATTAATTCAAGACAAACATATGTAATGCATTAATGGAATAGAAAAGTTTGACATTAAATAAGTGTTCGAACAATCAAAAGAAAATTACAATTTGAAAATTATAATGATCAAAAAGTCTTTTCGTCTGAACTTGTCACTTCAGATGGTGTGCCTTTGAGGGATGATAAAAGAATTTAGTCTGACCATCTTGTGTGAACTCTAGCACTCCTTCATCGATCAAGTCTTGAATCTTATTTTTCAATGCCCAACAACTATTAGTGTCATGCCCAGGACTATTGAAATGATAAGCGCATCTCACATTAGGATTTTACCGAGGAGAGGAGGTCCTAGTTAAACTATTACATCCCTTGTACAGTTACATAATTCATGAAATTAATAATACGAAAGAACAAACGAGTGCACGGAGGAGAAAAGGGAAACATGTAAAACCCTAAAAAATTCTAAGTGGAAAAATATTTTTTTTTTGTTTCTAATTTTTGTTTAGAAAAATAATTAAATTATGAGAATCTAATTCTAGTTAGTTATTTAATTAAAAAAGGTGATTAAATGATTTATTAATTTAATTAATAAAAACTTAAATCTACTATTTTTTTAGATTTTCTGATTTTCTGATTTTTTTTTATGTTCATAAAAAGAAGAAGAAAAAAAGATTTAAAGAAAATTAAATAATTTAAATAACAAAAAGAAGAAAAAGAAAATGGGACATGCACTGCAAAAATTAGTTAGAGGGTGTGAAATAGCAAAAAAATCCCAGGCCCATTAACAATAGGGCCCAGGCTCTTGGAGATCTAGTGAGGGACGCTTCTTGGGGTTCACCATGGTGACGCGCCTTTGAGGCTTTGGATCTAACCTGATAAAATCCGGTGGTCAAGAACTGGAGATGCATGATGCGCATATTTGGTCCCACTCATACCTTATTTATAGATTCATGTAAACTCAAACAAATGTTAGCATGCCATGAAATGTGATTAAAATCAGAGATTCGAAGTTTTAAACTTTACCAAACCAGTGTTATCAAATGGGGGTGTTCTAGACTTGTGATGGACTAATATTGAGGCTTGTAAAAACTCATGGGGACTTCAGAAGGATGGCTTGAGGCTTGGTTTCAATCGAGAGAGGTTGGAACTTTGAGATATGACTTGCATCAATTCTTTGATTTTTTGGAGAGTTTTTGGAGAGCTTTTGGAGAGCTTTTTTAGAGAGCTTTTGGAGAGCTTTTGCATGTATAAATTTTGTGTTTCATTGCTTCTAAATGTATTGTGTATTTATAGAGTCAAATAGGAGGGTGAGGGTGAACCAATATGGAAGAAAACAATGCATTCATGGCTTATGAAACAAAAATTAAACACATTGAAAACTTGCCATCTTTGAGATATTGCTTACCTCTTTTGAATTTGTATGAACCTGGACATATTGTGGCATGGCTTTCACGAATTTGTTGGGCTTGCAAAAATTTGTTGGGCTTCCAAAAGGTTTGAAATCCAAAGGCCCAAGTCTTCACACTCTATTTTCATCTTTTTATTCAATTTTATTCATTTTTAAATGAATAAAAAATCAAATAAAAGCAATAAAAATCATGATCATGTGTGCATGTTTTTTACAGGTCCTATCACATCTTACAAACATGTTTGAATATCAAAAACTAGGCCCATTAGTTCAAAATTGCAATTTTGCTCCATTTGCATTTCATGAATTTCTTCAAAATCTCCCAACTTGTGCAACTCATAACTTGCTCAATTTTCATCTTTTAAGAGTATATTTTACTTTTTAGAAACCTCAAGATTTCCTCTACAATCTCTATGTTGATAATTTTTTCTTTTGAAGACCTTATCCTGACGTAAGTTTCCTTGATAAAAAATGTTTTTTTGTTGACTTTTGAAAATGACCTATTATGTTTTATCTCATATCTTTCAAATGAAGCATTTTTTGGACTTGAGCATAAAAACATAGTTGTAGAGAATTGAATTTTCTTCAAAATGAGCTTTGGTTGGGGAAAATTTAATGAAGCATGTGAAAGTTATGCATGGTCAAAGCTCAGTTGACTTCTCCTAAGGAAAACCCTAATTTGGCGATTCTTGACTTTTGATGATCTGAGGACTTTCCTTGAGGAATCATGATCAACCATGGATCAAATTATGAATATCACTTCAAAATGTTTATGTTGACCAAAAATATTTAAGTTTTACTATATGTTGACCACAGTTGACTTTTTGACCAATACAATTGATTTTCAATCATTTGAGTCATTGACTGAGCACACTTGTGATTTAGGGCTTGAAACTTGGAATGAACCTTGTTAAAGACCTATGAAGAACCATGGAAGAAACTTGTGACCTTTGCAAACCAAATTTCTTTGATAAACTCCAAACCCTAGTTATAGGCCTTTGGTTTAGGAGGTGCATCTTGACTAGTCAACCCTTGAGTGTTTTGAGAAGCCTTGAAAGAATGTCTTGAAGAAAATGGGAGGGAAAATTTTGGGGTACAACACATAGCTTAGAATGCGTCTTAAAATAATGGTTCTAATGAACGTTAGTTTTATTGCTTCTAATTGTGACTCTGTGGTAGAGCTTCTGATATGTTCTCAAGCTCTATAGATTCCAAGTTCTCTTGCCTGAGTTATGAAGATTCTAAAGACAAAGTTCTATTGAATGAGCTATGATGATTCTGAATAACATCGTTCTCTAGCCAAATTTATGAAGACTCTTAAGACAATGTTTTGTTGAACGAAGTTCCGAAGACTCTGATGAAAAGGTTGTAATGACTCTAAAGACCAATTTTTAAAGACTTTAAAGACAAGGTTCACATTTAACAAGTTCTTAAGAATCTGATGAGATGGTTCTGGAGACTTAGCTTTGATCCTTCTACACATGCTTCAACCATTATACATCCAAAAGCCTCTAAAATTAGAAGAGAAGATCAAAATATTTCACGTGAGTGATAGTACAAGATACAACACCACCTCGCCTCCACTATGTTATTTTTGTGGCATAAGGATAATACTATTGTACTAGGTTGTCTACCACTCTCTCACTGATTGTTGCAAGAAGACATCTAGAATTTTGGTATTCATATTCTACCCTCCAATGGATTTCTTTTCAAATATAAAAGGAAGACTTGGAATAATTGGAATTGAGGAAGAACTTTGAAGAAACTCATGCTGATTTAAGTTGTCGAAACGCTACCAAAATAACTCTATAATCTTTGTAAAGTAATAATTTGTTGCTCGTTAACTTGCTAGTAAGGAACTTTTGTTTGTTAACTTGCTTAACACTTATGTGTTATTATCTGTACTTCATTCTTGTGTAATCTACTTTTGAGAAGCAATCTTGTAAGCACAAAAGACCTGTATTCAACAATGAGTTGATTATTCCTTGAGTCACTAAGTGCTAGTCTATATACTCTAGAAGTCGTTGACAATTTGTCTTTGAGGTTTTGTTCCTTGAGATATTAAAGGGCTAGTCAAGATTCTCAAGAAGACATTGATAGTTGGTCTTTGTGGTTTGCAACAGTGATTGTTAATCTTGTTACGATTCTGTAATTAGTTTGGTTATAGTGGATTAAATCATTATTGAGAAGGAAAATACACCTTGGTGGGTGACTGGATTAACTTCGTTAATAGTGAAACAAAATAAAAATAATTGTGTTCATTTATTTGTATTCATCATTTAAGAGTTGGTGTTTGAGTTTTGAGAAGTTTTATTTTTGAGAAATCCAATTTAAACCCCTTTTCTTGTGTTTCTTGCACCTTCATTTTCCATGTTCATTATCAAATATAAAGCATGCTTCAAGAGGTAATTCATTATATTCATATTGTGTTTGATTTGTGATTAATAGTTTAATCAAGATTTGTTAATCAAAATTATTTTTCTAAGAGGATTAAAAATTTGTAAATCCCCTCCTAAATCCCTTTAGTGGTGGTATCAAAGCTATGTTCTGGTTAAATCATTAATTTAAATATAATTTATGCCTGAGGGACTTGAAGTCTCATTAGTCATGCTCAATATAACCTTGCCTTGGGGACTAATAGCCCCCCATCAAACATGCTTATCTAAACTGCCAGCCTAACAGACTTGGAGTTTCCTCGGGCAGGATCCAACATATAAGTCTCGCCCAAGAGGAATATCCAAAGTCTATCATAATAGACTTAACCTAAATTCTCATCTGATGGTTTGATAGAAGTCTCGCCTGAGAGGACCAACGCCTCACATGAGGGACTTAAAGTATCATCATCTAGGATCAATATAACCTCATTGAAGGACTAAATCCCCCATCAAACATGCTTATCTAAACCTCCAGCCTAAAAGACTTGGAGTTTCCCCGGGCGGGATCCAACATATAAGTCTCGCCCAAGAGGCGTGGCCGAAGTCTATCACAAGAGACTTAACCTAAAGCCTTATCTGATGGTTTGATAGAGGTCTCGCCTAAGAGGACCAACGCCTCATATGAGGGACTTAGAGTCTCATCATTTAGGCTCAATATGACCTCTTTGAAGTACTAATAACCCCCATCAAACAAGCTTATCTTAACTTCAAGCCTAAGAGACTTGGAGTTTCCTCAAGCGGGATCTGACATATAAGTCTCGCCTAAGATTGGGATTGTGTCTAGCCTAAGATACTTAAGCTAAAGTATTATCTGAGGGCTAGATAGAAGTCCCGCCCGAGAGGACCAATGTCTTGTCTGAGGGACTTGAAGTCTCATCATTCAGGCTCAATATAATATCTCCTGAGGGACGAATACTCCCCATCAAACATTCTTATCTAAACTCCATGCCTAAGAGGCTTCGGGTTTCCTAGGGAAGGACTATATAACTCTTGTTGAAGAAGCGCGGCCAAAGACTATCCTTGGGGACTTAACTTAAAATATTATTTAAGGGCTTAATATAAGTCTCTCCCTAGAGGTCCAACACCTCATCTGAGGGACTTAAAGTTTCCATGGGTGGGATCCAACATAAAGCCTCTCCCAAGGGACTCAAATTAAAGACTTTCCTAAGGGGCTAATCTTATAGTTTCGTCTAAGGGAGTCAGTTTATTAGCTTCCCTGATGTAAATTCAATTAAACATTTTGCCTTTTACCAAGCCCTCGTGTTGAGGGACTCTATAGTTACATATTTTTACTGGGTCTTAAGAGAAGATCGCTTATGTAAGAGTGATGAAGGAAAATTAATGGGCGACGAGCGAGATACCCCCGAAGCTACCTGTATCCGAAAATGGGACAAGAAGCCACCTGAATCATAGTGCATGTATGCCTTGATGGGATTAGTCCACCATAATATTTCCCATTTATCTATTAGATGTGATAGATGACGTGTCTCGTGACAACAGATCAGAAGAATGGGTCAAAGAAGGAATAACTCCTCCCTCCCCATAATATAGTAGTTGGCGAAAATAAATCCCATCATTTCATGCCCAATGGCCTCTATAAATACCTTAAATCTAGGATTGAGAGGATACATCATAACTTAACCAAATACATCAACATGTATGAGAGCCAAAATATCACTAGTCCTTTCACATTTTCTTGTGAATTGAGGATGTTATCATCTTTCCGAGTAAAAAAGATCTAGATTTCTCATATGATTCATAATCAAAATATTCCAAGAGTCCATCTTTATGGAGTTTTAAAATGTGTTTCTCATTTATGTAGCTTAAGTGACAACCCCAAAGGTAATTCAGATTCAACTCATTAGGTATTATCATTTTAGTATTAATATTATAGGTTGGCATTTCAAGGTCAAAGACATGTTGTTATACCCTAATTTTTGCCCCTAAGATCTCTCATCATTTCAATGTCAATCCAATCATATCAAGGTCACACACTAGGGTTTTTTTCTTCTTCCTATCTTTAGGTTTGTTCAGAGGGGATCACCAAGCACCTTGATTTGTATGGTTTTGTATGTTTATGGTTTTTATGATTGATTGACTTTTAACTAACAAATACAATGTATTCATATTTGCTTTATGGATGTTGGCATTATAGGTAATGGCACAACACATTTCATCAGGTTGATTCATAACTTCATGAGCTTATTTCCATGCCTTCTTCAAAAAAGCTTCATTCAGATTTAAGTTTCATCTTTGACTGTGCTATAAGACAATGTCATGACAAGGCCTATTATGATTCATCATGCTTCAATTTGCCAAAGAAAGTCAAAAGATGCAAGATTGATTCAAGAAGTTTGACCTAATTGGACAAGTTCTTGATTCCTTTACCACAAGTGCATAACTCCCTCAATTCTCAACATTTGGAGGTGATTTTTCTTGCCATGGGTTCATATTATCATTTACAAACAACTTCTCTTCACATGTTAAAAGCAATTGTGCAAGAAAGATTGTCAATAATTGAAACAGTTTCCAGGTCATTTTGATGCTTTAGGAGCTAGGGTTTTGAACTTCTAAGGGCTATAACTTGTTCACATTTTGAGTTATTTGAGTGATTCCAAAGATATGTTTCTCTTTAAAGGGTTATTAACAAATCATTTCAAAAGTTTCAAGTAAATTTTGTATGGAAGATCACTAATGATTGAGAAAGATTACAAGTCCTCTAGATTGGCCATCAAATTTTTTCACATTGATCTTAAGAATGTTAATTTTAACTCTCTTTTTGGTCCAAAGATTGAAAATGGTGGCAAGATGCTTTTTGAGTTCAAAAGATTATAGGTCACCTCATGGATTTTCACCAATTTCATAAGGCCATAAATTTTTCAATACTTGGAGTTTTGAGTGACATAAGTTTCACAATTATCTTTGGGAAGCCTACTTTATGATAGAATCATTGATCAAAGCAAATTTTGGAGGAAGGCCTTGTTTGGAATCAAAACATTATAGGTCATTTTTTAAGAAGAAACTTAGAATTTTTCTAAGTATAAAATCATCATATTTTTCTTGATTTTTGACTTAACATAACTTCTAGCTCAAGCTTCCAAATGAGTTCTTTCTTGACACACTGTGAAGAGTGTTACATGATCTTTCCAATGCATCAAGAATCATCTCGTAAAGATTCCTAAATTGAACACACCATGAGTTCAAAGTCAGCTACTTGAAATTGAATTTTTCTCCAAAGTCAGAATTTGAAATCCATAATTTGCCTTCTAATCACCAGTTTTGCACGCACTTTTGATCTAAACATGATTAAAAAACTTGCTCAAACTTATTTAGGCATCAAAACGTATGAATTGAATGAGTTTTAGGTGAATTAGATTCATACTTTTTCCACTTTCGGGCTCCACTCATTTTCCCTCCAAACCTCACTTTTTCTATCAATTCTTTACACCATTCACTTTCCTATAAATAGAGGACCTCATTCCTCTCTTTTACCCAAGTTTGGATATCCAAAACCACTTTGTCAATATCCCACACGAACTCTCGAGCTTGATTTCTGTTTTTTCATTTCCTTACCTTAATTCACAAAAACTTCCATTCAGTTAGCTTCCTTGACATTCATTGAAGCTAACCAGATCCTTTGCAAGAAGAATTGTGCATAGAATCGAGTTACAGAAGTCCAGCTTCAGAGCAATTTTCTTCTACTTCATTCACGTAGATTCCTTAAACAAATCAATCCAAATAAAGGCCTAATCTACTCTCCTCATCCTTCTAATTCTCACACTTCTTTCGATTTTCAATTTTATTGAGAATTGAGAGAGATACTTGGAAACTCAGTGCTCACTATTTTTCTGCTTTTTTTCCAAATCGAGCCTTGCTCAACTTATATAAATTTGGCGTAAGGGTACCATTAGAATCACCTTGAAGATACGAATCTAATGGTACCAGTATGGTTTGATAATTTTACAGTTCGAGGAACTCCAATCTAGGGCATCTGGAGGTTGAAGATGACCTACGTGTCGTGCTTCAACCAATGATAGTGTGACATGTAATTTTTTAAACTCTATCCAGTGTGCTTGCCTTACCATACACATGTTTTAAGAGCCCTTGGATCTGATTACTTTCAATAGTCAAACTCCATCCAACGTGCCATATTTTTAGTTACTTTTAATTATTAAAAAATGATTTGGTGTGATTTCCAAAGATGACCATGATATGCACAACGCATCAGATTCTTTGGATCTGTTTACTAACGTGTTTTGACTCTCATCCAATGGTCCATATTTTTTTACTTTATTTTTATTTTCTAATTTTTACATTTAATAGTTTTAAACTTCAAAAAATCATAGAAAATTCATTTTTGAACCAAAAATTATAGAAAAATATATAAAAATATTTTTGAATATCATCTTTCTGATTTTTTTCCATAATTTTATTTTAAGATTTGATATTTTTTATGATTTTTCTTTTGTTTTGACTTGTTTTTAATTTCTTAAAAATACTTTTTGATATTTTTAAACTCTGAAAAAATTCATAAAAATCATTTTACTTAGTTGAGTGATTTTAAATAATTTAAAAATACTTTTCTATTTCAAAAGATTACCAAATTTTTTGTAAAAATACTAGAGATCATCTCTAACTTTTCTATGATTTATTTTAATTTTCATTTGATATTTTGAATATAGTTTATTATTTTTCCTTTTATTTTTACTTTAAAAACAATTTAAAAATCATTTTCTCATTTTTTTGCTCATTAAATGTAATTTTATTTTTGTATATATTCTGCCTGAGCTTGAACTATGTGATTTTTAATCATGGACTACATTAACATCATTGGATCTTGGGTGTTGATTTTAGCTCCACCAAAATGGATGAATAATTTTAATGATAGTTTGATTAAATTCTTTGGTTCAAATATTTATTCTCCATCTTATTTCTTTTTTGACTTTTCTTGTACTATAAGTTTCATAAGTGTGGTTTCTATCACATCTCAAAACTTGTGTAGTACATAGATTGTTATTGACCGACCTAAAAATAGGTGTGAATTCTACATTAGTCCACTTATGATTGCTTAATATAGCGCTAAATTTTGTTCCGATTCGAGAAATGATCATCTGCGGCCCAAATCTATATTTGCAAGCCCAAGTATGTTTAATTTGAAACCTTTGATCCAATAACCTTGAAGTTCATTGTTAGGAGGCTTTTATCTTATCAATCCTCTAATGAATCTTCATAAACGTTGGTCTAACTGAATCATTTAAACATCGTTGATCATATGTTGCTACCTTTAACACTTGAAATGAATGATATACTTGGAAAAAAGAAAATGAAACTTGTTCTTGATAAGCTTTGATTTTATCAATATTATAATGAGTTTTCAAATACAAGTTTCAAGATGGTCATTCAACTAACCTCTAATTTCTAATTTACTAACAATTGACTTTTACTTTGTGCTTTTATTTTATGTTTTTACTTTATGCCTTTACTGTTACGCACCATTTATTTTATCATTTACATTTCATGATATTTTCATCTTTGCTCACTTGAGCATTTATCTTTATGTAATTTGTGTCATGCTCACTTGAGCTTTCATTTTCTTTTTGAAGACACTTAATATTCAACTTGAACAATAAAAAGCCTTAAGGTTACTTGGACTATTTGGTTACTATCATTGGCATTATGGAGTTATAGACTTCTTGGATTTAGGATTTGGAGCTTTGATACCCTTAGGACCTTGTAACTCTGAATGTTATTTTGTCTGGAGTTCTTGGGATTTACCCTGAGACATTGGGTTGATTTTCTTTGTGTGCAGGTCATTCTGATTATGTGCTTTTCCTGTGATTGGGAATTCCTCTGTATACATCCATTACTCTATCCAATTTTTATGAAGACTTAATGCATCTGAAGCTTGGTATTCTTAAGAGGTTTAATATCTTTGCTTGCTTGGTTTCAATCCAATGTATGAGAATTCTACATTTACTCTTTATATCAAGTATTGGCTTTTTGTTGGTTAGACTCTTATTTTCCCTAACTTTTACCTTATTGCTTTAGGATGGTCCCTTCTTCTCCTCTCGTCTTCTTTAATTTCAAAAATCTTCTCTCTCCTTTTCAAAGCTTTTCTTGTTTTCTAACTTGAATCGTTTTCACAATAAACTTGGACTTAGGTTCATGCATTTTCAAAAATATTTTTTAATCAAATCTTAACCAACTTAATCATACTTTGACATTTTTGGGAGAAGACTAAAAGTCAATCAATGTCATTCAAACCATTTTTGACACTTTGGCTTTTATTTTTAAATTTTTCTCAAAAGATTAGAGTCTTGTCAATCCTTGTAGTGATGCGAGCTACTATAATTCTACGATATATAATAAAGTGAGATTTCTCCACTTGGGTGTCGAGTGAGGCTTTATTTATTTAAAAATCCAAGCCATATCCTCCACTTTAAGATGATACAAATTCTCCTTTCTTATAATCGTGGGTAGTAAGTATTTTTTACATTCGGATATAACAATGGTGTCTCTTCTCTTAAAATTAACCAACACACATGTGTTATTTAAATTTTTAAATGTGAAATACGAGTACCATGATCCCCTATTGCATGGAAGGTGGTATGTAGGCACTAAAGGTTCACAACCGCGGAGGGTGCAAAAATTGTAAAAAATACTTCTTTTCTCATCTCCACCGTCTATTTTTGTATACAACACTTATAGTCAAAATACACAAATTTTCAAAGAAGTTCTTGTAGAGTACTATAGATGTTTAGGATGCTAATACATTCCCTTTGCATAACCAACCCCCGTACCTAGATTCTCTCCCCATCTTTCTTAGGTTATTCACTCTTTTCTCATTCCCCTGGAAATAATAAAGCGCGATGACGATTTTTATTTGATATGTGCGAGTCAAGTTAATCCAATGGCTTAGTCTCAATATTTCTACGGCTACACACTTACAATTCATTATTCATTTGTGCAGTAGAATTCATTTAAATTAATCGAGAAATGCTTGTTCTTTATTTAAATGAAAAACCAAACAATTTCAAATAAAAAGAGATAAAATAATTTTCTTGCTAATTGCAAGTACATAATAACAATTCTCTAAATGAATTAATAAACCACTAGTTATACTTGAAACAACCGGCTGAAAATCATCAAACAATGAAGTCGCCATCGAACGTCTTTTATCCCACATGTAGGGAAAGGTAAACATCGAGAAAACCTGAGAAGGGAGAAGTCACGGTCTTGCGACCGAGAGATAGGGTAAGGGAGTCTATTACGCGAGGGGAAGGTATTAGCACCCCACACGCCCGTAGTACTCTACGGTATCCACTCTTGTTGTCTATCTTATGGGTGTGTTCAATATATGCTTACTGTTTACTATACTACTGGAGGGAAAATGTATGCAAAAGAAAGGAGAAAAGAATGTAGGGAAAATAAAATTGTGCTCGCCTGGGCCCTACCCCAATGCCTACGTATCATTTTTGAGGAATCAGAGCTACCGTAGTTCGGCTCACATGTTTTTGTTTGTTTTGTGTTTTTTATGGACAATGTTAATTCCGCCTTCTGCCGCAGCTCGACCTTTGGAGACTTATGCGTTGGCACAGAAGTAAATTAATCATGTCCTTACCTGAAAAGGGTTTTAGAGAAAAGGTGCTCGAGCGCACAAAATGATTTGAATTTGGTTTTGTATTTTTGTTACCTTGAAAAAGGGTTTAACTATGATTAGCATGTTTTTGATTTGCTAAGAAAGGAAGTTTTTGTTTTGAATGCAAGGATGCAAAGGGGGGAAGAAAAGAGTCTAAGGGAGACTAGCCTATTTCTAACCTAATGTTATCATACAATGGTGGTCCTAAGGTTTGGATTAACAAAAGGGGAACGTCTACCTAATGTTAGCATGCATGGTTTGCAACCTAAGGTCTAACTTGCGTTCGAACGGAGCAAGCGCGTCCTAAGGGAACATGGTATGTACAAGGATAAAGTAAGCAAGCCAGCAATAAAGCACACCTAAAGAGATCCTGCCTAGGTTAGCATGTCGAAGAAAAGTCTAAAAAACTATCCTATAGGGAACATGCAATGAGAGCGAAGTCGTGATCTCAATTTCTAAATTGAGTGACTCATCGATCAACAAGAAAGAATGGAAAGCGATAAAATCCTATAGGGAGCATGCACTGAGAGCGAAGTCGTGATCTCAATTTCTAAATTGAGTGACTCATCGATCGACAAGAAAGTAAACAAACACAAGCACAACACATATAGCAAATGAAGTGCGGAATGCCTGCTACAGGTCTTTAAACAGCGACTTCGAGCGCACGCTCTTTATTTCCTACTTCTCATGGTATCTAGAAAGTGGTAAAGTGCAGGAATAAAATAGAGTTGGGACGATACCGAACGGAGAAGGTCCGTTGCCTCTTCAAAACCACACAAGCAAAGCAGAGAAACCCAGAAAAACTTCGAGTAAGCATCAAAGCATCATCAACGTGAAAATAAATCACAAGCGAAAGGTACGCCAATCATATCCGAATATCACACAATAAACCAAATGAACAAGATTTCGTAGCACCACAAGCAAAGAAGATAAACCCGGAAAACTTCGAGGGAGATATGAATCATCATGTGATAGTCCTGCACGAAGATACAAAACTATACAATGCAAAATACTCCGCTAATGTCTCATGGTGCGAGAAATCTCCGTTGGAAGGTTGCACAAAAATACACCAAACGAGTTAGCAATTAACAAGGAAATGTAACTCAAAACTCAAGCGCCCATTCAAGGATCATAACCTACCACTAATTATTAATTATGCTAGGGAAACTGAATCAAGGATACATAATCGACAAAGACACGCCAAATTCCTAATTCTAATCATGTATCGAGTCATTAATTCAATTTATTCCTAAACTAATAGAAAATTAAAAAAATCATATCATCAAATCAGAAAACATCATGCTAAGGCTCATACAAAATTTCATCCGAAAATCGTACAAGAAACATTAAAAACTAATTGCTAAAAATTTAAGAACAAGATGAGAATTAGTGTAGAACAGGGCAGTGCAAGGCTGAATCTGGTTGGTGTGCAGAAGCAGGCGCTGAAAGCCCAAGGGAGATAGTCCAATAAGACAATTTTTTTTGCAATCAGCTTCCAAAAATCTTGTAGTATGGGCTTGAGAAGCATGAATTTCGGTCCAAGGAGCAGTCCAACAACATTATTACTATTTTGTTTCAATTGTATTATTAACGTTTATATATTTTGTTTTTATCAATAATAACAACAAATAAATTAAATAGAAAAAAAAATAAAGAGGAACTAGGGATTTGGCTTCTTCACCATTCAGAACAAACTCCCTCCTCTTTGTTCCCTTCGACGGTGCCGACAGACTCAACCTCGTCCTCTTCTTCAGACAACTCGGCAGCGGCGGAAGACTCAATTCCTCGATCTTCCACGTCTCCGATTGCTAGCATCCATGGCTCTCGCGTTGCTCCGTCTCACCGATTCAAAACTCGAAGAAAATGGTGTGTAAACTGTGATTCTGAATAGAAATAACTTGGCAACCAGATGATGCACGAATGGAAATGGAAGAATTGCAACTCACCTACCAGAAGACGAGTCTGGTGCTCCTTCGACAGTTACGTAGACATTGACGGCGAGAAGATCAATGAAGATCTCTTCAAGTACTCATGTTTGCCTCTTTTGTTGGCTTTCTCTTTCTTCTACTTCTTCGATTTCGGCTTACTTGCGAATCTTTGTGTTGTTCTGTACGATTCTGATACGTGATCTTGACGTGTTGGTGATGATTGTTGTTGAAGCGTTGTTGCTTCTTCTTCTACGATTTCGAATCTCTGTGTACTCCATGTGATTCAGTTGCGTTGTTGTTTGTTGATTCAGAATGATGAAGATGATTGTAGAATCAATGGAAGGCTGAGAAATAAAGATGAATTCAGTATTGGGGAGAGGAGATGATGATGTGATTACTCTATGTACAAAGAACAATGAAGATGATGAAGTGCGGTGATGTTGTTGAAGCGGTTCAGAGAAATGATGAAGTTGGAGGAAGATGTGGAATCACTGTGTTGACGATTTGATGAGGATTCTACAGAATGATGAGGATTCGGTTATGGAAGATAAATATTATGCAGAGAGTAGAACGTTTTTCTGGTGAGTTTTTTTCTCTATTTTCTGTATCTTTTTCTGTTATGAAAACCGTGTCTCTTCTCCCTCTCCTTTTCTGTTATAGTTTTTTGAATTCTGCTATGCCTCCCTCCTCTTTTCTAATATGCTGCTGCTGGAAGTTTGTTAGAGGCAGTTGGAGTTAGTTACAGGGTTGTTATAAACAGTTGGAAACTGTTAGGGATATTAGGAAAAGTAATTTAGAAGGGTGAGAGGGTTTATGACAGTTAGGATAGTTAAGAGGCTTTTTATTCTGTTACTGAGTTGGCCCTTTTGTTAGGAACTAATCTAGACCCTGTTTCTTTTTTCGTACTTCTGCTGAACTAGTTTATTGGTTATATGCAGGCTTTAGTAAACTTGGGTAACAGCAGGGAAACCGGTTCATTATGCAGCTCAAGGTTTAATGACAGTGGCGATGCACCTCTTGGAAACCTGGAGGATTGGAGAAAACAAAGTTGACCTGGTTTTGATGTCATGAAGATGTCTTGAAAAGGCTTTGGATTAGGAACAATAGGTTTAGGACATATTTTTTTATTGTATGGTTACTACGCATTTGGAATGGTATATTGGAATGACATTGAAACAAAATGATTTTCTATTTGTATAATTTCCTTTGAATGATGTAGAATGAATCTCCTGGATATGTACCAAACATGACTCGATCATGGAAAGTATTGCGTATGGAAACATGGTTTGGAATGGAATGGTCTTGAAACGCGAAATATCTTATGGTTCTTCTTGTAATGAGATCGAATTTGTGAGGTGACTTGATTTGTGAACTTGAATGTCCTTTATGATTTCCATTAAATTTTGAATGTATTGAATCCTTTTTCAACCATACTTTGAAATAAATTTTCCCTCCATTATGCTTGTAACTTGAATGAAACAGACATAGATTTAAATAGAACTTTGGTCAAAAGTTAACTTCCCTAAATTGACAATGAACCTTATCATGGGACGTCTCATTCCAAAACTTGAATCCAATTTAATATTTCACAAAGAATCGAATCCAAACCCATTTATATGCCATGCCTGGATTTGAATAATGGAAGATGAATTAAGTGAACTCGAAAATGGCAACTTGAACCATATGAATTTTCCAATCTTATCTTGAATCAACCATTGAAAGATCATGAAATTGAGATCTTGAACCAATATTAATCTTGAGCACAATTAGAAGTTTCAATGAATCCAAATTGGCATCCCATTCCTCTTGAAATCTTAGTTAACTTGTAATCGAAGCAACAAGTGTTTGAAAGAACGATGACATTTTGAACTCAATGAACTCACAACTTCATCTTCTGTACCATGTCTTGCATTTTGCAATCCGATCCGTGCTATGTCTTGACTTTATGGATAACAACAATGCTCTGAAGGCACCTTGAAGTATAGAAAGAGATATAATATGAAGCTCAATGAACCTCAGCCAATAGATATTACAAATTCACACATAGAATATGTGACACCCTAATCCACTTGTGTTTGATGAATTCTTGATGGAGGATGACCTTGTATCTTGATGTTGAGAAGAAGAGAATAGCCCTGTAACTTAATGTTGAGAAGAAGAGAATAGCCTTGTAACTTTGATGATAAAGAAGTCCATGAAAAACCCTAGCTTCACATAAATGATTGATGGAGAGATCACTTGAAACAAGCCTGTGCAAAGATGAGAGCCTTGAAGCCATACGACAACCCTAATTCCTCGAAATCCCTGATCCCATGTCAAATTATTGATTAATGATGCATGATGTGTTAGATGACCTAATGAAGTTTATGTGCATGAAAAAAAAAGTGTGAGATGCATAAGCCAGATAAAAGTAGAAGGGTGGGACAAATTTGGGGTATTACAGCTGCCCCTATTTAATCGTCTTAAACCTGAAAGTACGATTGGCGCGTGCCTTTCGGGAGTTCAAGGTGGAAGATGATTAAATACCAATGCCGAAAATTTGTCCTGAGAGAGAGAGTAAGTGTTTTCTTTATTTATTTTTGTGTTATCTGCTGGGGAAAAGAAATTTGTTTTTTCAATGAAGAGACAGAGATTAGACTTGTAACGTGGCTTGATGCCAATACAAGACAAATGGTTGGTATGAAAAGACGGCGGACGGGGTCTACGGGCGACCTATGATCCTAAGGTGACACATGAGAGTGATTTGACAGAGAACCTAGCCAAAGGGCGATCTCAGGTTCTAAGACAAAGTAAATGGATAGAACCTAGCCAAGAGGCGATCTCAGGTTCGACGATGATTTGAGGGAAGAACCTAGCCAAGACGCGATCTCAGGTTCGACGATGATTTGAGGGAAGAACCTAGCCAAGAGGCGATCTCAGGTTCGACGAAGGTTTGAGGGAAGAACCTAGCCAAGAGGCGATCTCAGGTTCGACGATGATTTGAGGGAAGAACCTAGCCAAGAGGCGATCTCAGGTTCGACAAAGATCTAAGGAGGAACCTTAGCCAAGAGACGATCTCAGGTTCAACGACGATCTATGGGAAGAACCTAGCCTACGGGCGATCTCAGGTTCGACGACGATCTAAGGAAGAACCTAGCCTACGGGCAATCTCAGGTTCGACGACGATCTAAGGAAGAACCTAGCCTACGGGCAATCTCAGGTTCGACGATGATCTGGGGGAAGAACCTAGCCTATGGGCGATCTCAGGTTCGATGATGATCTAAGGAAGAACCTAGCCTACGGGCGATCTCAGGTTCGACGATGATCTGGGGGAAGAACCTAGCCTATGGGTGATCTCAGGTTCGATGATGATCTGGGGGAAGAACCTAGCCTATGGGCGATCTCAGGTTCGACGATGATCTGGGGAAGAACCTAGCCTACGGGAGATCTCAGGTTCGACGATAATCTAAGGAGGAACCTAGCCAAGAGGCAATCTCAGGTTCGACGATGATCTATAGGAAGAACCTAGCCTACGGGCGATCTCAGGTTCGACGATGATCTGGGAAGAACCTAGCCAAGAGGCAATCTCAGGTTCGACGATGATTTGAGGGAAGAACCTAGCCAAGAGGCGATCTCAAGTTCGACGGTGATTTGAAGGAAGAACCTAGCCAAGAGGCAATCTCAGGTTCGACGATGTTGTACCCCAAAATTTGCCCTCCCATATTCTCCAAGATTTGGCAAGGTCATGGTTCAAAATCTCTCAAGGATTGCACAGTCCAATTGCCTCCTAACACAGTCAAAATTAGGGTTTTGGTTCTGGCAAAGAAATTGAGGTTTTCAAGGGTCCAATCAAGTCCCATATGCCTACATACATTGTCAAGCATCTATATGCCAAGTTTCAAGACTCACAGCATCAAGTTGCACAGTCAAAAACCCTAATTGCTTCACAATCAACTGCAGGGGCAAAATGATCATTTGACAGTCAAAAGTCAAAAAATTTGGTCAACATCTTATTTTGAAGCCACAATCATCATTCGATCAAGTCTTGATCATGATTTCACAAGAATGGCTCAAAAAGTCTCAAGATGCAAAAGTTTCTATTTTAGGACAGCTGAAAAGTCAACTGCAAATTGACCAAGGCATAACTTCTTCATGGTTTATCAGAAAAATCCCATCCAAAGCTCATTTTTAAGGGGATGACATTTCCTACAACTCATCTTCACACTCCAAGTCCAAGAAATGCCCTCAGAAAAAGTTATCAATTTCAACATTATAGGTCATTTTCAAAAGTCAACAAAAAGGCACTTTAAGTCAAAGACCATAACTTGAGATTGGTAAATCAAAATGACATGGGACCAAAGACATTGGTTAGAGGACTTCAAGACCTTTCCAAAATGTCCAAGAACATGTTCATAGCTTCAAAATTGAGCAAGATATGCATTGGAGAAGTTGGGAAATTTTTGGGAACTTTCAAAAATCAACTTTGCCTAAAAAGCTTCAAATTTGCTAATGGGCCTCAAATTATTTCTTGAATCATTACCCAAAGCTTATGCACGACCCATTGAGCTTAAAATAATTTATTTTCTTATTTTTAATTAATTAATTGAATTTTTATTATTATTAATTCATTTAATTGGTTTTAATTGTAGAAAAATATCAAAGCATGGTTGGCAAATCTTTTTATGAAGCAAATACACTCCATACATGCTAAAGATTTCGTGCATCACTCAAGGGGACAAGATCTTCCATAATTGGCAAGGTTTTCATGGAAAAAGATTGAAAATCACATAATTGAAAATCAAATATTCAAGTCATAATTCATGGACTTTTGGGCCAAGGTTTTGACCTAATTCTGATCACATACATATGCAAGAGCTAACCCTATTCCAAGGGACACGAAAAAAGCTGCTGAAACTCCATAATCACTTTGCAAAATTTCAATAAAAAACTTGAAACTGATTTCATACTTGCAGTGCCTTTCCAAGCCTAAAAAGGATTCCAATACGTTGCCTAAGTCTCCAGGAAGCGTTTGCAATCAAGAACCAGTCCAAACGCGCAAAGAATTGAAGAACACAGGCCACACGGTTTGCCTTATTTTTCAAACTTGCATATCGTGTTTCACTTGCTTTTAATCCGTTTTCTTGTGTAATTTACACTAATAGTGACCTTCTGAAGCGATTGGTACAATTTAATTGAACTAACGTTGCCTGGATCAAAATCCACCATGGACGAAACCTAGGGTTTCTGAAGCTCCAAATTAGGGCTTTAGGCATCAGGAAAAATTGGAACACGTCAGGACTATGGTTGAATTCGTCAAGGCCAGACGAATTCAACCAAACCCTCGCGCCCTTTTTATATTGATTCCTCTTCTATTCACTATTTTTAGGACTTTCACTTAGTGGGGGTTTAAAACCCCCGCTATCTCGTTTATATTTGCAGGAAAGAGATGAAGAAGACGATAGGTGGCACGGTGTGACTGGAGCATTCAAATATGTGGCGCGCGCTTTTGTATTCCCAGTACAATTGGCACTTTACATATATTATGTTTCTTTATTATTATGTTAACAAACGCGCTTGAATGGCTGGATGGTGGATGACCCGCTTGGCAAGCATTGGGACCTGGGTTCGATTCCCAGGTCCCCCCACATAATTCATAACTTTTGTTTTAATGCTTTCTAGTGCAGCTCTCATCCAACGCCCTACCATGAGCCTCACGCGTTGGCCTGCCAAGTGGCTTTGATCCATAATCTGAAGGCCAGGAGGTGACGAACACGCTATGCCTGGGTCAACCAACGTGCACCCAATCCTGAAAGTCAAACAGGCTTTGTCTAATGGGCCAGAATTCCTCAAACAAACCTCCACATGGGCCAGACACCCCCCTTGGTTTGCATGCTTTTTCAATTTAATTTTCTTTTCTTTCTAATTCTTTTTAATTGTTTTAATTGTTTCTATTAATTCACCATTAATCAACTTTTCATAATAAAATCAGAAAATCAAAATTGTAAAATATATTTAATTATTATTAATTTCACCACTAACATATTTTTGTAAATAAATGACTAACAATTAATTTAGTTTAATTTAGGTTTTAAACTTTAATCTTTTTTCTTAATAAATAAAAAATATATAGAATTAGGTTTTTTGACATTTTCATCTTTCTCTTAATTAATTATTTTCCTCATTATTTATTATTATTATGAATTACTATTTATTTTTGTAAATAAACACGTAAATTAATTAACTAGTAAATTAGGTTAACTTTAATATTTTCTTAATAAATAAAATAGACATAGAATTAGGGTTTTCCCTTGATTTTATTTTCTTTATTTCATTAAATACAAAAAACATAAAAAACACTTTATTTTCTTTAATTAAATATTAATTAGATTTTAATTTAATTTAATTTCAAGCAAAGGGTCAAAACCCTCGGACGTTCGGTTTAATTCTTTTCGCGCATTATTTTCTTACTGATTATCATGTAACTGCTTTCCGGATGTAATAGTAATTAGGTACTTTTTTTTTACTTTCCGCATCTTTTATCAAAAACGGGTCTTTGTATTTTGGCGATGTATAGACCCGCGCCTTGTAATAGCGTAGCTTTTATCTTTCCGTCTTTTAATTTTCCGCACTCCTAAATTCTAAATTGCATGAAAGAATGTATGGTAATTAAAAATAACTCGTAGCTCACAATGCCATGATCAAAGATAACTGTCAACATGAAAACCACACACAATACACACACCACTTCTAGGGTACGCCTCACTCGTTGCCTTCGAAACGTGGTCGTCAAGTATAGGACGTTTTAGCGGTCGCTCTTATGTCCATGATCCAGTTGCCTCGAAACAGTTGCCTCGAAACGGTTGCCTCGAATTAAAAAGGATCTAGGACATTAGGGTTTCTTCTAAGGTGTCCTAACTGTTGCTTCTGTGACCACACTGTCCCTACAATCAAATTGACCCGAACACCTCCAACGGTGGTGCTACCTACCTCTCAATGGTGGGATGGCACTACCTTAAGGACTTCTACACAGCCTAATTCCTTAGGGTAGGTAGATGACTCATGGATACTTGCTCTCTTCAAAAACAAATCAAAAATCTTTTCACACTGACACTTTCAAAAGCTTTCAAAACAAATTTTTCAAACACTCTTGAGGACAGATACAAGAGTTATTCAGAAATCTTTCAAAGAAACATTTTCAAACCCACTCACATTTTAAAAAGCAAACATTTTGAAAACATAAGAGCAAGTATCTAAGAGCCCATGGATAACCATGGATAGAAAGGGTGCTAACACCTTCCCTTTCTATAAATCTACCTCCCGAATCGAGAAACGTTCTCATAAGGAATTTTGCTGTGCTTTTGTCCTGTCCATGTTGGAGAAAATAAAAGACGGTGGCGACTCTTGCTTCCGCGACATTTCATGAACCAGCTTTAAACAGTCAGTTCTCATTTCCACCGATCATAGACGATAATTTGAGGGAAGAACCTAGCCAAGAGGCGATCTCAGGTTCGACGATGATTTGAGGGAAGAACCTAGCCAAGAGGTGATCTCAGGTTCGACGATGATTTGAGGGAAGAACCTAGCCAAGAGGCGATCTCAGGTTCGACGATGATTTGAGGGAAGAACCTAGCCAAGAGGCAATCTCAGGTTCGACGGTGATTTGAAGGAAGAACCTAGCCAAGAGGCGATCTCAGGTTCGACGATGATTTGAAGGAAGAACCTAGCCAAGAGGCGATCTCAGGTTCGACGATGATTTGAAGGAAGAACCTAGCCAAGAGGCGATCTCAGGTTCGACGATGATTTGAAGGAAGAACCTAGCCAAGAGGCGATCTCAGGTTCGACGATGATTTGAAGGAAGAACCTAGCCAAGAGGCGATCTCAGGTTCGACGATGATTTGAGGGAAGAACCTAGCCAAGAGGCGATCTCAGGTTCGACGATGATTTGAGGGAAGAACCTAGCCAAGAGGCAATCTCAGGTTCGACAATGATTTGAAGGAAGAACCTAGCCAAGAAGCGATCTCAGGTTCGACGATGATTTGAAGGAAGAACCTAGCCAAGAGGCGATCTCAGATTCGACGATGATTACATGGGTTACGACATGATGATTGTTTAGATAAGCGACACGGACGAGCATCAAGAAAGGTTAAACACAGACGAGTGTTTGAATCAATACGGACGAGTATTGAAAGAAGATACGGACGAGTATTAAAGGTTAGACACGGATGAGTGTTTGAATCAATACGGACGAGCATTGAAAGAAGATACTGACGAGTATCAAAGGTTAAACACGGACGGGTGTTTGAATCAATACGGACGAGTATTGAAAGAAGATACGGAAGAGTATCAAAGGTTAAACACGGACGAGTGTTTGAATCAATACGTACGAGTATTGAAAGAAGATACGGACGAGTATCAAAGGTTAAACACGGACGAGTGTTTGATTCAATACGGACGAGTATTGAAAGAAAATACAGGCGAGTATCAAAAATTTAAACACGGACGAGTGTTTGATTCAATATGGACGAGTATTGAAAGAAGATACGGACGAGTATCAAAGGTTAAACACGGACGAGTGTTTGAATCAATAAGGACGAGTATTGAAAGGAGATACGGACGAGTATCAAAGGTTAAACACGGACGAGTGTTTGAATCAATACGGACGAGTATTGAAAGGAGATACGGGCGAGTATCAAAAGTTTAAACACGGACGAGTGTTTGATTCAATACGGACGAGTATTGAAAGAAGATACGGACGAGTATCAAAGGTTAAACACGGACGAGTGTTTGAATCAATACGGACGAGTATTGAAAGGAGATACGGGCGAGTATCAAAAGTTAAACACGGATGAGTGTTTGATTCAATACGGACGAGTATTGAAAGAAGATACGGACGAGTATCAAAGGTTAAACACGAACGAGTGTTTGAATCGATACGGACGAGTGTTTGGTTCAATACGGACGAGCATTGAAAGAAGATACATGTGAGTGTTGGAAGTTGACACGACGAGTGTTTAGGAATGGACATGGACGAGTGTTTAGGGAACTGACTACCAGACAAGAACTGGGTTTAGAATGACAAAGTGTATTGATTTTGTTTGGCATTGAAAAGGTGAAGGTCACCGGCTGGGGACTTTGGGCATGATACCCTCCTGTAGGGACATACTGTTGTCCTTGAATAATTCAGGTCTTTCATGTAAGGTACCTGATCTGGCTTATGCTTTGTATGCATGTTTGAATTTATTTTGACGCAAAGATCCACTTTGATGGATCAGCTACGCGCTTTTGAGGATGTAATGTTATGTAATGATAACTATATGCAATGCGAAGAAATAAACTTCATGGGGATAAGAGTAGGCTTGCTGGGAACCATTACTCATCACTGGGGATGTCAATATATATCGACATTGGAAACCTGCAGTATCAAAGGTTGCTGGAGATACTGATAAGAGTACACACTGGGGAGCCCATGATATCGAAGATTATTGATGACTCTGTTGAAGATTGCATTGCTGACAAAGCGAGTCTTTAGGTACACTACTGAATCCTAAATCGTACCATTGGGGGAGAGATAATCCAGATAGACTTCCACACATTCTGAACTAAAGAAGATGGTAGAACTGAATATGCCGAAGAATGGATATTGAACACCATGTGAATTTCTCTGAATACATGTCCCATGTTTACGCACACTGGGGAATTATCTCTTGAATCATTTGGGGATAAGAGATGGGCGTGGACACTTACGAGTGCCCCGGTTGAGTTCTGCGAATTCCCCAGTTGAGCTTTTAATGCCCCGGTTTAGCTATGCGAATGCCCCGGTTTAGCTCTGCGAATGCCTCAGTTTAGCTTTACTGGGGATGCACTTGATTAACTCTACTGAGGATGCACTTGCGCATGCTGAGTTAAAAGACGATTCTAGATTTTCTGAATTCTCTTGGGGAATCAGGTCTGAAGTTGTCTGTAGCTGATGAAGGCGGCTTCGTGTACTGGCTAGGTCAGGGTGACCGTTACGATGCTTTTAGCTTGATTGTAGTCTCGTACAACATAATTGGCTTGAGCAACTTTGCAAGTATGGATGAGGAATGCCCCTGTCTGGATGATCTCTGACAAGCTTTATGTTGAATAGAAGACTAGAATATTCGTGCCACAATACGATATGAGGTGGCCTGCCCCAATGTCTTGAGTCACGAAATAAACTGCTCTTGATTACAGCTTTCTTGGAGAGATTTGTCGAATCTCGACGTAACTGCCCCAGGTTAAATGAATTCTGAATAGATTTCTCGATGTGATAGCCTCTGAGTGATCGAGCTTGAAGAGGTTTATCGACGTGATATCATCTGATTGATCGAGCTTGAAGAGATTTATCGACGTGATAGCCTCTGATTGACAGCTTTGAGGGAATGCCCCAGATTTGGCTAAACTTGGAGAGATCGACTCTTGACTTGATTGCCTCAGATTGGCAGGCTCTGCTAACTTCATCCCTGAATGGTACTCGGACTGTGAAGTACCAAGATGATTTCTCTTGACAGAATCTATGGTTTAACATGCCTCTGGATTAGTCATTTCTCTTGTGGCAGCTGACTCTTGCTTCAACAGGGTATTCAAGCCTCTCTTCTCTAACAAGATTGAACTCTTCACCGGTTGTTCATTGTGCAAACTTACTCGATGTCAATCAGTTGTTTTGTATGCAGAAGAATGTTTATTATGAGAATGATAATTCTAACGCAACACATATGTAAGTCTTGAAGTTTGAAAAAACTTTGAATGAAATGACGTCACAAATCTGTTGTGAACGAGTCACTAGCTAGAGAGAAACATTTGCAAATTCTTTTTTATGAAAGATAATGCAAGCATATGATACCAACACAGATATTCAAACATACCTCTTAGGAGTCAGTTAAACGCTATCTCGTCGTAGCGCGCTTTCAAATTGACCCATGCTTCAGTTAGGACTTTTATGGGTTGTAACATGGTCTGGTTCACGGTTTTTAGAAAAAAGGTTTTAAGGCTCAAAATTATTTGGTGCCCACCCATTCTCCATGATGTTCTCCATTCCTACGTTCATTTGACCTGATACAAGCATTCATCTCTCGAGAAGAGTTTGCGATGATTGAGGAACCACATTGGTTTCTTGGACACGACAGTCACTTCACCTTTTGCTTTTGGTGTCTGATCAGACGAATTTGTTCTTTGATGAGGATTTTCATTGGTAATCCTTTTTTCGCCTTTTAGGCTTTTCAATTTCTTTCTTGCTTTCCCTAATTTTTTCCTGGACAAATTCTTTTGAATTTCGATTTGGAAGTCCAGTGGGATGCCCCAATTTTGCCTAAGTGACTTGTTTTCAAGTTTCGACTTAGCGGGGATTTTTGTTTCTTTCTCATTCGTATTTTTTCGTTTTGAACAAGTCGTTGATCTTTGCATTGACTTTGATTTGTTGGAAGTGATTGTGACTGCCTGAGTCTTTGATAGATGAAGGATAGCCATTATTGTATCGTCATTTGTTGACCTTTTGACGTGCGAGGGATACTCATTGGGGTATTGTTAATTGATGCACGTTGTTGATAGATGAGGATTAACCATTGTGGTTTTGACTTTCCTCAACCTTTTTATGGATAACCATTGTTGTATCCTTGGATGCACACTCTTGATGAGTTATGAATGCTTGATTAGATCGGCTGAACACTACCCGCCCCAGGGTTGAAATGAGGGTTTTTTCTGAACAGAAAGGAAACTCCTACTTCGAAGGCTCAAAGGGGCTAACGAGGGTCTATCTTCCTTATATCTCCGGTGTTTAGGGATTTGAAACAAGGCTTGTACATCGTCAGCAGGGTCTTACTCAAAAGCGTACCGACCAGAGATTTTGCGTTTTAGATTGTCTTCATCCTCCTTTGAATATTTACCTAAGCATAAGACTAGGAAATTTGGCATCAATATGCAAGAAAAACATTTAAAGAGTGATAACGAATGGATGAGTACAAATGAAAGGAACACTTCAAGACAAGCATACTTATTGCATTAAGATTTTCGTTCAAAAATAGACAAGTTTCTATATACAAGCAATGTTTAAACAAACAAGCAAGAATGCAAATGAAAATGCAGTAAAGAAACCAATGATTGCCATTGTTGAGGAGACTTGACTCCGTATGGACTTGCTGATTCTGACGACTTTCTGTAGTCTTGATGCTCGAGTTTGCGAGAGAATTCCCCTTCAGATTTGATGTGAACATAGTAGTTTCTGGATTGAGCCTGTCTTGGACATTGTCTTTGGATGACATACCATCTTCAATCGATTGGCCAAGTGCCCCAGTATAATATGCATCACCAAGCATATCATGTCTTAAAGAAATGATAGACATCATCATCAGAGTTTCCATGACCTGGCTTATCTGAGTATTTAATCCATTATCTTCCTGCTTGAAGAAGTTTCTGACTACGAGCCAAAGCTTGCATGTATATCACATGGAGTTATCCCATAAAATGATCCCTGAGCATGTGCGGTGAGAAATCAGGTTGAACCTTTGAAGAGAATCCCAGGTCTGAATAAGAATCCCCAGTCTTTGAGTACCTGTTATGAATGCATGAATATGCATGGGGTGCATGAATGAATGCCATGTCATGTTCCGTCATTTCCAAGTAATTTACATGCTTTGGTTTTGATTTTGCGCAAGTAAGGGATGGAAGGGTTCAACACAAGGCTTGCAAATATGATTCCTTGGAAATAATAGAACATGTATGTTAAGCATGCGGTTAACCATGTTATGTATGCAAAGGCATAGGATCAAGGAGGATCAAGGTTCCATCATTTATGGATATGATTGTTGCACTGCTCTGAATCATGTGAGTATCATCAGATTAAAGGTCCGACATAGCTTCTTCATATATAAGAACCAAGTACCATGTGGATCTCCCATTGTACGGGGTCAAGGCTTCTGGACATCGGATACTGTTGAGCATTTCTTAACATGCTGGGAATACCAAGATTGAAGGCTTGAATGAACCTCCAGGTAAACAAGTCAGGAACTCAGAAAATAAATCTGAGAACCATACGGTCACCAACAGGATATAGCATCTGCATAAAGTCATAACAGAAATCCAGATCATAGCCATTAGAACCAATAGTCACTGTCTGAGCATAGTCACCATCTGAGCATGAGTAACCATCTAAACATAGTCACCACCTGTACCTGTAATAAGAATTCCCTCCCCGATCACGGGTGAAAACTAGGTCAGGGTAAGGCAATGGTAACTCAGAATCGAGGGTACTCCTGAAAAACTATCGCCGTATCACCTACGTGAAAATGATAGCCCCTCATTTATACCTCATCTGAGCGTGGATGACATGGCGGCGATAGTGAGACCTAAGTCAACTAGCCGTTCATGTTCCACTCTATTCCTAGGGTTCCTATGGTATACAACTCTGGCCTGGGTATTGGGCCTTTTACCTCATAGTAACACCCACCCAATAAGAAGCAGATCCAGTACAACAGTAGTATATGGAAGACAGTAAAATGCAATGCATACGTATGCTCAAGTATATACAAACTGAATGAATAAACTGAAAGCATAAAATAAACACCCAAAGAAAAAGAAACAAGAGCTAGGAGCGACTCCGGGATGGACCAGCATTTGGTCGACCTGTCCCTAGTGAAGTCGCCAACTGAAACAACCGGCTGAAAATCATCAAACAATGAAGTCGCCATCGAACGTCTTTTATCCCAAATGTAGGGAAAGGTAAACATCGAGAAAACCTGAGAAGGGAGAAGTCACGGTCTTGCGACCGAGAGATCGGGTAAGGGAGTCTGTTACGCGAGGGGAAGGTATTAGCACCCCACACGCCCGTAGTACTCTATGGTATCCACTCTTGTTGTCTATCTTATGGGTGTGTTCAATCTATGCTTACTGTTTACTATACTACTGGAGGGAAAATGTATGCAAAAGAAAGGAGAAAATAATGTAGGGAAAATAAAATTATGCTCTCCTGGGCCCTACCCCAATGCCAACGTATCCTTTTTGAGGAATCAGAGCTACCGTAGTTCGGCTCACGTGTTTTTGTTTGTTTTGTGTTTTTTATGGACAATGTTAATTCCGCCTTCTGCCGCAGCTCGACCTTTGGAGACTTATGCGTTGGCACAGAAGTAAATTAATCATGTCCTTACCTGAAAAGGGTTTTAGAGAAAAGGTGCTCGAGCGCACAAAATGATTTGAATTTGTTTTGAATTTTTGTTACCTTGAAAAAGGGTTTAACTATGATTACCATGTTTTTGATTTGCTAAGAAAGGAAGTTTTTGTTTTGAATGCAAGGATGCAAAGGGGGAAGAAAAGAGTCTAAGGGAGACTAGCCTATTTCTAACCTAATGTTATCATACAATGGTGGTCCTAAGGTTTGGATTAACAAAAGGGGAACGTCTACCTAATGTTAGCATGCATGGTTTGCAACCTAAGGTCTAACTTGCGTCCGAACGGAGCAAGCGCGTCCTAAGGGAACATGGTATATACAAGGATAAAGTAAGCAAGCCAGCAATAAAGCACACCTAAAGAGATCCTGCCTAGTTTAGCATGTCGAAGAAAAGTCTAAAAAAACTATCCTATAGGGAACATGCAATGAGAGCGAAGTCGTGATCTCAATTTCTAAATTGAGTGACTCATCGATCAACAAGAAAGAATGGAAAGCGATAAAATCCTATAGGGAGCATGCACTGAGAGCGAAGTCGTGATCTCAATTGCTAAATTAAGTGACTCATCGATTGACAAGAAAGTAAACAAACACAAGCACAACATATATAGCAAATGAAGTGCGGAATGCCTGCTACAGGTCTTTAAACAGCGACTTCGAGCGCACGCTCTTTATTTCCTACTTCTCATGGTATCTAGAAAGTGGTAAAGTGCATGAATAAAATAGAGTTGGGACGATACCGAACGGAGAAGGTCTGTTGCCTCTTCAAAACCACACAAGCAAAGCAGAGAAACCCAGAAAAACTTCGAGTAAGCATCAAAGCATCATCAACGTGAAAATAAATCACAAGCGAAAGGTACGCCAATCATATCTGAATATCATACAATAAACCAAATGAACAAGATTTCGTAGCACCACAAGCAAAGAAGAGAAACCCGGAAAACTTCGAGGGAGATATGAATCATCATGTGATAGTCCTGCACGAAGATACAAAACTATACAATGCAAAATACTCCGCTAATGTCTCATGGTGCGAGAAATCTCTGTTGGAAGGTTGCACAAAAATACACCAAACGAGTTAGCAATTAACAAGGAAATGTAACTCAAAACTCAAGCGCCCATTCAAGGATCATAAACTACCACTAATCATTAATTATGCTAGGGAAACTGAATCAAGGATACATAATCGACAAAGACACGCCAAATTCCTAATTCTAATCATGTATCGAGTCATTAATTCAATTTATTCCTAAACTAATAGAAAATTAAAAATATCATATCATCAAATCAGAAAACATCATGCTAAGGCTCATACAAAATTTCAGCCGAAAATCGTACAAGAAACATTAAAAACTAATTGCTAAAAATTTAAGAACAAGATGAGAATTAGTGTAGAACAGGGGAGTGCAAGGCTGAGTCTGGGTGGTGTGCAGAAGCATGCGCTGAAAGCCCAAGGGAGATAGTCCAATAAGACAATTTTTTTTGCAATCAGCTTCCAAAAATCTTGTAGTATGGGCTTGAGAAGCATGAATTTCGGTCCAAGGAGCAGTCCAATAACATTATTACTATTTTGTTTCAATTGTATTATTAACGTTTATATATTTTGTTTTTATCAATAATAACAACAAAGAAATTAAATAGAAAAAAAAATAAAGAGGAACTAGGGATTTGGCTTCTTCACCATTCAGAACAAACTCCCTCCTCTTTGTTCCCTTCGACGGCGCCGACAGACTTAACCTCGTCCTCTTCTTCAGAAAACTCGGCGGCGGCGGAAGACTCAATTCCTCGATCTTCCACGTCTCTGATTGCTAGCATCCATGGCTCTCGCGTTGCTCCGTCTCACCGATTCAAAACTCGAAGAAAATGGTGTGTAAACTGTGATTCTGAATAGAAATAACTTGGCAACCAGATGATGCGTGAATGGAAATGGAAGAATTGCAACTCACCTACCATAAGACGAGTCTGGTGCTCCTTCGACAGTTACGTAGACATTGATGGCGAGAAGATCAATGAAGATCTCTTCAAGTACTCATGTTCGTCTCTTTTGTTGGCTTTCTCTTTCTTCTACTTCTTCAATTTCGGCTTACTTGCGAATCTTTGTGTTGTTCTGTACGATTCTGATACGTGATCTTGACGTGTTGGTGATGATTGTTGTTGAAGCGTTGTTGCTTCTTCTTCTATGATTTCAAATCTCTGTGTACTCCATGCGATTCAGTTGCATTGTTGTTTGTTGATTCAGAATGATGAAGATGATTGTAGAATCAATGGAAGGCTGAGAAATGAAGATGAATTCAGTATTGGGGAGAGAAGATGATGATGCGATTACTCTATGTATAAAGAATAATGAAGATGATGAAGTACGGTGATGTTGTTGAAGCGGTTCAGAGAAATGATGAATCTGGAGGAAGATGTGGAATCACTGTGTTGACGATTTGATGAGGATTCTACAGAATGATGAGGATTCGGTTATGGAAGATAAATATTATGCAGAGAGTAGAACGTTTTTCTGGTGAGTTTTTTTCTCTATTTTCTGTATCTTTTTCTGTTATGAAAACCGTGTCTCTTCTCCCTCTCCTTTTCTGTTATAGTTTTTTGAATTCTGTTATGCCTCCCTCCTCTTTTCTATTATGCTGCTGTTGGAAGTTTGTTAGAGGCAGTTGGAGTTAGTTACAGGGCTGTTATAAACAGTTGGAAACTGTTAGGGATATTAGGAAAAGTAATTTAGAAGGGTGAGAGGGTTTATGACTGTTAGGATGGTTAAGAGGCTTTTTATTCTGTTACTGAGTTGGCCCTTTTGTTAGGAACTAATCTAGACCCTGTTTCTTTTTTCGTACTTCTGCTGAACTAGTTTATTGGTTATATGCAGGCTTTAGTAAACTTGGGTAACAGCAGGGCAACCGGTTCATTATGCAGCTCAAGGTTTAATGACAGTGGCGATGCACCTCTTGGAAACATGGAGGATTGGAGCAAACAAAGTAGACCTGGTTTTGATGTCATGAAGATGTCTTGAAAAGGCTTTGGATTAGGAACAATAGGTTTAGGACATATTTTTTTATTGTATGGTTACTACGCATTTGGAATGGTATATTGGAATGACTTTGAAACAAAATGATTTTCTATTTGTATAATTTCCTTTGAATGATGTAGAATGAATCTCCTGGATATGTACCAAACATGACTCGATCATGGAAAGTATTGCGTATGGAAACATGGTTTGGAATGGAATGGTCTTGAAACGCGAAATATCTTATGGTTCTTCTTGTAATGAGATCGAATTTGTGAGGTGACTTGATTTGTGAACTTGAATGTCCTTTATGATTTCCTTTAAATTTTGAATGTATTGAATCCTTTTTCAACCATACTTTGAAATAAATTTTCCCTCCATTATGCTTGTAACTTGAATGAAACAGACATAGATTTAAATAGAACTTTGATCAAAAGTTAACTTCCCTAAATTGACAATGAACCTTATCATGGGACGTCTCATTCCAAAACTTGAATCGAATTTAATATTTCACAAAGAATCGAATCCAAACCCATTTATATGCCATGCCTAGATTTGAATATGGAAGATGAATTAAGTGAACTCGAAAATGGAAACTTGAACCATATGAATCTTCCAATCTTATCTTGAATCAACCATTGAAAGATCATGAAATTGAGATCTTGAACCAATATTAATCTTGAGCACAATTAGAAGTTTCAATGAATCCAAATTGGCATCCCATTCCTCTTGAAATCTTAGTTATCTTGTAATCGAAGCAACAAGTGTTTGAAAGAACGATGACATTTTGAACTCAATGAACTCACAACTTCATCTTCTGTACCATGTCTTGCATTTTGTAATCTGATCCGCGCTATGTCTTGACTTTATGGATAACAACAATGCCCTGAAGGCACCTTGAAGTATAGAAAGAGATGTAATATGAAGCTCAATGAACCTCAGCCAATAGATATTACAAATTCACACATAGAAGATGTGACACCCTAATCCACTTGTGTTTGATGAATTCTTGATGGAGGATGACCTTGTATCTTGATGTTGAGAAGAAGAGAATAGCCCTGTAACTTGATGCTGAGAAGAAGATAATAGCCTTGTAACTTTGATGATAAAGAAGTCCATGAAAAACCCTAGCTTCACACAAATGATTGATGGGGAGATCACTTGAAACAAGCCTGTGCAAAGATGAGAGCCTTGAAGCCATACGACAATCCTAATTCCTCGAAATCCCTGATCCCATGCCAAATTATTGATTAATGATGCATGATGTGTTAGATGACCTAATGAAGTTTATGTGCATGAAAAAAAAGTGTGAGATGCATAAGCCAGATAAAAGTAGAAGGGTAGGACAAATTTGGGGTATTACAATACTTAACACATATTTTACCACAACTAAAGAATCAACCTATACTATATTTCCAAGACATATATTAACTTTACCCATTGCCAATTCCCTACTCCTTTTTAGCCCCTACACATGAGTACAAATACGAGAGCCAAATATAGTCTCAAATATCCATTATGAAGAAGATAACTTTATTTTTATTACAAAAATACTATAAATTGAAGTCTCTTGCCACCCCTCAGTAACACCTTATAATAAATATCTATAAATTATTATACAATATTAAACATTACAATAATTGAAAGTGGTCCTATGAAATTATTATACAATATTAAACATTACAATAATCGACATCGGTCCTCTGAAATTTAATTGGCAATGTCGTCTCAGAGGAAAAAATAAAGATAACAAAAGAGCTAAAATACACAAGTGAATTTAGATGATTGAAAATCCCATAACAAAATAGCTAAAATACACGAGTGGTTTTACATGATTGACAATCCCACACAGTACATGAATTGCAATTTTCTATGTTTTATTCTTCGCTTTCTCTGTTTTGACGATCCGATAATTATATTCTTGAATAAAAACACTAAACAACATAGGGTGAGAACTAAGTTCTTAGTGAGTTACTTACTAGGAACCCCAACCTCTCTTCACACCATCTAATTAAAACCTCTGATAACTTTTTGACTATACTTACTAGATTGCAAATAATAATGTAAATAAGTTTTCATATAACAACTTTCCTGACCTCTTGGGAATAACTTCCTACCATTATTAAATTAATTATCTAAGGTATAAGAGTAACTTAATGTGATTCTATTCTGATTACATTTGAACATGAAGAAGCCTAATAATTAGGGATACCTTTACAAGTCACTAGTGAATTTGTCACACTATTGGTTACCATCATTCATTGCATAGTTGTCTACCTTTACAAGTCATTAGTGGATTTGTCACACTGTTGGTCACCATCATTCATTGCATAGTTGTCTATTTTATTAAGATCAGAGATCAATTGGATTCGTGTGGGCATATATATATATATATATATATATATATATATATATATATATATATATATATATATATATATATATATATATATATATATATATATATATATATATATATATATATACCCACATGAATCCAATAAGATATGGCGAGGGCATGAGTTATACCGCCACTAGAAAGGGTGACGATCCTTATGTCACCCTTAGAGAGGTATTGCCTCGCCCCGATCACTTTCTTCTCGCCCGTCATAGAAAATGTGGGATGAATTTTTTCTCGGGCAAAGAGAACTCAGGGTCAGTAGATGATCCATGTAATGCCCGTAATTTAATTAATTATTTTATTAAATTATTTTAGAATATTTGTGAAGATATGTTGTGATTAATTGGATTTAATTATTTTATTAAGTGGAGAAATAATATTAGAAGTATAATATTATTTGATGTGGGCTTGTTTTAAAGGAATAGAAGTAATAAGGGGTGTGTGTTAGTTTTAAGCCCAATAAGGAATAAAGAATAATAGGTTATTTTATTATTGTTAAAAGGAATAGAAAGAAGAAGCAGTAGAAGAATAAGGGTTTGAGAGGAAGAACGTGAAGCTGTTGGAAAAAAGGAAGAACGGCAAAACGGGAATTCAATTGGAGAAAGTTATAGGGCAACCTTCAATCCAAGGTAAGGGTGGAGTTCTTACTCTATAATTAGATTCATGATAATTAGTTTATGGGGTTAGAGGTGATTGATGTCTTGTTTAGGAATTGAATGTATATGATGTTGTATGATGTAAATTGATGATTGAAAGATGAACGATGATGTCCCGATATTTTTTATTTGATGTAGAATTGTAGGATAACTATAAGTGATGATTATCTATGATTAGATTAGGTTTTTAGGGCTTAAAATATGGAACCCGTAGTGAAAACACAGAGAAAATCGTAGAAATTATACAGGACAGAGCAGTATGTGTCGACCCCAAACATGATGTGTCAATACAAGAAGGTTTAGAGACTCGGGATGAGTCGACACGAAGAGGTCTTGCGTTGATACATGAGGACTTTTAGACTCAGGATGAGTCGACACATAGGAGCATGTGTCGATACATGCTGTGTGTTAGACTCAGGATGATTCGATACAAGAGAGGATGCATCAACTCGTGTTGCGAGTTCATTGCAGTATGCGTCGATCCAAGGAGTTATGCATCGATCCATGTTGTCTGGTTTTTGGCAGAATCGTTTAGAAAAGGATGTAACTTGAGTTTTCAGATGTCGTTTGAGGTGTCGTTCGAAGCATTGAATAGCTAACGCGGTGAGCTTTATTCTTAAGGATTAAAATGAGGAATAGGAAGGATAACCATAATATTTGAATTAGTTACCGTGTAGATCGCTGTGTTGGTTTTTATGCAAAATGATGAAGATGAGATGCTTATAGGCTGCTGTTTGATTTGTAACAGTAGGATTAATAATAATAACAATGTAATATTACAGAATAGTCGTATGTAGAGATTTGGTGATTAAGAAGTAAGCCTTAGTTGATTAACTGATTATAGGAAATATCTTGTTGTAAGCTGTTGTACCCCAAAATTTGCCCTCTCTTTTTCACAAGAAATCACAGCTTCGGGCTTTTCCTGATTTTTCAGATTGGCTTAAGAATCGGTCAAACAGACTTTTCTCATCAGTCAGACAAAATTAGGGTTTCCATTAACTTTTGAATCAATCCAAGCAGATTATTAGGGTTTCTATTGATTTGGTTGAGTTCGGCTCAGGATTTGATCAAGCAGACGCTTCTTTGATAGTAAATCAAGAATTAGGGTTTGCACGTGCATTTTCAGAAGAATTTGAATCCATTGTGTCTTAATTGGCTGTCACACTGCTTTGACGTTTGTTCCAGATTTTTTTTTGTCTCCCAAAACCTAAACATCTGGGGTAAAAGTTGAGGCATTTGAATTGAGAGTTTGAAGTGTTGGGTTAATCAGTGAAGTGAAAGACGTATGGACGTTTGTTTGTTTGACTGTGCAATGCTATTTGGAATGCCGGGCGTATTGTTGGTTAGTGCGAAGTTGCAAGACTACAGTGTTTATTAATTATTTATTTTATCTAAGTTAAAATAATTGGAATGCATTTCCAGTCGTTTTAATTCAAGAGATTTAAATAAATAAATAAACAGTGTAAATTAAAGAATTATCTGACAAAAAGGTTTTTATTTATTTTTAATTATTGTTACAAATGTTATTGGGATATTGTAAATTTATTTGCAATATTTACAATGATGTTTATTACAAATAATTGAATAGAAATTAAATCTATATCCTAAATTGCTTGAAATCTTCATCTTCTACTGTTGCTTCCATTGCCCCAATAAATATTCACCTGCAAAGCCAGAAAAAGAGAAGTCAAATGCAGATGAATTTAAAAAGGCATTGTCAGACAGATAATTAAAACTCATCATTAAAGGTTTATGCCGGAATCAATTTGTTCGTCATCTCTACAAATCGCAAGAAGATGTCTCTTCTTGGTTCACAAAGAGAGAAATAAAATGTTTACAAGCACATGAATCAATTAAGCAAAATGCCAAACAAGCTGCATAAATCCAAACTGAATTGCATTGTCAAACTAGGCAAACCAAATTGTCAAAATGGGCAAACTAAGTCACAAGTGCAAAGCTGTCAACAAAACTGTCAAAAAGAGATATCAACCAAGCTGTCAAAGAACTTTCAATAAAGCTGTCAATAAGTACACAAAAGCAATGCAGAAAATCTGAAGGTAAGAAGATATGCAGAGGAAAGACAAAATGCAAGCAAGCTTGTGAAAAGTACATTTTTATTCATCATTTTCCAGGCCAAAATCTTTTCAGAAAAGAAAGATATTCTAAGCAAAGATATGCTTTCTGTGGAGAGAGAAAGAGAGAGAAAAGTAAGAGGCTTACAGTTTTTCAGGCAGGCTAGAGATAAATAAATATAACAAACCAAATTGTCAAAGAGGGGGGGGGGGGGGGGCAGGATACAAAGAATACAAAGAAAAGATACCACAAAACCTGTTAAAACATTCAAGCCTGTTTCAAACTTGTAAACTTACAAAGGCAAGCCTAAAGAACAAGCCTTCAAGCTTGTTTTTTCTCCAAGCCTGTAACCTCAAAACCTGCCTCAAACCTGTTACAGAGGCAAGCCTTAAGCCTGTATCAGTAAACACAAACAAAGCTGCAAGCCTTCAAGCTTGAACCAGAAAACCTGTCCTAAACAAACTCAATAACCTGCTTCAAGCATCAAGCCTATACCAGAAACAAATTTCCAAACTTGCCTGAAGCCTGAATAAACACAAGCCTGCTCTAACTACCTTAAGCCTGCATAAAACTAGAAGCCTGCCTGTACAACGAGCAATAAAAAGCAAGCCTGTCAAAACCTGTTTCACTACCAAACCCACAACCACCCTCAGAATCAGATTCATCATTGGAAGACTAACCAAGCAAAAGAGAGGAAGAACATATCAGCAATTCAGAAGCATAACAATAGGAAACTCAGCATCATCAACATCATCAAGTTATCAGAACAATAGCAAAAATCCTCAGAGTCAAGCTCATCACAGGATCAAACAAGCAAGCAAACAGATAAGTCACTCAAGCCAAAACTCAACAACACATCCAAATATCCAAACATCAATAAACATTCTCAGAACTGATTCATCATTGAAAATCATCAAAGAAAACCAAAAAGAGAGGAAGAAAGTCAGTAGCCAACCAAGCTCTCAGAAAAAAAGTTCATCATTGAGAAATCAAGCCCAAAGAGAGGAAGATTGTAAAAGCATCTCAGAGCCAAGCATCACAGAAGCAAGTAATCAAAATAAGAAGTGAAGTATCCTAGGGTTTTCAGACTACAACGTATCATCATAAAACCAAACAAAAGCTAAAAGATACGAGGGTACCAGACAAACCAGAACAAAGCTAGCATCACCAGTCCCTCGCCCAGCCGCCTAAGACGCCTCATGTCCACTTCGCCTCCTCTCAGAAACAAGAATAAAGGTATTGTCCTCTTTCCTTTTTTCTAACACCATACACAAACATCAAATAACATAAAGATCAGAATTTGCCCAAAAATCAATAACATGCATGAATTTTGAAACCCTAAAACGTGAAAGAACAGAAATCATTACCCTTTTTTTGTCACCGCTTGAACAAACGCGGAGAGGAGAGTGGAGGTAGCGTCTAACAGCCTGAGGCGAGGAGAGGGACATCAGAGGCCATATCGGTTTGGGAACGAGAAAGACGAAGAAGAAGATGGAGAAGCAGGCGCCGTTCTAAGACACAAACCCTTGTTCTGAGTAACAACAAAACAACCCTAAAAAATGTTGTCAAAACATCTGGGCCTGTCCCTTGCATAAACTGCCTAAGCCCAACTGAATCCTGGCGCATGCACCCCCTTCTTGTTTTTTTTAAATTTCATTTTTGGGCCCAACATATTTCTAAGAGCCCATTTAACCCTTTTTTACATACAAATTAATACTTTCTTTACCTTATTTTCTTTTTTATATAACCTAAATTCCTTTTGGTAAATAGAAATGATATATTTTGTTTTAAAATTTTTGTTTAGTTAAACTTTTTATATAAGTTTCTTTTAAAACATTAACAAAAAAATACATAAATAATATTTTTGTTTTGAGTTAAATAAATTTCTTGTATATAAAACATTAACCAAAAATATGTAAATGATAGATTTTCTTTATTAAGTTAAAATATTTTTTTTCTTTTCTTTTAAGAACTTCTTGTATATAAAGCATTAACAAAAAACACAAAAATAACATTAACACTTAATAAATAAAATACTTAATACATTAGGTTAACATTTTTATCATGTGTAAATAATCACATACATTGCACAATACTTTTATTTCTCTTTGATTCTTATACTTTGCTATATTTTTACATTGAGAATACGATGATTCGATTTGGTTGTAAATAACATTTGGACACTACTATCTTGATAAGACTCATCCCTATTTGTAAATATTTGTACCCCCATCCCCGGATACTTATTTGTAATAGTTTAGACTTTAAATTCCCGCAATTTATCACTTTCTATATACTGTATAGTAATTAGGGTTTGTATGCGAAGATTCAAAATCAACCGCTAGATAACCTAATACAAGACAAATGCATGAAAATCAATGCACAATTCACACTTGCACCTCTAGGGTAACCTCGCATGTTGCCTCGGAAAAATGCAATCATGTCCCTCGAGTATGAGACACTCTAGCAAATGTCCCTTCGATAAACAAAGATCGTAGTCCCTCGATGACCCTCGATGTTGCCTTCGATAAAACGATCTCGTCCCTTACAAAATTGCTAGAGCGTCTCACAAGTTGCCTTCAATGATTGTATACGATGATTCGCGCTCGTCCCGTTAACATCCTAACACAAGGTTGTTCACCAAATACAATGGTGAAACAACACTGTTAAAAGGGTTAAAACACAAGAAAGATCTTTGAGTAAAATTAGGGTAGACAACTCTTAGTTACTTGATCAAACTTGCAAAACACGCTTGCCTACTTTCAAAACACACTCCACAACACAACTTTCAAAACAACTTTCAAAAACATTGAAACATCTTTTCAAAAAGACAAACACCATTGTAAAACATTCAAACAAGAATTGTTACAATGGTTGCCTAGACAAGGAATCTTTTTCAAAACATTTTCAAAACCACACACACAAAGCACCATTTCAAACAATTGAAAATACAAGGCAAGTGATCTAAGAAAGTAACTAAGAGCCCATGGATAACCATGGATAGAAAGGGTGCTAATACCTTCCCTTTCTATAATCTACTCCCCGAACCCACGAAAACATCTCAAAGGTTTTTCCTGTGCTTTTTAACCTTTCCTTAGGATAAAATAAAAATTCGGTGGCGACTCTTGCTCAACCGAAACATTTGCAAATACAAATGCAAAACCCAAGTCAGTTCTCCCATCGTATCACATAAGCCTATGGCAAACATTGTTAAAATGATGAGTGTTGTTGTATTACTGTACGGCTGAATTGTTGATGAGATGATGTTAATGAGATTTTGTTTGATGGATTATGATGTATATAAGATGTGTAATGATTTATGATGAATGATGTTGATGAAGAGATGATGAGATGCTTTTGAGAAGTAGGCCTTTGGCCAATGATGGTGTTGTATTGAGATGTTGTCAATTATGGTGTTGTTATTACGTTCATGATTGTGTCACATATATTGCATTTTGAGATGGAGCTTATGCTCGTTGAGATGGCCTTTATTGGTGAATATTGAGATGAAGGCTTATGCCTTGTTGATGCCTATATTAATTGGCAATTTTTGAGATGGGAGTTCTGCTCCAATGGTACCACATGCATTTGCATAGTGTGATACGGTGGGAGAACTGACTTGAGGGTCTTTGTGTTTGATCGCAAATTTTGCGGTTAGCAAGAGTCGCCACTGGCTTTTCTTTTATACAAAAGGAAAGGTGAAAAAGCACAGGAAAGACCTTTGAGATTGTTTCTTGAGTTCGGGGGGTAGATTATGAAAAGGGAAGGTATTAGCACCATTTTCATCCATGGTTTTCCATGGGATCTTAGTTACTTGCTAGATCACTTGCTTTTGTTTGAAATCATGCTTTGTGTGGTTTTTGAAAGTATTTTGTAAAGAGGCCTTTGTTTAGGCAATATTTGTAATGATTCTCGTTCGTAAGAATGTATACAAAGATGTTGATATTTTGAAAATGTTTTCAAGTTTTGTAAGATGTTTTGAAATGTGTAGGTGTTTATTTTGAAAATAGAAAGGATGTTCGTTTGAAATTGAGCAAGTAATTAGGAGAAATTTGTTAGAACATAGTTTGATTCTACAACCCTCAATTAGAGTTTTGATGATAACAAAATACAAGAATAAATAAATTGTAAGATTTATATATAAGACATATATGCTACTTAAAATTATGTTTTGTGTTTGTAGAAACTCTGATGGAATCAGCATCAGAAGATCAGTATCAACATCAGCATCAGAAGATATGTCAGCATCAGAAGATCAAACATGTGCTACACGCTGAAGTTACCAGATCATACGCTGAAGCCTGATGACCAGAATCTGCGCATAAAATACTCTGACTCTGATCAAGATCCTTATCAAGTCATCAGCACTCAGAAGTGTCAGAATAAGTTAAAGCCAAGAACACTCTGATTACCATAAGCAGAGAAGACTCTGAAGCATCAGCATTACTAAGCATTCAAGACAGATTAATTACCAACGGCTTTATTCCAAGACAAGATCTTCTCAAAAAGGAAAGAACGTTATTAGCATTGAAATGGATTTATGGACAACAACGTATCTCTTCCTAAGCTATATAAACAAGTCAGTGTGAGAAAAGAAAAGGTTAATAATCTTCACGCATATACACGCCTAAGTAAACGATATCACTCATACAATTTGCTAAAGCTTTCAACCACGCCTACTCAAAAGCATTAGCAGTCTAGTTTCATTCTAACCTTAATATTGTGTATTATCACAGTTGTGATATATAGTTTTGTTAGAAAACATCAAACACACTTTTGTTCATTTATCTGTAAGAGAACTTCCTTGAGATAAACCGGTATGTGCTTAGACTCAAGAAGGCTTTAACAGTTGTTAAAGTAGTTGTGTAATCAGTTGATTATAGTGGATTAAGACCTCGTTGGAGAGAGGCGAAATCACCTTGACGGGTGGACTGGAGTAGTTTGAGATCAAACGAACCAGGATAAAAATACAGTGTTGTCTGCACCTTTGATTTAAGTTTTACAATTCAACCCCCCTTCTTGTGTTTTTCACTTCTTCAATTAGCATCAAAGCGCCTGGTTCTGAGCTTATAACACTTAACTGTGTCGGTACAAGATCCAGCGTCAGAAAAACATAATGGCAGGACCACATCAAAACATCAGCAATGACAACAATGAAGAAAGAGACAGATTCAGTGGCAAACCTCCAGTCTTTGATGGAGAGAACTTTGACTACTGGAAAGACAGAATTGAAAGTTTCTTTATGGCCCATGATGTTGATCTGTGGGACATGGTGACTGATGGATACACGCACCCAGTGGATGGAAGTGGTCAGAAGATTGACAGGAAAGTAATGTCTGATCAGCAAAAGCGTGATTTCAGAAATCATCACAAGGCCAGAACAATTCTTCTCAGCGCCATCTCTTATTCTGAATATGAAAAGATATCAAATAGAGACACTACAAAGAATATGTTCGACTCTCTGAGAATGACGCATGAAGGCAACATTCAAGTCAAAGAAACCAAAGCTCTTGCGCTCATTCAGAAGTATGAGGCATTCAAGATGGAAGACAGTGAATCAATAGAGACTATGTTTTCTAGATTTCAAATTCTGGTTGCTGGTCTCAAAGTTCTTAACAAAGGGTATTCCACTGCTGATCATGTTAAGAAGATCATCAGAAGCTTGCCAAAATAGTGGAGGCCAATGGTCACAGCGCTTAAGCTAGCCAAGGATCTCAACAAAATCTCTCTGGAGGAACTTGTCAGCTCCCTCAGAAGTCACGAGATAGAGCTAGAAGCAGATGAACCTCAAAAGCAAGGTAAGCCATTAACTTTAAAATCTAACAGAAAATCTGACTCCAAAGTTTTGCAGGATATTGAAGAAACCTCTGATGGGTCCTCATCAAAAGAAGATGAACTATCTCTCCTCTCCAGAAGGGTGAACCAATTATGGAAGCAGAGGCAAAGGAAGTTCAGGAATCCCAGAAGATCAGAAAATCAGAATGAATCTTTCTCCAGATACAGAAGGTCAGAATCCTCCTCTGGACACAGAAGATCTGAAGGTTCTTCAGGAAGCAGAAAGCCAAACAACAAAGACATCATCTGCTATGAATGTAACGAGCAAGGAAACTACAAAACTGATTTCCCAAAGCTTCAGAAGGAAAAGACCAAAAAGAAGTTTGGCAAGGAAAAGAAGAAAAGTCTCATGGCTACATGGGATGATTCTGACACATCTGAAGCTGACTCAGAATCAAATGATGAAAGAGAAAACATAGCTCTCATGGCAAACATAACAGAAGACAGTGAAGCTTCCGAGTCAGACTCTGAATCAGATACAGAAGAGGTATTCCCTGACTTTGCTATAAACTTTACTAAGGCTGAACTAGCTGAAAGCCTTAATGAAATTCTGGAAAGATATCAGCAGATCAGAGTCAAATTCAGAAACCTGAAAAGGAATCTTGCTTCTGACTCTGATAAGACTGAGAGTCTCAAATTGGAGAATTCTGAGTTAAAAGATAAAATTTCAAAATTAGAAAATCTATTGAAAAACTCTCAGAAGGAAACAATCCCTGAAACTCCCAGCAGTGCTGATGAGATCATCAAGGAGTATGATCACAGCTTTCATAAGTTTCTAGTTAAAAACATAGATAGAAGCAAAATGGATCCAATGATCTATGGGGTTAGCAGAAATGGCAGAAAGGGAATAGGATACCAAAGTAAGGTACCTACACCAAAGAATGCCATGGATTTAGTTATAAAACGCACTTCACTTGATTCACACTTTGTATATGGGCACACACATGACATCAAATATACAAGTAGTAATTATTCTGTCAAACCAAAATTCAACCAGAGTTTTGGTAAAACTAACAAATCAGGACCCAAGAAAATATGGGTACCTAAGGATAAAATAATACATGTGGCAGATATCTTTAGCAGCAAAGCAGAAACACCAGTCATGGTACCTGGACTCTGGCTGCTCACGACACATGACGGGAAGAAGGCATATGTTCCAAAGCCTGGAACTTAAGCCTGGAGGCCACGTAGGCTTTGGAGGCAATCAGAGAGGAAAGATCATTGGCTCTGGAACTGTAGGTAATGGAAATCTTCCCTCTATAAGTAATGTGTTATTAGTAGATGGATTAATGCATAATCTGTTATCCATAAGTCAATTAAGTGATAACGGTTATGATATAATCTTTAATCAAAATTCATGCAAAGTTGTTAGTCGGAAAGATGGGACTATCCTATTTAATGGAAAGAGGAGAAACAACATTTATAAAATCAAACTTTCTGAACTGAAAAGTCAGAATGTAAAGTGTCTTTTGTCTGTTAACAACGAGCAATGGATCTGGCACAGAAGATTGGGACATGTTAGTATGAGAAGAATATCTCAGATTAACAAACTCAATCTGGTCAGAGGACTTCCTAACCTAAAGTTTAATTCAGATGCTCTGTGTGAAGCATGTCAGAAAGGCAAGTTTGCAAAACCAGCTTTCAAATCTAAAAACGTTGTTTCCACCTCTAAGCCATTAGAACTTCTGCACATTGACTTATTTGGACCAGTTAAAACTTCTTCAGTCAGTGGCAAGAAGTATGGGTTAGTAATCATAGATGACTATAGCAGATGGACATGGGTAAAGTTCTTAAGACACAAGGACGAGTCACACTCTGTGTTTGTCACCTTCTGCAACCAAGTTCAGAATGAAAAGGATCTTAGAATCGTCAAAGTCAGAAGTGATCATGGTGGAGAGTTTGAAAACAAAGATTTTGAGTCATTCTTTAATGACAAAGGCATTCTGCATGATTTCTCTTGTCCTAGAACTCCCCAGCAAAATGGAGTTGTAGAATGAAAGAACAGAACATTGCAAGAAATGGCCAAAACCATGATCAACGAGACTAACGTTGCTAAGATCTTCTGGGCAGAGGCAATAAACACAACATGTTACATTCAGAATAGAATCTCCATAAGACCTATTCTGGAAAAGACTCCATATGAATTGTGGAAGAACAGAAAGCCCAGCATTTCATATTTTCATCCATTTGGATGTACTTGTTTTATTTTGAATACAAAAAATTATTTGAACAAGTTTGACTCTAAAGCACAAAAGTGTATTATGTTAGGATACTCTGAATGCTCAAGAGGGTACAGAGTATACAATACAGAAACACAGATTGTGAAAGAATCAATCAGTGTTCGTTTTGATGATAAGCTTGACTCTCAAAAGTCAAAGCAGAATGAATTACTTGCAGGTATGGAAGTTGAATTCATAGGTACTGAAGACAAGTCATCAGAAGCTCTTAACAGAGACACTCCCTCAACATCAGAAAGAGGCACTGCAAGCAATCTAGCACCCTCTGTTGATCAACTTTAGAAAAGACCATCCAGAAGCAGCATGGATCACCCAGAAGAAACAATCTTAGGAAGAAAGGAAGATCCAATCAGAACAAGAGCTAGCTTCAGAAACTCTGAAGAATCCCTCATGGGACTTGTTTCTCTAATTGAACCATCAACAATTGATGAATCACTTCTGGACAATGACTGGATTCTATCAATGCAAGAGGAGCTAAATCAATTCACAAGAAATGACGTATGGGATCTAGTTCCCAAACCAAAAGGATTCAACGTCATTGGAACAAAATGGGTGTTCAGAAACAAACTGAATGAACAAGGTGAAGTCATCAGAAACAAGGCACGGTTGGTAGCACAAGGTTATAGTCAGCAAGAGGGGATAGACTATACAGAAACCTTTGCTCCAGTCGCCAGGTTAGAATCTATCAGACTCTTAATTTCATTTGTTGTTAATAAAGGCATCACTCTATATCAGATGGATGTTAAGAGTGCATTCTTAAATGGCTATATAGAAGAAGAGGTATATGTGCACCAACCCCCTGGTTTTGAAAGTTCCAAAAATCCAGAATATGTTTTCAAACTAAAGAAGTCACTCTATGGTCTGAAACAAGCTCCCAGATCTTGGTATGAAAGACTAAGTAACTTCCTGTTAGAAAAGGAATTCACCAGAGGGAAAGTGGACACAACTCTATTCTGTAAGACAGTTAAGAATGACATTTTAGTATGTCAGATTTATGTAGATGATATCATATTTGGATCTACTAAACCTTCTCTAGGAAGAAAGTTTGCTAAGTGTATGCAGGCAGAATTTGAGATGAGCCTAATGGGGGAACTAAAATTCTTTCTGGGCATTCAGATCAATCAAACCCCAGAAGGAACTTACATTCATCAGAGCAAATATGTCAGAGAACTTCTGAAGAAATTTGATCTCTCAGAATGTAAGCCATCAAAAATTCCAATGCATCCCACGTGCATTCTGGAAAGAGAAGAGGTAAGCAAAAAGGTAGAACAGAAGGTCTACAGAGGTATGATTGGTTCTCTTCTCTATCTGACGGCTTCAAGGCCTGACATTTTATTCAGTGTTTGCATTTGTGCTAGATTCCAATCAGATCCTAGAGAATCTCACTTAACAGCAATTAAGCGAATTTTCAAGTATCTGAAAGGTACTACTAATCTGGGTTTGTTTTATAGAAAATCAAGTGACTACAGTTTAGTAGGATACTGTGATGCTGACTTTGCTGGAGACAGAGTAGAACGTAAAAGTACTTCTGGGAGCTGCCAGTTTCTGGGAGAAAATCTGATCTCATGGTCCAGCAAAAGACAATCCACAATTGCTCTATCAACAGCAGAAGCTGAATACATAGCAGCAGCTGGATGCAGCACACAAATGCTCTGGATGAAAAGTCAACTTGAGGACTTCCAGATATTTGAGAGTAACATTCCTATCTTCTGTGACAATACTTCTGCTATATGTCTCAGTAAAAATCCAATTTTACATTCTAGGGCTAAGCATATAGAAATAAAACATCATTTTATTAGGGACTGTATTCAGAAAGGGATTTTAAATTTAAAATTTATTAACACAGACCATCAATGGGCTGATATTTTTACAAAACCACTTTCTGAAGATAGGTTCAACTTCATTCTGAAACATCTCAGCATGAAGCTCTGCCCAGAATGAAATTGTTTTGATTCCATATCTTAATCTTCAGAACTTTGTTTATTTTCTGTGAACTACTGATCAATCTTCTTTCAGAACATTAGAAGTGCAGATTGTATCAGAATCTATCCATGAAGATCTGAGCGCTTCATTTCAAGGATAGAAATGTGTTTTTCACTCAATCAAACAAGTGTCATCCAGTCATCAGCCATTTTCTGAGGCTGAACACGCGTTCACGTTTCTGAATAGGCAAAGCACTGATTTGATGCATTGAGACACATGTCATGGGTAACCGTTCCAAATATCTTTCTGAATCCCCTAAAATCTGCTATCATTAAATGCTAATAATCATTATTAATTTCTCTCTCTTAACGTTTATGTTTTCAAAACCTTTTTAGAAATCTATTTAAACATACTTCACACCATTTACACGTTTTACCTTCACTTTCATTTTCTATGAATATTTCTGATTTCAGTGTTCTTCTTTCTCAAGAAAACCTTTCAATCTTTTTCACAAAAACCTCGTGTGAACATGGCTTCTTCCAGCATTCCTTCTTCAGGGTCCCAGAAAACTGTTTCATCTGAACAATATGAAGTACCCTTCAGAACGCTTCTAACTCCAATCAAGAATCTTGAAGTTCTGTCAGAGTTAATCGTGGATTTCAACAGTCTTAAGGAAAATGGGTTTGATCTGTCTGGAGAGGTTAAAACTCAAGGTTGGGAAAAGTATTTTGACAGACTGGTGGGTCCAACATTTCCTATTCTGGTAAAGGAATTTTGGATTCACGTTTCTTCTTCAAATCATCAAGTCACGTCTTACATCATGGGGAAGAAGATTGTTATCACTGAAGACCTCATTACACACTTGATAGGCTACAATGGTGGTGGTGTTCGTTGCATTGATATGGAAGAAAGGTGTGCAGATGCTGCCCTAATTGCAAGGGAAATCTTAACTCTGGGGCTTCCCTCCAGCAAGATAAGGGATTTGAAGGACAAGCACAGAATTTGGGCCAAGATCATTTTGGGCTGCTTCAACCACAGGAATCCTACCAGCTCTCCTGATTACATTAATCTTGATCAGCAGTTTCTGATCTATTTCATTTCTCAGAAGGTCAAGATAAATCTGGCTCATCTTCTGTTCAACCATCTCAGAACAAGTGTCAAGGAAACAATAGAAGAGGAACGTACAAAAAGGGATTGGATACCCTTAGGAAGACTGATATCAGATATTCTTACAGAGAATAGGCTGATTGATCATCTGACAGAGGCTCAAGAAATCAGCACTCTGGAACCTAATGTTGGCAAGCAGCTGAATGCCAAAAATCTGAAGAAAATGAAGTTGATAGAGAACATCAAGAAGGAGCCCAGCGTCACTCCTTTTGCTGAAATCTCCAGCAGAAGAGTCCCTCTGGGTAACTTCCCTCTGTTCTCATAGATTGACTCTAAACCAGAAATCATTCTGAGATATCTGGATGCTTGCAAAGCTGATGGTACAGCACCAAATCTGAATATTCAAGATCTTCAGCAGAAGGCTCCAGAGGTTGTTCTGAAGAAGACAAAGAAAAGAAAAGCTACTGCAGAAGGATCATCTCAACAGACTCTCAAGAAGAGAGGTAATCTTGCTTCTGTAACTGTTTTAGATTCAACTGTTGTATCAACATCTATTCCAATTCCAACTCTATCTGAAAACCCAACTCCTTAAACTTTCGATGATTTTGACCTTGATTTTGATCCTTCTGAATCATTAACCCTCAGAAGATCTCGCTCCCAACCACAAAATCCAAATACTGAAGCCATACCAGAACAAGAACTTGAAAAAGTTCTTTCTGATATAGACCAACACACGTCATCTCCCACTCCATAAAATCCAAATCCAAACACAAAAGCACAACCAGAAATTCCCCTCTCACCAATACCATAAATTCCACTCTCTCCAGAACCAGAAATCCCACAACCTTCATCTCCTCAACCAGAAATTAATCCACCCTCTCCTCAACCTGAACAATCTCCACAACCTGAGACTCAAACCTCTGAGGCTCAACCCTCTGAATCCCCTGAACCACAACCCCTGGCCATTCAATTGCCCTTTGGCACCATTGTGAATATTCCTCAACTTCCCTCTTCACCAGAAATAACTCCACCAAATTCCCCATCAAGTCCAATAATAATTCCTGACTCTGCCACTCCCTCACCAAAAGCCAAGTCAGAAGACCACAGCAAGATTGTCATTGATTTAACAGTCTTTGAACATCTTGCTGCCATCAACCACAAAACAGCCATCCCTAAACCGAAACATACAGATGTTGGTTCCAGCATATTGAACTTTGAAACAGAAGTACATAAGTGGATCACTTCTCTGAAACAAGCAAGTCTGGAACTGGTTGACCCTGCTGTATCAGAATGCCTCTGGACAAAATTCAGAAGATGGGTATGCGCTGAAACCTTTAAGTTGCAAGACCAGAGCTATGGACAGGCTCAACAGAACTTCAGCAATCTGCTGAAAGAAATTGAAGGTCTAGTTCTGAGCAAGCTGCTTAAGGAAGAAGTTCTCCATCTGGACATTGCTCCTTGGTCTGAACAGCGTCCAGCATCCAAAGTTCAACCTGCAGAAGAACAGATGATTCCAGCTAAAGAACAGGGTCAAGAAGAAGACATTGAAGAAAGCTCTGAGAAGCATCCTGTTTCTGAAGATCCTCAAGCTTCCTCTCTTGACAGGCAGACTCTGGAGGACTTGAAAAGATCTGATATGCTGATGAATGAAAGAATGGATAAGCAGGACACCAAGATTGATGCAATAGCCAACATGTTATCTCAGCAATAGGAAACCAGCACCCAAATCAAGAGCATGTTGGAAGCTCTGTTCACACGACTTCCTCCTCCTTCTTAGAATTTCCTTGTTGTTTTTATAACTTGTTTATCTGTAATATTTTTTTATGTTCTGAACTTATCATTGCTTCTGTTTTTAATATAAACGCATTTTTAGCTTTGATCATTTTTTAACTCTGATTAATTGTGCTTTTTGATAACTGACAAAAAGGGGGAGAAAGAATGATATTTTTCAATAACGGATTACTGAGACATAAGTCTCAAACATTCTAACATTCTGATATATTTGAATTTCTTTCTTCTGAAAAGCTTACAGGTACAAAATTCTGAATGAATCTGAGGAACTCTGATACAGTAAAGTTCTGATGCTCAAAGTCTCTTGGAATTAAAGGGAAGTAATCAACTCAGGGGGGGTTTTCTCTTCTTAGTTCTGATACCTTTTATTCTTTATTTTTGAGCTCTGATACCTTTTATTCCTTATCTTTAATCTCTGGTACCTTTTATTCTTTAGTTCTAATTGAAAAAAATCTGGTTTTTGTCATCATCAAAAAGGGGGAGATTGTTAGAACATAGTTTGATTCTACAACCCTCAATTAGAGTTTTGATGATAACAAAATACAAGAATAAATAAATTGTAAGATTTATATATAAGACATATATGCTACTTAAAATTATGTTGTGTATTTGCAGAAACTCTGATGGAATCAGCATCAGAAGATCAGTATCAACATCAGCATTAGAAGATATGTCAGAATCAGAAGATCAAACATGTGCTACACGCTGAAGTTACCAGATCATACGCTGAAGCCTGATGACCAGAATCTGCGCATAAAATACTCTGACTCTGATCAAGATCCTTATCAAGTCATCAGCACTCAAAAGCGTCAGAATAAGTTAAAGCCAAGAACACTTTGATTACCATAAGCAGAGAAGACTCTGAAGCGTCGGCATTACAAAGCATTCAAGACAGATTAATTACCAACGGCTTTATTCCAAGACAAGATCTTCTCAAAAAGGAAAGAACTTTATTAGCTTTGAAATGGATTTATGGACAACAACGTATCTCTTCCTAAGTTATATAAACAAGTCAGTGTGAGAAAAGAAAAGGTTAATAATCTTCATGCATATACACGCCTACATAAACGATCTCACTCATACAATTTGCTAAAGATTTCAACCACACCCACTCAAAAGCATTAGCAGTCTAGTTTCATTCTAAGCTTAATATTATGTATTATCACAGTTGTGATATATAGTTTTGTTAGAAAACATCAAACACACTTTTGTTCATTTATCTGTAAGAGAATTTCCTTGAGATAAACTGGTCTGTGGTTAGACTCAAGAAGGCTTTAACAGTTGTTAAAGTAGTTGTGTAATCAGTTGATTATAGTGGATTAACACCTCGTTGGAGAGAGGCGAAATCACCTTGACGGGTGGACTGGAGTAGTTTGAGATCAAACGAACCAGGATAAAAATACAGTGTTGTCTGCACCTTTGATTTAAGTTTTACAATTCAACCCCCCTTCTTGTGTTTTTCACTTCTTCAAAATTTACCTAATCAAATGTCTTTCTTGTTCATTTTCTTTTCCTTTAATATTGTTGTCTTACCATTGATTTGGTAAGTAACCCTATCTTTGGATGTAAACGGAACGGATGTGGGTCATCGTATAACCATGATTAGCAATATTGCAAGGTATCTTAGCATTCTTTTTGAGGGACTAAGATCATGTGTAAGGCAACTTAGATAGCGTCTTCGAGGGACTATGATCTTGTATTCGTGTGTTTTTTGCTAAGATATCTCACATGCGTAATATGGCCATTTTTGTAAGGCAACCAAGTGGATTTTACCCTAGGGGTGCTTGTGTGCAAGTGTGTTGTTTTCATGCTTGATTTTTTCTTGAATTAGGGTTTTCTATTTGGTTGGTTTTAATCTTTCCATATAAAACCTAATTACTAGCATTGTATATATGAAAGCGATAAATTGCGAAATTTAAAGTTTCTACGCTATTACGATACTTGTGGGAGGGGGTATACAATTTATGAATGGAGATTGCAATAATATAAACCTAATTAATCTATTGCAAACAAATTGAATATGTACAAATAATTGAAGAAATATATAAAGTACAAATGCAAATGGAAAGAAATGATTTTTGTGTTTGGATTTTTATATGAAAGAGATTTTAACCTAAACCTAATTAGAGAAAAATAATTAAATCAAAATTAAATTAACTTAAATTAATTAAGAAAAGACTTTTGTATAAAACTCTAATTCTATTTAGTTGATTAAAAGAAAATAAGTTTAAAGAAAAAGTATTTTTGTATTTTCTGTCTTGAAAATAATATATGGTGTTGTGAAATATTTTTGGCCTTTTTTATATTAAAATAAATATATTTAAATAAATAATAACCTAGTTTTAATTTAATTTACAAGGTAATTAGTAAAGATAAATAAAGTATGATGAATAAAAATAATTTTTTGTGGGGAAAAATTTTTTAAATTATATCAAACATAAATGTACTATATTTACATTTTTTATGATTTTTTGGAATTTTTAGAAAATATATTTAAAAAGAAAAATGAAATAAATAAGTAAATAAAAATGAATGGGCCAGGGGGTGCCAAAAATAGGCAGGGGTGAGTTAGCAAATAAAAAAACAATGCCAGGCCCAAAGGGTCCAGCGCCTACAAAAAAAACGTTAGAGGATCGGAAAATATGAAAAAAAAATACAAAGGGGGGGGGGGGGGGGGGGGGGGGGTTCACATTGGTTCGAACCCTCGCCCTTGGGGGTAAGAAGTGACTTAGTACGCGTGCGCTTGCCCTTGGGGTGGCTGTTTCATCCGGTCATATAATCAAACCATAAATATATAAAATAAAACAAACCTTGAGGCTTACTTCATCTTCTTCCTCACGCCTATGGCTGAAACACCATTTTTGAATCTTGTATCTCTCTCATTTCTCAACCAAATTCAAAAGTGTAAACATGAAAGTTATGTATTTTTCCTCACGAATCCAACCATATAACTTCTGTAAGCAAAAAATCAAAGATGAAAATTAATTTTTCTGGACCTAAATTGAAACCTAATTTTCTCAGAAATTTCAAATCCAAAATTCTCTATACACAGTCAATATAAATGGGAACTATGAACATGGTCAGCTTTAGAGCAAAGATATCTACATTTTATCTTCACAAATCAGGATCAAATGATGCTTGTATGAAGAGATAAAAGTTTGAAAACTTACCTCTTGCAGCTAGAGTCGTGAATGGAGTTTGAGCAACTTTTGAGATGGCCTGAGGATCTATTTAGCTTGCCTGGACCTCCTTGAGTATATTCCAACTCCTACTTTGCCTTGAAAAGTCCCTGAATCTCTCTACTCAAGTCAACCTGCAAGCTTGATGTTTGAAAATGGTGGATAGTGATGAAGGAGTTACAGTCTTGAAACAGGGGCCTAGATTACTTTAGTGTGATGTATAAAAGGTGTTTGAATGATTGGCTTTCAAAACGCACGAGTGGAAATGAAGATGGTGAGTTTTGGCTCAAAATTGTCAAGTTAGGCAGTTTTGTGCAGCAATGGTTTTTTGGAGAGTTTTAGGGTCTTCCAGCTCGTGTGTTATCTTGAAAATAGTGTATGTACTTATAGGAAAGAGGTTTTGACGCTTGAAACAACTCAAATTGAAATCACATGTTATGGCTTGGTTACTTGATTTTGAAGCAAAGTTAACAAACATGGTTTCAATGTGAAGTACAAGGATTTGCAGGGTGGTTAGCAGGCTGTAGATATGTTTCTTCTTGATTTTAAATGTTTTGGATTCAGAAACAACAATGTATGGGCTCAAGAAGGGTTGACATTGTGATTAAAGTCACTTTTCCAAAATGGAAGTGGTGACTTTCTTCCCAAAATGGAAATGTAACTTGGATAATGGCTCAAATATTTGGACAATGGCTCTATCAGTTTTGTAAACATTAAATTATTAAGTGATTATAAAGTTTGAAACCTGCAAAGCAAGATTTGTACAGCATGCTTGAAGATTGGATCAAGTGTTCTTCACAAAATGGCTTGTAATTCAAGTTTGAAAACCCTAACTTCTTGCCTTCGATTCTCCTTGCTCAAGAATGATCTCAAGGAGTTCCGGGACATTTTGGAAAGCTTTAAATGTGCTATACAATCCATCTTAGAATTTCTTTTGTAGATTCCCCTTGGAACTATGTGAAAAATTGCCATGAAGTTAGGTCAAAAATCTGCCTAACTAGGGCAAAATTTCACTAAGTCTTTTTTAGTTCATGAGCATGTATTCACAAAATTATAACTTGAGATCAAATAACTTTTGGAAGAAGTTGTGTGAATAAAAGTTGTAGATTTCGTGGAGATCTACAACTTTCATGTTGGAGGTTTCCTTTGAATCATCTTGCATCATGGTGAAAATTTGGCTCAAAGTTATGAAAAAATAAGAAATTTTCAACACTTAGAAAAATTTCTAAGTTTAGAAATTTTGACTTTTCAAAATGAAATCTTGATTTCTTGATTAATAATTTTCCTATTTTGACATGTTTTAATGAATTTTGATCTTTGGCACTTGAATTTGACCAAAAAGTCAAAGTTTGACTTTTCAGTATACAGTTGACTTTTGATTAGTTGACTGCAAAATTCATCTATCAATCCAAAGGATTTGCAATATTTTGAATCATGTCATTAGGTAAAAATGATGAAATTGTACTCTTAATATCATTCCTTAAACCAATTGACCATTTGCTAGGTCAAAAATCAGAAATTGCCCTTTCCTAGTTAAAACCCTAATTTTGACTATTTTGCCCCTTTTGGAGATTTGATCAAATTTCTTGAGGAATTATGGTCCAAACTTGATCAAATGATACATATGAGTCTAAAATGTTTTTATGTGGATAAAAAATTATGAAGTTTGACAGTAAATTGGCTATGGTTGCCTTTTTCCCCAATACAGCTGGTTTTTAGGTCAATTGTTCAATTGACTGATCAAAAATGTGATCCAAGGCTTGAAACTTGACATGAGTAATCTTGGGGGTCCATAATGATCCTTGAAAGTGATATGTGGTATTGATAGTTCAAAAATCCTTATGCAAACTCAAACCCTAATTTTGGTCATCAGTGCATAAGTAGGTGTCTTGAGCTGATCAAACCCTAGTGCAGTCTTGAGCCTAAGGAGATCTTGTGAGAAAGTCCTTAATAAGTAAGAGGGAAAATTTTGGGATACAACAGCTTCCCCTGTTCAATCTTCTTAAGCCTGAAGAGTTAGATTGGCGTGTTTTTCCAGTCGTGACTCGAAGGTGGAAGATGATTGGACACTAGAGTGCCCAAAAATTTGCACTCGATGATGAGATGGTTGAGGGAATGGGCTTAAAGATGCAATTTGGATAGGTGATAGAAAGTTGTAGGAGATGGGCTCAAAAGATGCCATCTAAAAGTGATTGTTGGTTTTGTAATTTGTAAGCTGAAAGAATGAGTATCAGAATGGCGTCCGTGTCTAGAGCGTATCTGAACTGTATCTGGGAGCTGATTTTGAATGATTATCATAATGGCATCCGTGTATGGAGCGTATATGAACTGTATCTGAAAGCTGGTTTTGAATGAGTGTCAGAATGGCATCCGTGTCTGGAGTGTATCTGAACTGTATCTGAGAGTTAAATTTGAGTGAGTATCAGAATGGCATCCGTGTCTGGGGCGTATCTGAACTGTATCAGAAAGTTGAATCTGAATGAGTATCAGAATGGCATCTGTGTCTGGAGCGTATCTGAATTGTATCTGAGAGTTGAATCTGAATGAGTATCAGAATGGCATCCGTGTTTGGAGTGTATCTGAACTGTATCTGAGAACTCTGAACATTGTTAATGATAGTTATTAATCTTATCCTGAAAAGGGTAAAATGTTAGCTAAATCCAGGGTCATGTTGTATGAAATGTATGATATAATGCATTCGTTTTATCGATGTTTATGATATACGGATGCAATGTATGCGTATGTGAGCTAGTCTATTGTGCTGTTTGTTGGATTGGGGAAAATAAATCTCTAAATGTTGTTAAGGATATGTAAGTCTTCATGTCTTGAAGTCGAAGTGTTGATGAATTTCCGTTTAGAGAAATAAACTCTGTTGTAAAGGAAATGTCATGTACTGCTTGTAAAATCCCATTGGGGAATCCTGAGAATTTTGACGACTTCTACTGGGGATTGATAATTGAAAGCTCGTTCCGCTGGGAATCAAACTGTAAATTGTGGGGAATTTATGGAAATAGCTTAGAGAGATTTCCCTACCTCTTAAAGGCATTAGTAATTATCTTTTATTTTGTTTATTTGTAAACAGTAATTATGTTCAAATGCATATGATTAACAATGAATCATTGGACGTTTTTGTAAACAAAACATAAAAGTAAAGAAAAACAGATAGTTTTGCACTTTCAAAGGAATATCTTTGTATTGACTTTGAGTAAGTATTTTTGTACAGTGAGACAAACATTATAGTAGGAGAACACCATCGTAAGAAAAAATGAAAATTTTAATACAAAGAAAAGATAGCTATGTGTATTAATCCCATGGGATTCCTATTTTGTGTTAGAACAATGTTTGAATCTAGTACCCTATATTTAAGTTTTTATGATAACAAAGTGAAAAGATATAGTATTTGTATGTTTCATGTTTGAATTATATGCTGCCTAAAAATACTATGCTCTGACTTGCAGATATGCTGATTAAAATAAGCAAGATCACTTATTCAGCACCAGAACTTGATTTGATACACCAGCATCAGAAGTTGCTGAATCAGAACGTGAAGACCAGATGATCAACTCACGCACATGCTGAAGCTTGATGAACAGAACTGCGCGTAAACACTCTGATACAGAAACAATAGTTCATCAGCAGCGAAGCAGAATCAGAATGAGCCAAGCCAGAACGTGCATTGAAGAAGCAACGGTACTGTGCATTGAACGCTAATTAATTCCAACGGCTTCATTCTAGACAAGATCTGCTCAAAAAGGAAAGCTTGTTATTAGCATTGAATCAAGAATATTTGCATCAACGTTCATCTTCTCAAATGCTATATAAACCAAGCTTCGAAGATTATCACGGCTAATGCTTCCAAACTCTCTACACGCACAAAGCTGATCAATAATCTTCATCTACCAGTCTTGCTAAACCAACAAACTCTGATACTCCATTAGTGTTTAGCATTCTAAGTTTCTAAGCTTCATTTGTGTAAACATCACAGTTGTGATATAGTTTTGTAGAAAACATTCACACACATTATTTTATACCTTTGTAAGAAAGTGTTGCCTTGACAAACCGGATTGTGGTTTGAATCAAGAAGGCTTTAGCAGTTGTTAAAGCAGATTTGTATTCAGTTGAATATAGTGAATTAAGACCTCGTTGGAGAGAGGCGAAATCACCTTGACGGGTGGACTGGAGTAGTTTGAGATCAAACGAACCAGGATAAAAATATCTTGTCATTTGCTTTAAGTTTCCAGTTTTACAATTCAACCCCCCCTTCTTGTGTTTTTCACCCCTTCAATTGGCATCAGAGCGCCTGGTTCTGAGCTAAAACACTTAACCGTGTCAGTACAAGATCCAGCGTCAGAAAAACACAATGGCAGGAAACAACTCTCATTTCAGCAATGACACCAATGAGGACAGAGACAGATTCAGCGGCAAACCTCCAGTCTTTGATGGAGAAAACTTTGATTACTGGAAAGATAGAATTGAAAGCTTCTTTCTAGCACATGATGCTGATCTGTGGGATATGGTGACAGATGGATACACGCACCCTGTGAATGCAACTGGTCAGAAGATTGAAAGAAAATCAATGACTGATCAACAAAAGCGTGACTTCAAGAATCACCATAAGGCCAGAACCATCCTCCTCAGTGCCATCTCCTATACTGAGTATGAGAAGATCTCCAACAGAGACACAGCTAAGAACATCTTTGACTCTCTCAGAATGACGCATGAGGGCAACGTTCAAGTCAAAGAAACAAAAGCTCTGGCGCTCATTCAGAAGTATGAGGCATTTAAAATGGAAGAATCTGAATCCATTGAAGCTATGTTCTCTAGATTCTAGATTCTGGTAGCTGGTCTCAAAGTTCTGGACAAAGGATACTCTACTGCTGACCATGTCAAGAAGATAATCAGAAGTTTACCCAAGCAGTGGAGGCCTATGGTTACGGCTCTGAAGCTGGCGAAAGATCTCAACAAAATTACTCTGGAGGAACTTATAAGCTCCCTCAGAAGTCATGAGATAGAGCTAGAAGCTGACGAGCCTCAGAAGCAAGGTAAGCCTATAGCTTTAAAATCTAACAGAAAATCTGAATCTAAAGTTTTGCAGGCAGTTGAAGAAACATCTGATGGATCCTCATCAGAAGAAGACGAACTTTCCCTTCTCTCCAGAAGAGTAAATCAACTGTGGAAGCAAAGACAAAGGAAGTTCAGGAATCCCAGAAGATCTGATCAGAACGAGTCTTCCTCCAGATACAGAAGGACAGATTCTTCCTCTGGATACAGAAGATCTGAAGGCTCCTCTGGTAGCAAGAAGCCAAATACAAAAGACATCATCTGCTACGAGTGCAATGAGCAAGGACACTACAAGAGTGACTGTCCAAAGCTTCAGAGGGAAAAGCCCAAAAAGAAGTTTGGAAGAGAGAAGAAGAAAAGTCTCATGGCCACATGGGATGACTCTGACTCGTCTGAAGCTGACTCAGAATCAGATGATGAAAGGGCGAACATAGCGCTCATGGCTAACATTCCAGATGACAGTGAAGCTTCTGACTCAGACTCAGAATCAGACACAGAAGAGGTATTCCCTAACTTCGCTGTTAATTTTACAAAGGCTGAACTTGCTGAAAGCCTCAATGAAATTCTGGAACGTTATCAGCAGATTAGAGCTAAATTCAGAGACCTGAAAAGGACTCTTGAATCTGACTCTAATAAGTCTGAGAGTCTCAAATTGGAAAACTCTGAGCTGAGAGATAAAATTTTAAAATTAGAAAACTCTTTACAAAACTCTCAGAATGAACCAATTTCTGAAACTCCCAGCAACGCTGATGAGATCATCAAGGAGTATGATCATAGTTTCCAGAAGTTCCTTGCTAAAAGCATAGATAGAAGCAGAATGGCTTCAATGATCTATGGAGTTAGCAGAAACGGCAGGAAAGGAATAGGATACCTAGGTAAGGTTCCTACACCTAAAAATGTCATGGATTTAACCATTAAACACACTCCTTTAAATTCACACTTTGTGTATGGGCACACACATGACATCAAGTATACTAGTAGTAAGCTTTCTGTGAAACCAAAATTCAACCAGAGTTTTGGTAAAACTAACAAGTCAGGACCCAAGAAAATCTGGGTACCTAAGGATAAAATAATACATGTTGCAGATATCTTTAGCAGCAAGTCAGAAACACCAGTCATGGTACCTGGACTCTGGCTGCTCACGACACATGACGGGAAGAAGGCATATGTTCCAAAGCCTGGAACTTAAGCCTGGAGGCCACGTTGGCTTTGGAGGCAATCAGAGGGGAAAGATAATTGGCTCTGGAACTGTAGGTAACGGAAATCTTCCCTCTATTAATAATGTTCTGCTTGTAGATGGATTGATGCATAACCTGTTATCCATAAGTCAATTAAGTGATAACGGTTATGATATAATCTTTAATCAAAAATCATGTAAAGCTGTTAGTCAGAAAGATGGGACTATCCTGTTTAATGGAAAGAGGAAAAACAACATTTACAAAATCAAACTTTCTGAACTAAAGAGTCAGAACGTAAAATGTCTTCTGTCTGTTAACAACGAGCAATGGATCTGGCACAGAAGATTGGGGCATGTTAGTATGAGAAGAATATCTCAGATTAACAAACTCAATCTGGTCAGAGGACTTCCAAATTTGAAGTTCAATTCAGATGCTCTGTGTGAAGCATGTCAGAAAGGCAAATTTGCAAAACCTTCTTTTAAATCCAAAAATGTTGTTTCTACCTCTAAGCCATTAGAACTTCTGCACATTGACTTATTTGGACCAGTTAAGACTGCTTCTGTCAGTGACAAGAAGTATGGGTTAGTAATCGTAGATGACTATAGCAGATGGACATGGGTAAAGTTCTTAAGACACAAGGACGAGTCACACTCTGTGTTTGTTACCTTCTGTAACCAAGTTCAGAATGAAAAAAATCTTAGAATCGTTAAAGTCAGAAGTGATCATGGTGGAGAATTTGAAAATAAAGATTTTGAGTCATTCTTTAATGACAAAGGCATTCTGCATGATTTCTCTTGTCCTAGAACTCCCCAACAAAATGGAGTTGTAGAACGAAAGAACAGAACATTGCAAGAAATGGCCAGAACCATGATCAACGAGACAAACGTTGCTAAGACTTTCTGGGCAGAGGCAATAAACACAGCGTGCTACATTCAGAATAGAATCTCAATAAGACCTATTCTGGAAAAGACTCCATATGAATTGTGGAAGAACAGAAAGCCCAACATTTCGTATTTTCATCCATTTGGATGTACTTGCTATATGTTAAATACAAAGAATTATTTGAATAAGTTTGATTCTAAGGCACAGAAGTGTATTATGTTAGGATACTCTGAACGCTCAAGAGGGTACAGAGTATACAATACAGAAACACAGATTGTGGAAGAATCAATCAGTGTTCGTTTTGATGACAAGCTTGACTCTGAAAAGTCAAAGCAGAATGAAAATCTTGCAAGTATAGAAATTGAATTTGCAGGTTCTGAAGACAAGTCATCAGAAGCTCTCAACACAGACATTCCTTCAACGTCTGAAAGAAGCAATGCTAGAAATCCTACAACTGCTGCTGATCAACCTCAGAAGAGAGTACCCAGAAGCAGTTTGGATCACCCAGAAGAGACTATTCTAGGAAGAAAGGAAGATCCAATCAGAACAAGAGCAAGCTTCAGAAACTCTGAAGAAACTCTTATGGGACTTGTGTCTCTGATTGAACCTTCTTCTATTGATGAAGCACTTCTGGACAATGACTGGATTCTGGCAATGCAAGAAGAGCTGAATCAATTCACCAGAAACGACGTATGGGATCTCATTCCCAGACCAAAAGGATTCAACGTCATTGGAACAAGATGGGTGTTCAGAAACAAGCTTAATGAACAAGGTGAAGTCGTCAGAAACAAGGCACGACTGGTTGCACAAGGTTATAGTCAGCAAGAGGGGATAGACTATACAGAAACCTTTGCCCCAGTCGCTAGGTTAGAATCTATCAGACTTTTAATTTCATTTGCTGTTAATAGAGGCATCACTCTGTATCAGATGGATGTCAAAAGTGCATTCTTAAATGGTTATATAGAAGAAGAAGTATATGTTCACCAACCCCCAGGTTTTGAAAATACAAAACATCCAGAACATGTTTTCAAACTGAAAAAGTCACTGTATGGTCTGAAACAAGCTCCCAGAGCTTGGTATGAAAGGCTAAGTAACTTTCTGCTTGAAAATGAATTCACCAGAGGGAAAGTGGACACTACTCTATTCTGTAAAACAGTTAAGAGTGACATTTTAGTCTGTCAAATTTATGTTGATGATATTATTTTTGGTTCTACTAATCCTTCTCTTGGAAGAAAATTTGCTAAGTGTATGCAGGCAGAATTTGAGATGAGCCTCATGGGGGAACTGAAATTCTTTCTAGGAATTCAGATCAACCAAACTCCAGAGGGAACTTACATTCATCAGAGCAAATACATCAGAGATCTTCTGAAGAAATTTGACCTCTCAGAATGTAAGCCATCAAATATTCCAATGCATCCCACGTGCATTCTGGAAAGAGAAGAGGTAAGCAAAAGCGTAGAACAGAAGGTCTACAGAGGTATGATTGGTTCTCTCCTTTATCTGACAGCTTCAAGACCTGATATCTTATTCAGCGTATGTATTTGTGCTAGATTCCAATCAGATCCTAGAGAATCTCACTTAACAGCTGTTAAGCGAATTTTCAAGTATCTGAAAGGTACTACTAATCTGGGTTTGTTTTATAGAAAATCTAGTGATTACAGCTTAGTAGGCTACTGTGATGCTGATTTTGCTGGAGACAGAGTGGAACGTAAAAGTACTTCTGGAAGCTGCCAGTTTCTGGGAGAAAATCTGATCTCGTGGTCCAGCAAAAGGCAATCAACAATTGCTCTGTCAACAGCAGAAGCTGAGTACATAGCAGCAGCTGGATGTAGCACACAGATGCTCTGGATGAAAAGTCAGCTTGAAGACTTCCAGATTTTTGAGAGTAACATTCCTATTCTTTGTGATAATACTTCTGCTATTTGCTTAAGTAAGAATCCTATTTTACATTCTAGAGCTAAGCATATAGAAATAAAACATCATTTCATTAGGGACTATATTCAGAAAGGTATTTTAAACTTGAAATTTATAGATACAGACCATCAATGGGCTGATATCTTTACTAAACCCCTTTCAGAAGATAGGTTTAATTTCATTCTGAAACATCTCAGCATGAAAGTATGCCCAGAATGAAAATGTTTTAATTCCATGTATTTATCTTCAGAATGTAATTATATTACTGTGAACTTCTGATCAATCTTCTTTCAGAAAGATAGAACATGCAGATTGTATCAGATGCAAGTCTAAAGATCTGAGAGTCTAATCTCAAATACAGACGTGCTGATCACTACATCAAACAAGTGTCATCCAATCATCAGCAAATCCCTGAAGCAGAACGCGTGCACGCTTTTGAGAAAGGAAAGCGCTGATTGGGTGCATTGAGACACATGTCTGGTAACCGTTTTTAAGTATCTTTCTCAAATCCCCCAAAATCAGCAAGCATTTAATGCAAAGTAATCACGCTTGTTAATGGCAATCATTATTTGTTTTCTCTCTCTTAAAAACGTTTAATTTTTCAAAATAATTTTTGAAAACCTTATTTAAGCACATTACTCTTCATTCTTATTGTTTACGCTTTCTCATAATCTCTCAAGAACTTTCTGCATATTTCTGAGTTTTATCTCTCTCAAATTTTTTTTCTCAAATCATTCTCAAAGCTTTGTTGTGTGAGAACAATAGCATCCTCCAGCATTTCTGCAGGGAATCAGAAGAAAGAAACTTCTGAGCAATATCAGGTGCCTACCAGAACTCTTCTCACACCGGTAAAGAATCTTGAGGTTCTCTCTGAGTTAATCATCGACTTCGAAAGTTTGAAGGAAAATGGATTTGACCTAACTGAGGAAATTAAAGCTCAAAGTGGGAGAGGTATTTCGATAGGTTGGTTGGACCAACTTTCCCAGAGCTTGTCAAGGAATTTTGGATTCACGCCAAGATTCATAAACATCTAGTCATCTCTTCTGTCATGGGAAAGAAGATAATAATTTCTGAAGACCTCATTGCTAGGTTAATTGGTCAAAGTGGTGGTGGAGTCCGTTGTGTGGACATGGCTGATAGATGCCCTGATATAGGTGTGGTAGCAAACTGCATTTTCACTCTTGGATTTCCCAGCAGCAAAATTAAGGATCTGAAGGATCACTGCAGAGTATGGGCCAAGATTGTTCTGGGCTGTTTCAATCACAGGAAGCCAACAAGCTCTCCTGATTATATAAACGTGGATCAGCAATTTCTGATCTACTTTATTGATCAGAGGGTGAAGATCAATCTGGCACACTTCCTGTTCAACCATCTGAAGACTAGTGTGAAAGAGACTAGAGAAGAAGAAAGGACCAAAAGGGACTGGATACCGTTTGGGAGGCTCATATCAGATATTCTGACAGAGAATAATCTGATAGATTATCTGAGCGAAGCTAAAGTGCTGGGCACTATGGAACCAACTGTTGGAAAACCGCTGAATGCTAAGAACCTGAAAAAGATGAAGCTGATAGAAAATATCAGGAAGGAACCCAGAGCTTCTTCAACGGCTGACATCTCCAGAAGAAGAGTGCCTCTGAGTAATTTCCCAAGATTTTCTGAAATGGAATCCCAACCTGATATGTTTCTCAAGTATCCAGATTCACTCAAGGAAGAAGATGCAGGTTCAAAGCTGAAGATCAAAGATCTGAGTCAAGTGCAACCTGAAGTGACTCAGAAGAAGACAAAGAAGAGGAAAGCAGAAGGATCATCTCATCAGACTCCAAAGAAACGAGGTAATTCATCTGCTGCTCCTATTTCAATTTCAAATACTATTCCAACATCTGCTGCCCCTCCTCAAACCTCTCACAGAATTTCAATCCCAATCCCTACTATTGATGAAACCATACCAGAAGACCCTTCTGAGGCCTTACAACTCAGAAGAACCAGAATTAAAATTACCAAACAACCAACTGTTTCAACTACACCAGCACTTGATAGAGTGCTAGCTGATATTGAGCGTGAACATGTTTCTGCTCAACCAAATTCTGAACTACCAAATATTCCTCCTCCACAACCTGAACCAGAAATTCAACCTGAACCAGAAATTCAACCAGAACCAGAACCAGAACCTCAACAATAACAACCTCTCACAGAAGAACCTCTGATCCCTGAGCAATCAGAGATTCCACCTCCTCAACCAGAAAATAATCCACCCTCACCACAAACAGAGTTTCACCGCTATGAAACCCCATCTCCTCATCATTCTGATCCCCACTCTCCTCAACCTTCACCGCTGGCAATCCAGTTGCCATGTGGAACCACCATTGTCAGGCCCCAGTTGCCATCATCAGAGGAATCAACACCTCCAAAAACTCCAACCACTCCAATAGAAATATCCTCTGACTCTGATAACCCTCCTCCAAAACAAACAACATCTGAAAACCAATCCGCTGAAAACCCCAGCAGAACTTTCATTGACTTAACAAGTCTTGAACGTCTTGCTGATCTAAGACACAAAATTGCCATACCCATACCAAAGCAACCAGCTGTTGGCTCTGGTATTTTGAATTTTGAAACAGGTATGCTGCAATGGATTGCTTCGTTGAAGCAAGTCTGTCCGGGGATGATCGACCCAGCTGCTTCTGATCAGCTCTGGTCACAGTTCAGAGTGTGGGTTCGTGCTGAAGCCCTCAAGCTGCAGGACGTCAACTATGAGCAGGCTTAACAGAACTTTAGCAAGCTGCTGAAGGAAGTTGAGAGTCAGCTGCCTCAAGAAGTTGTGCTCCCTCTGGACAGTGAATCCTGGTCTGAGAAAGAGCAAGCTGCACAGATGCAACCATCAGAGAACAAGACCATTCAGGCTGAAGAAAATCCATCAGAAGATGTAGCTGAAAGTTCTGAGAAGCTCCCTCCTTCTGAAAGTTCTCAAGCTGCCTTGGACAGGCAGGCTCTGGAAGAACTCAGGCTGAATGACTTGCGTCTCCAGCAGCGGATGGAAGAGAATGATCAGAAGATGGAAGCAAGAATGAATGTACAGGACAGCAAGATTGACACTGTTGTCACCATGGTTCAGAAGCAGAATGAAACTTCTGAAAAGATTCAAGCAATGCTGGAAAGCCTGTTCTCACGCATGCCCCCACAACCTTAAAAATTTTTTTCATGCATGACATTCTCTATGTTTTCTTCATTTTCTGATGTATTGTTTTGACTATGTTTTGTAACGCTATTTTGCTCTGATCATGAACTATTTTAATATAATTTGTTTTTCTGATCTAAATTGTTTTAGCACATCACCAGCACTTTTTGATTGCTGACAAAAAGGGGGAGAACAAGAATGATACTTAAAATCAATAACGGCTAACTAGACAGAAATTCTCAAACATTCTAACTTTATTACTTGAAATGTTTTTCTGTTTTGTTTTTAAGTCTACAGGCACAAGGAAGCTCTTGAACACTATGAAGACTAGAAGCTAGATGCTCTGATCAAAATGTAGGAGCTCATATTGCTCTGATATATGAAGTTCTGATCGACCTAACACTCTGATCCGAAGCAAAGCTCTGACAGGAAAAGCTCTGAAGCTCTGCTCTCTGATATGTCAAAGACCTATAATCTGATGCTCAAAGATAGAAAAAGATCTGATCCTGAAGAACACGCATATCAAAGGGAAGTAACAAACTCAGGGGGAGTATCTCTTAAACTCTGATTTCTCTTTACTTCTTAACTCTGAAACATTTCCTAGATACCTTTTCACGTTATTTTTCATTTAAAATATCTAGTTTTTGTCATCATCAAAAAGGGGGAGATTGTTAGAACAATGTTTGAATCTAGTACCCTATATTTAAGTTTTGATGATAACAAAGTGAAAAGATATAGTATTTGTATGTTTCATGTTTGAATTATATGCTGCCTAAAAATACTATGCTCTGACTTGCAGATATGCTGATTAAAATAAGCAAGATCACTTATTCAGCATCAGAACTTGATTTGATACACCAGCATCAGAAGTTGCTGAATCAGAACGTGAAGACCAGATGATCAACTCACGCACATGCTGAAGCTTGATGAACAGAACTGCGCGTAAACACTCTGATACAGAAACAATAGTTCATCAGCAGCGAAGCAGAATCAGAATGAGCCAAGCCAGAACGTGCATTGAAGAAGCAACGGTACTGTGCATTGAACGCTAATTAATTCCAACGGCTTCATTCTAGACAAGATCTGCTCAAAAAGGAAAGGTTGTTATTAGCATTGAATCAAGAATATTTGCATCAACGTTCATCTTCTCAAATGCTATATAAACCAAGCTTCGAAGATTATCACGGCTAATGCTTCCAAACTCTCTACACGCACAAAGCTGATCAATAATCTTCATCTACCAGTCTTGCTAAACCAACAAACTCTGATACTCCATTAGTGTTTAGCATTCTAAGTTTCTAAGCTTCATTTGTGTAAACATCACAGTTGTGATATAGTTTTGTAGAAAACATTCACACACATTATTTTATACCTTTGTAAGAAAGTGTTGCCTTGACAAACCGGATTGTGGTTTGAATCAAGAAGGCTTTAGCAGTTGTTAAAGCAGATTTGTATTCAGTTGAATATAGTGAATTAAGACCTCGTTGGAGAGAGGCGAAATCACCTTGACGGGTGGACTGGAGTAGTTTGAGATCAAACGAACCAGGATAAAAATATCTTGTCATTTGCTTTAAGTTTCCAGTTTTACAATTCAACCCCCCCTTCTTGTGTTTTTCACCCCTTCATTTTGCTATAGCCTTTGTATCTCTGAGCATCTTGTCTATTTATTGCCTCGTCCGAAGATGATTGACTTGATCAGAACCTCTGAGTTTGTCTGTTGAAGCCAAAGGTTATCCGTAAGGTGATCCAACAGGACATAGTCATACGCTTTTAATTCCCTAACTTTTGCCTAGACCTCCCTTTCGGGTTTTCAGTCCACCGGGAAACCCTTTTTTTCCAAAGTCGCCCTTTTGGGTTTTCAACTTGCCGAGTGTACATATTTTTTTGTTTTATCCCTAATTTTTTCCCGAACCTTTTTGGTTCACCGGGATGACCTTGCTTTGCCTAGGTATGTCAACCTAGCGGGTCTCTTATGCGTAGTATCTTTTGACTATGTCCGCATTTGCAGGATGCGGTAGGTCGTCACCATCCATGGTGGTCAAGATCATTTCCCCACCATAGAAAATGTTTTTGATTACAAATGGTCCTTCGTATGTAGGAGTCCATTTGCCCCTGGGATCACCTTGTGGCAATATGATACGTTTGATCACTAGATCCCCAACTTGATACACTTGGCGTCTGACCTTCTTATTGAAAGCCTTAATCATCCACTTTTGATACATTTAACCATGGCAAACAGAGGTAAGTCTCTTCTCATCAATCAAGTTCAGTTGATCAAGTCGAGTCTGGATCCATTCATCTTCGTTCAGCCATGTATCCTTCATAATCCTCAGAGAGGGGATCTGGACCTCGATAGGTAAGACAACTTCCATGCCATAAACCAGAGAATAGGGTGTTGCCCCAGTTGATGTGGGAGTTGTGGTATGATACCCGTGGAGAGCGAATGGTAACATCTCATGCCAGTCTTTGTATGTGACTGTCATTTTCTGTATGATCTTTTTAATGTTTTTATTTGCAGCTTCGACAGCACCATTCATCTTTGGCCGGTAAGAGGAATAATTGTGATGCTGGATCTTGAATTTCTCGCACAAGGCGGTGATCATAGTGTTGTTGAGATTTGTACCATTGTTAGTGATGATCCTTTCCGGGATACCATACCGGCAAATGAGATTTTGCTTGATGAAACGGGCAACAACATTCTTGGTAACGGAAGCGAAGGAAGCTGCCTCTGCCCACTTTGTAAAATAATCAATGGCCACTAAGATGAAGCGGTGACCATTGGAGGCCGTCGGCTTGATTTCCCCAATCATATCAATTCCCCACATAGCAAAGGGCCAAGGAGTTGTCAAGACATTCAGAGGAACCGGAGGTACGTGCACCTTGTCAGCATAAATCTGGAATTTATGGGAGGTTCGAGAGTGTTGATAGCAATCTGCTTCCATGGTAGACCAGTAATAGACTTCCCGTAGGATTTTCTTTGCCATTGTATGCCCACTGGAATGGGTGTCAAAAGTGCCTTCATGCAATTCAGCCATGATCCTTTCAGCTTCAACCTTATCTGCACACCGAAGTAACACAGAGTCATGATTGTATTTGTACAAGATGCCATTACTAAGGAAAAATTTAGCAGAGAATCTCCTTAAGAACTTCTTATCATTGATTGAAGCTCCTTCTGGATATTCTTGAGCCTCGAGATTCTTGTTGACTTCGTGAAACCAAGGTTGGTCTACTACTTCTTCAGTATTAATCTCGTGAAAGTGCGCAAGTTCTTCCATTCGCTCGATGGTGATCTGGGGAGCCTCGTTATCCCAATTAAGTTTAAACATATATGACATTGTGGCTAGAGCATCTGCTAGCTGATTTTCTTCTCGCGGGAAATGCTCGAAGGTAATCTTCTCAAAATGTATTAACAATGTCAAAACATGTTCTTTATAAGGAATAAGGTTAGGGTGTTTGGTGTCCCATTCCCCTTTGATCTGACTGATAACCAAAGCTGAATCTCCGAATACACTCAAAGATTTGATCCCTAGATCTATGGCATCTCTAAGGCCAAAGATGCATGCTTCGTATTTGGCCATGTTGTTTGTACAATTAAAGCAGAGTCTTACGGTAAAGGAAGTATGACACCCTTCCGGAGATATGAGTACATCACTGATACCATTTCCAAGTGCATTGGATGCCCCATCAAAGAACAGGGTCCATCGGGATCCTTGTCCAGGTCCGTCATATGGCCTGAATTCTTTACAGTTGTCTAACGTCATGATGTCTTCGTCCGGAAATTCAAACTTCATGGACTGGTAGTCTTCTACAGCTTGGTGAGCAAGGTGATCGGCTAGTACACTGCCCTTTATAGATTTTTGGGTAGTATATTGTATGTCGTACTCTGTTAGGATCATCTGCCATCTCGCTATTCTCCCAGAGAGAGCAGGTTTCTTGAAGATGTATTTTATCGGATCCATTTTAGATATCAACAAGGTAGTATGAGTCAGCATATACTATCTTAGTCGGCGAGCAGCCCATGCCAGAGCGCAGAAAGTTTTCTCGAGCAGTGAATATCTGGTTTCACAGTCGGTGAACTTTTTGCTCAGGTAATAAATAGCATGCTCTTTTCGGCCGGACTCGTCATGCTTCCCCAATACACACCCCATTGAGTTTTCTAAAACAGTCAGATACATGATCAACGGTCTTCCCCCGACTGGTGGCATCAACACAGGAGGCTCTTGTAAGTAATCTTTGATTTTGTCAAAAGAAACATGGCACTCATCATTCCATTTGACTACCTGATCTTTCTTCAACAATTTGAAGATTGGTTCACAAATAGCTGTCAGGTGAGAGATAAATTTGGCAATGTAGTTCAAACGCCCCAAGAATCCTCTGACTTCCTTCTCAGTACGAGGAGCAGGCATCTCTTGTATTTCTTTTACCTTGGCAGGATCTACTTCAATACCTTTGTTGCTGATGATAAATCCTATGAGTTTACCACACCATACCCCGAATGTGCATTTGTTTGGATTCAACCTCAGCTTGTACTTCTTCAGTCTCTCAAACAGTTTTTGTAAGTGATCTAGATGCTCTTCTTCTGTTTGAGATATGGCTATCATGTCGTCCACATAGACGTCTATTTCGTGATGTATCATGTCGTAAAATAGGGATACCATGGCACACTAATAGGTTGCCCCCGCATTCTTCAGTCCAAATGGCATCACCTTATAGCAAAAAGTTCCCCACTGCGTGACAAACTTTGTTTTTTCCATGCCCTCGGGCGCCATTTTGATTTGGTTGTAACCTGAGAATCCGTCCATGAAGGAAAACACTTTGTGTTGTGCCGTATTGTCAACTAGAATATCAATATGGGGGAGTGGAAAATCATCCTTAGGGCTTGCCCTATTCAAATCTATGTAGTCCACACACATTCGTACTTTGCCGTCCTTTTTGGGCACGGGAACAACATTGGCAACCCATTGGGGATAAGAGGTGACAGCCAAGAATCCAGCGTTGAATTGCTTCATGACTTCTGCTTTAATCTTTTCTAACATATCAGGCCTCATGCGGCGAACCGTTTGCTTTACTGGCGGACAATCCTCTCTTGTAGGCAGACGATGTACCACAATATCTGCATCAAGTCCTGGCATGTCTTCATACGACCAGGAAAAGACTTCAAAATAATTTTGTAACAACTGAATCAGATGCTCCTTGAAACTGGGTTCCAGATTGGCACCCACCTTGACCTCTTTTTTATCTTCTTCGGTACCTAGGTTATTTGTATCCATGGGTTCTTCGTGGGGCTGAATGGTTCTCTCTTCTTGTTGTAGTAGTCTGGAAAGTTCTCCTGGTACTTCACAATCTTCCTCACTTTCATCTTCGGTTTGGTAGATTAGATTCTCAGATTCACAAAAGGCCATAGCAGTATCGTTACCCATGGGATCCCGAATGGATGTATACCTGCATTGTGAGTGTGAGTGTGTGTAAGGGTATAACTATCCTTGAAAGAAAAAAAATGAAAAATGAAAAAATAAAAATAATGAGCACAAAAGTTTGTATGCGAAAACATCCATGATTCATTGATGTCATATGAAAAATGAGATAATAACCCTTACAGATGGACCATTGTGCCTCGGGTAAGACACGAGGTTTTAAGAGTGAATTATTTTAATATTATAGATCCAACAAAATGTAAAGACAAATTACTGTGGGATAAAAGTGATCGGGAAAAAATCTCTAGCCTCCCAGTTGCTGAGCCCTCCATTGACAGTTGGGAATATCCAGTCTTCCAAGTCACAGTTATCTTCATCATCTTCTACGGTGTTGACCTCTCAGTTGCTGATCTTCAGGGGTGGTCCTCCGACACGAGCGCGGCGTACAGCCTTCTGAGCACTTAAAGTGAAACCTAGGCCAAACTTGTCAGACTTATATGGGATATCTGGAAGTTGTCCCCAGATAGTGCACCCCCTTCTTCTACCACTGGTTTTGCATCCTTCAAAGATGACATCCGGAGTGAAGGCCTTGTGATCTTGGGAACAACCTTGGTTACTGCCATATCTTGTGGGACTCTTCAAAATGTTGGAATGGAGTTTCAATAAATTCACCATCTAATTCCACATATCTGAATGAATTGAGATGGCTGATCATGTACTCTTCTTATCCATGAACGGTGATAATCTTCCCTTGAATCGGATATTTCAGCATTTGGTGCAACGTAGAAGTGACAGCGCCAACATTGTGAATCCATGGTCGGCCTAGCAAGCAAGAATATTAGGGACGGATATCTATTACGTAAAAAGTTGAATCAAATGTTTGTGTTCCAACTTTTATGGGAATGTCTACCTCCCCATGTACCATCCTTTTTGAGCCATCAAAAGCCCTTACTACTATGTTACTTGGCTTCAATGTCAATCCCTCACAGTCAAGCCTATCAAGAGCTTTTTTAGGAAATACATTCAGAGATGAGCCAGTGTCCACCAAAATATGAGCCAAGGTTGTGCCCCTACATTCAACAGAGACATGCAATGCCTCATTATGATTCCTTCCCCTTGGCGTTAAATCAGCATCTGAAAAACCTAGACCATTATCTGCAGTTAGGCTGGCTACGCAGTCTTGAAACTGATCGGTAGATGTCTTTTGGGGTACATGGGCAGTTTTCAGGAATTTTACCAAGGCTTTTGCATACGCCTCGGAATATAGTAGTAATGCCAGCATGGAAATTTTAGAGGGAGTCTGCCCCAGTTGTTCAACTACATCATAGTCGCTTCTTTTTATGATTTTTAGAATTTCTTCCATCTCTTTCCAGGAGGTCTCGGGGATAGCCAATGATTGAGCCTTCGTCTGGACAGGCTAAAGCAGAATATTTTTACCTTAAGTCTCAGTTAATTCGGCAGCAGGAGTGTTGGTAGGAATGATAACAGGGGTTGTAATAGCTTTGTCAGTTGGAGTATTGGTGGAGATGATTGTAGGATCGGGAATAACCTTCGGAGGGGTAACAGCAACAGGAATGATCACGGGTCCAGAAACTACTTTTAGGGGAGCAATTTCTGGAGAGAATATCCTTCCTCTTTGGGTAATCTTGCTAGTTCCTGCAATATTACTGATGTCGGAGTTGACTTTCTCGGATCTTGAATCCTCGGCGGCTGGTCAGTCCTGCTTGATACCATGGTAGTAGACATCCCCTCCATAATTCCATGGTATGGTTTTGTCTGACGGATATGGGATTGGTCCAGGCATTGTAATTATTAAAGGAGTTGTTTTCGGAACTGATGTAATTCTAACGGGTCTTTTGGTGGAGACCCTGGAAGAATTGGCGGAAATGGTAATGATAGAAACATCTTCAAAAGGAATAGATGGAATATAAGTCTTCTCGAATAAAATTTATTTGTTATCTATTAGGCACTGAACGCCTGCTTTCAACAAAGGACAGCTGGTTGGTGAGGACAAACAGAAATGGCAAACTCCATTACAGCCCAGTAACACACCGGTATTCAACAAGTTCACTTTAATAGTCAGAAGTGGGGTCATAAGTTCATCAAATGGAGTAACAAACATTTCTTATTCAATGGCATTAGTATTATGGCCATGTCTGGGCATAGGGGTAGAAATGACATTTGGCTTTTCGGGGGCATCGAATTCAATCTCTTTTGCTTCAATGAGATCTTGTATTTTGTTCTTTAGAGCCCAATGGTTATTAGTGTCATGGCCGGGACTTTCAGAGTGATATGCGCAACGGGCATTGGGATGATAGTGAGGAGATGTTGTGTTGGAGTTTTTCGGAGCCTCTTTCAAGGTCACCAAATTGGATCTTAGTAGATGCGGTAATACTTGAGACAGGGTCATGTTAATTCTGGTGAACTGCCTGACCAGTCTTTCCATCCTCGGTTGATTATTACTTTGCTGATCAGGCGCAAGCTTAGGAATCATAACAACCCCCACCATTGGTCGGCGTTCAGCCCTATCTTGGTTTCTTTGCGGATATACAGCAACCACCTCTTTCTTTATGATGAAAGTCTTTCTTACAGCTGCAGAAGAAGATGTATCTTTCTGAATCTTTCCACTCTTTATACCAGCTTCTACCCTTTCTCCGGTCAATATTAGTTCAGTAAAACATGCAGATGAACTTCTGATTAAATGATTGAAAAAGGGACCAGACAAGGTGCCCAAGAACATTTCTACCAATTTTCTCTCAGATAGAGGGGGTTGAACTCTTCCAGCCAAGTCTCTCCATTTTTGCGCATAGTACTTGAAACCTTCATTCGAAACCATGGCCATACTCTGGAGTTGAGTACGGGTAAGCGCAAGATCAGCATTGTATTGATATTGTTTGTAGAAGGCTGTAGCAAGGTCTTCCCAGTTATGAACGTCGGCTCTTTCTAGTTGGTAAAACCAGTCAAGTTGAGTTCCAGACAGACTGTCTTGGAAGAAGTGTACCCATAAGTCTTTGTCAGTGGTATGGGGCTGTATTTTCGTTACACATGACCAGAGATGCATTTTAGGGCATGAGACTCCGTCATACTTGGCGAACGCAGGTGCTTTGAATTTGGGAGGAATACAATCCCCGACACTAACCCCAATTCCTCAAAGTCCAAGCCATGCACTTTTTGGATTTCCATCGCACTCAACCGCTCTTTGAGATGTTTATACTTGTCATCAGCCGGAGGGTATTGTTCTTCAGAATAGTCTTCTTCTTCCTCTTCTGATTCTGATTCTGACGGGACAATTGTTTACTTTCCTTTCCCGTCTTGGTTGTCTCTTTCACCGGATGTCGTTGCAAAGTCTAAGGTCCTTCTTGTCTGCCCATGAAATCTTCTTCCCATGTTTAGGACTCCGGTTACCTTTTTTGTTTTCTTTTTTTCTCTCCTCGGCTAACAAAGTCTTCAACTCTTCTTGTACTTTGGCTAGGGTCAAGAGCAAGTGTTGAAACTATGTATTCTGAGCTTGGAGGTCCTTCAATTTTTGCTCGAGATCCATCTTACTGAAATAAACAGTAGAGAGATGAGTATACTTGTTGCAAAGACCTGCTTATGTTATGATGAATGGTATATGCATATGTATCGGTTTCAAGGATTTCAAAGATTCAAATTTGTTTTAGACAAAAAGGAAGCACACGTTATATTAATAAGAGTGTAGGATATCTCCTAGAAATGTAGGCACCGAGTTCCGGGATATGAAGATTTTGACGGTGTTGACATCTATGAGTTAGTCAGGATTTGGAAACAAAACCATCCCATAGATGAGAAGAGCCACAATTTTCTCAAAGGCTTGCAAATCCAAGGAATTCCAACAGCTTTGGGCTTTCTCAAACAAGAACTTTTCTAGGAAACCTTTGACACCACTCCTTGTTTCAAAATGAGTTGTGACATCAGATAAGTACAAGTGTGGATCTTGAGCAATCTCTTCTGGATTTAGGTCTCTTTCCGTATCGTTGAAAGGTAGTTGATTGAGAATGAGAATCCTCAAGAGTTGGGAGAATTCTTCCAAAGTAGGCACAAGTTGATAGTCGGGAAATGTGAAGTAATGGTGTAAAGGATCAAAGAACTGAAAGAGCACCTTCATCATATCCTCATATGTGTTAGAGGTGACCAAGTTGAGTAGGCGACCATGTCTCTCGGTAAATGGAGAGTTTTCAGGAATCCTTGAAGCTAGCTCCTTGAGTTGTGGAGGGATCCTTAAAAGGTTGACTTGAATAGTTTTCCTGCGAAGTAAATTCATATCCTGCAAAACAAGAAAAAAGATGAATCAAAATTCCTTGAAACGGTTAGTGGATGTATATGATGTTCATGATGTTCATGATGTTATATACAAGTATGCATATACAAACAAAGAAAACAAATCCTTAGGTTTAGGTTTGCATGGAGTTTTATAGGTAAGTACCCTCTTGAAGTTTAGTTGGCTTAAACCTATCCTAGTAATAGTAATTGGGTTCTAAGGAGCTCAATATCACTGGTTTGTTTCCTTGGTCATTGTTTCAACACAAGCCTCTTTAATAGCGACCAAAATATCCCAAGAAACCAAACCTCAATGAGTGTAGTATCGAGTATCTACCAACTTCGGACTGCACCAAAGCCGGTCATCTCACTACATCCTAAAGGCCAAGTTGGTCAAGTAAAGGTTCTAAAAGTTCATTAGTGCTTTATGACATCACTCAGCGGCCCCGTATTCTCTTTAATTAACTCAAAGGCTACCGGTACCCACAAATATGTCGCACTAACGTAGCTATTGCTTAGACCATGTCTGTATACCCCGCATAGTTTCCATAATGTATTGCTACTTAGCTATAATGTATCCCAAATTTGGGTAGAGGATTCAAACCCAAACAAATAATCATAATGTAAAGCATACAATTCAAACAATGTAAGCAAGTAAATGTGATCTATCCCTAAGGTAACCCCACTTTTTAGAATTTTCCCCAGCAGAGTAGCCAGTTCTGTGATACACTGAGAGAACTGACTTAAGGGTTTTTACGTTTGATTGCAAATGTTGTGGTTAGCAAGAGTCGCCGCCAACTTTTCTTTTATCCAAAAGGAAAGGTGAAAAAGCACAGGAAAGACCTTTGAGATTGTTTCTTGAGTTCGGGGGGGGGGGGGGGGGGGGGGGGGGGGGTAGATTATGAAAAAGGAAGGTATTAGCACCCTTTTCATCCATTGTTTTCCATGGGCTCTTAGTTACTTGCTAGATCACTTGCTTTTGTTTGAAATCATGCTTTGTGTGGTTTTTGAAAGTATTTTGTAAAGATGCCTTTGTTTAGGCAATCTTTGTAATGATTCTCGTTCGTAAGAATATATACAAAGATGTTGATCTTTTGAAAATGTTTTCAAGTTTTCTAAGATGTTTTGGAATGTGTAGGTGTTTGTTTTGAAAATAGCAAGGATGTTCGTTTGAAATTGAGCAAGTAATTAGGAGCAATTTACCTACTCAAATGTCTTTCTTGTTCATTTTCTTTTCCTTTGACATTGTTGTCTTACCATTGATTTAGTAAGTAATCCTATCTTTGGATGTAAACGGGATGGACGTGGGTCATCGTATAACCATGATTAGAAATATTGCAAGATATCTTAGCATTCTTTTTTAGGGACTAAGATCATGTGTAAGGCAACTTAGATAGCATCATCGAGGGACTATGATCTTGTATTCGTGTGTTTTTTGCTAAGATATCTCACATGCGTAATATGACCATTTTTGTAAGGCAACCAAGTGGATTTTACTCTAGGGGTGCTTGTGTGCAAGTGTGTTATTTTCATGCTTGATTTTGTCTTGAATTAGGGTTTGCTATTTGGTTGGTTTTAATCTTTCCATACAAACCCTAATTACTAGCATTGTATATATGAAAGTGATAAATTGTGAAATTTAAAGTTACTACGCTATTACAATACTTGTGGGAGGGTGTATACAATTTATGAATGGGGATTGCAATAATATAAACCTAATTAATCTATTACAAACAAATTGAATATGTACAAATAATTGAAGAAATGTATAAAGTACAAATGCAAATGGAAAGAAATGATTTTTGTGTTTGAATTTTTATATGAAAGAGGTTTTAACCTAAACCTAATTAGAGAAAAATAATTAAATCAAAATTAAGTTAACTTAAATTAATTAAGAAAAGAAATTAATTAAGAAAAGATTTTTGAATAAAACTTTAATTCTATTTAGTTGATTAAAAGAAAATAAGTTTAAAGAAAATATATTTTTGTATTTTTTGTCTTGAAAATAATATATGGTGTTGTGAAATATTTTTGGCCTTTTTTATATTAAAATAAATATATTAAATAAATAATAACCTAGTTTTAATTTAATTTACAAGGTAATTAATAAATATAAATAAAGTATGATGAATAAAAATATTTTTTTTGTGTGGAAAAAATATTTAAATTATATCAAACATAAATCTACTATTTTTACATTTTTTATGATTTTTTGGTATTTTTAGAAAATATATTTAAAAATAAAAATGAAATAAATAAGTAAATAAAAATGAATGGGCCAGGGGGTTCCAAAAGTAGGCAGGGAGGTGAGTTAGCAAATAAAAAAACAATGTCAGGCCCAAAGGGCCCAGCGCCTACAAAAAAACGTTAGAGGATCATAATATATGAAGAAAAAAATACAAAAGGGGGGGGGGGGGGGGGGGGGGGGGGGGGGTTCACATTGGTTCGAACCCTCGCCCTTTAGGTAAGAAGTGACTTAGTACGCGCGCGCTTGCCACTGGCTGGCTGTTTCATCCGGTCATATAACTAATCCATAAATATATAAAATAAAATAAACCCTGAGGCTTACTTCATCTTCTTCCTCGCGCTAATGGCTGAAACACCATTTTTGAATCTTGTATCTTTCTCATTTCTCAACCAAATTCAAAAGTGTAAACATGAAAGTTATGTATTTCTTCCTCACGAATCCAACCATATAAATTATGTAAGTTAAAAGTCAAAGATGAAAACTAGTTTTGCTGGCCCTAAATTGAAACCTAATTTTCTCAGAAATTTCAAATCCAAAATTCTCTATACACAGTCAATATAAATGGGAACTATGAACATGGTCAGCTTTAGAGCAAAGATACCTACATTTTATCTTCCCAAATCAGAATCAAATGATGCTTGTATAAAGAGATAGAAGTTTGAAAACTTACCTCTTGCAGCTAGAGTCGTGAATGGAGTTTGAGTCACTTTTGAGATGGCCTGGGGATCTGTTTGGCTTGCCTGGACCTCCTTGAGTGTATTCCAACGCCTACTTTGCCTTGAAAGTCCCCGAATCTCTCTACTCAAGTCAACTTGCATGCTTGATGTTTGAAAATGGTGGATAGTGATGGAGGAGTTACAGTCTTGAAACAGGGGCCTGGATTACTTTAGTATGATGTATAGAAGGTGTTTGAATGATTAGTTTTCAAAACGCACAAGTGGAAATGAAGATGATAAGTTTTTGCTCAAAACTGTCAACTTAGGCAATTTTATGCAGCAATGGTGTTTTGGAGAGTTTTAGGGTCTTCCATCTCGTGTGTTATCTTGCAAATAGTGTATGTACTTATAGGAAAGAGGTTTTGAGGCTTGAAACAACTCAGAAATTGAAACCATATGTTATGACTTAGTTACTTGATTTTGAAGCAAAGTTGACAAACACGGTTTCAATGTGAAGTACAGGGATTTATAGGGTGGTTAGTAGGCTATAGCTATGTTGCTTCTTGATTTTAAATGTTTGGAGTCAGAACAACAATGTATGGGCTCAAGAAGAGTTAACATTATGATTAAAGTCACTTTTCCAAAATGGAAGTGGTGACTTTCTTCCCAAAATGGAAATGCAACTTGGATAATGGCTCAAATGTTTTGACAATGACTCTATCAGTTGTGTAAAAATTAAATTATTGAGTGACTAGCAAGTTTGAAACCTGCAAAGCAAGATTTGTACAGCATGCTAGAAGATTGGATCAAGTGTTATTCACAAAATGGCTTGTAATTCAAGTTTGAAAACCCTAACTTCTTGCCTTCGATTATCCTTGCTCAAGAATGATCTTAAGGAGTTCTTTGACATTTTGGAAAGCTTGCAATGTTCTCTACAACCCATATTTGAATTTCTTTTGAATATTCCCCTTGGAACTATGTGAAAAATTTCCATGAAGTTAGGTAAAAAATCTGCCTAACTAGGGCAAAATTTCACTAAGTCTTTTTTAGTTCATGAGCATGTATTCACAAAATTATAACTTGAGATCAAAGAACTTTTGGAAGAAGTTGTGTGAGGAAAAGTTGTATATTTCATGGATCTCTACAACTTTCATGTTGGAGGTTTCCTTTGAATCATCTTGCATCATGGTGAAAATTTGGCTCAAAGTTATGAAAAAATAAGAAATTTTCAACACTTAGAAAAATTTCTAAGTTTAGAAATTTTGACTTTTCAAAATGAAATCTTGATTTCTTGATTTCTTGATTTATTGATGAATAAGTTTCCTATTTTGACATGTTTTAATGAATTGTGATCTTTGGCACTTGAATTTGACCAAAAAGTCAAAGTTTGACTTTTCAATATACAGTTAACTTTTGATCAGTTGACTGCAAAATTCATCTGTCAATCCAAAGGATTTGCAATGTTTTGAATCATGTAATTAGGTCAAAATGATGCAATTGGACTCTTGATATCATGCCTTATACCAATTGACCATTTTCTAGGTCAAAAATCAGAAATTTCCCTTTCCCAGTCAAAACCCTAATTTTGACCATTTTGCCCCTTTTGGAGATTTGATCAAATTTCTTGAGGAATTATGTTCCAAACTTGATCAAATGATACATATGAGTCTAAAATGTTAATGTGGGTCAAAAATTATGAAGTTTTACTGAAAATTGACTATGGTTGACTTTTTCCCCAATATAGTTGATTTTTAGGTCAACTGTTCAATTGACTGATCAAAAATGTGATCCAAGGCTTGAAACTTGACATGAGTAATCTTGGGGGTCCATAATGATCCATGAAAGTCATATGGGGCATTGATAGTTCAAAAATCCTTATGCAAACTCAAACCCTAATTCTGGTCATCAGTGCATAAGGAGGTGTCTTGAGCTTATCAAACCCTAGTGCAGTCTTGAGCCCAAGGAGATCTTGTGAGCAAATCCTTGATATGTGAGAGGGAAAATTTTGGGGTACAACACATAGTGTTGAGTCTCATTATATGATTTCATAAAAAAATTTGTATTGATGTTGTGAATGTGTATTATTGTTGTGATTATTGTTGATTATGAGATGAGAAGTGGTGACGTTATGTGATCTAATTTAATATATTAATTATCATACGCTTTATTATATTGTTAGATATCTCACCCCTTCTATTTGAATGTTTCCCTTATGTTTGTAACGTGCAGGTAATCGAGAGTGAAGGTTGTATACCTTCAATAGTTCGAGTCGGTGTCATTGCTCTGATATGTGACACTCGGAGGGATGAACGCTTGTTGCTTTAGATTGTTGATTAAATTCTGTCGTTGAACTTTAAGTTGATTATTATTAAATAGTGTTTTTTAGAAGTTGTTGTAATGATGACAAAGATGTTATTAAGAATTCCGATGCGTAGATGTTGAATTATTTAATTAAAGTTGTTATGATGATGGTTCATCCGATGTTTTAAAGTGTTATATATCCACGATGAATGCAATGAGTTTTTAATGATGAATTTGTGGCATCCCGATTCGTTTGCATGAATGATTTTATAACTCTGATTTATTTATATAATTGTCGGGGTAGAATTGGCGTGTTACAAAGTTGGTATCAGAGTAAAAGGTTGGTCCGACCTTGTCGTCGATTCGTAGTTATCTAACAATTGAGTATTGTTAATTTAAGTTCTAACCGTTGTTTATGTTGTAGTGATAAGTTGAGATGGCTGGAAGAAATGATGTTGCACTTGCTGCTGCTTTAGAAGCAATGGCTCATGCGATGGAAAATCAGCTGAATACTGACGGGAATGTTGGATCTCGTAGCTTGGCGACTTTCCAGAGAGAGAATCCACCTACATTCAAGGGAAAGTATGATCCTGACGGAGCATTGGAGTGGTTGAAAGAGATTGAGAGAATCTTCCATGTGATGGACTGCACCTAGCGTAGAATTTTCGTTATGGTACTCATATGCTGGCAGTCGAGGCTGATGACTGGTGGCTAGAGACTTGTTAGAAGTTGGAAGCTGCAGGTGAGAATGTCACTTGGGCTGTGTTCCATAGGAAATTTTTGAGGAAGTACTTTCCTGAAGATGTTTGTGGTAAGAAGAAGATTGAGTTCCTTGAGCTGAAGCAAGGAAATATGTCGGTTGTTGAGTATGCTGCCAAGTTTTCTGAGTTGGCTAAGTTTTATCTGCATTATGCTGAGGCAGATGATGAGTTTTCGAAGTATATCAAGTTTGAGAACGGGTTGCGCCCGGAGATCAAGAAGGCAGTTGGATACCAGAAGATCTGTATCTTTGCTTATTTGATTGATAGCTGCAGGATTTATGAGGAGGATAATAATGCTCATTTCAATATTATCAGTGAGAAGAGGGGTAAGCACCAACAGAATCGTGGTAAGCCTTATGATACCTGTTGCACCCCAAAATTTGCCCTCGCATTCTTCCAACAAGAAATCACAGCTTCAGGCGTTTCCTGATTTTTCAAACTGGCTCAAGAATCGGTCAAACTGACTTTTCTTGTCAGTCAGGACACAATTAGGGTTTTACTGGTTTTCATGGCTCTAGAACAGTTCACACAGTTGGCTTAGGGTTTTGGTTGACAACATCACGAAAAAGGAAAATGTTGAAAAAGAAAAAGGAGATGATGATTGTCTCCCCAAATTCAACTGGTGAACCATCGCCCAAAAGTCGTTCCAAACTCAAAACAGAGTATGACGCAATTAACTGAGCTTAGGTTGGAGAACATCACGAAGAGCGGGTGGGTACAAATGTACTTTGAGCCTATATCCTTTGTTTCTTAAACCGTGAACCAGGCCACGTTACAACCCTTCAAAAGTCCTAATTGAAGCGTGGGTTAGTTCGAAAGCATACTGTTACAAAAGGTATCCTGACTCCTGTAAGGCTTTGCTCTAAATCTTGTGTTGATTTGTCTTATAAAAAGTTTTCTGCTAAAAATGCATTTTTCAAAACTTCGAGACAAACATAAACTTTGCATTATTTGAATATCACTGTCTGCATTTGGCTCTTTGTTTGACAGCGAAGAAATTCATACAGCGAATGTTCGGAGGAACGAAAACTCTCTCAGCAAGTAAAAATCACTTCAAGAGGATAACACTTCCATCAAATCTCCTATTCACAAGGGGCATGACATGTCACAATTCAATTAACCTGGGGCAGTCCAGTCAAGGTCCAACAGATCTTTCCATGTTCAGTTAACCTGGGGCAGTCCAGTCAAGATTTCAAGAAATCTCTCAAAATGTAGAGTAATCTGATTCAAGACTCCTTCACCACCACTTGGGGCATTCGAATGTCAAAGGTGTTCAACAAATCAACTATTACAATTCCAGACTCGATTCATGTATCTAGCCAGGGCACGTCTGAAGAGTTTGAAGATTCGATTCCTGTATCCAGCCAGGGCATATCTATCAACTACAACATTTCCAGATTCGACTCCTGTATCCAGCCAGGGCATATCTGTTGACCACATTTCCAGACTCGATTCCTGTATCTAGCCAGGGCACGTCTGAAGAGTTTGAAGATTCGATTCCTGTATCCAGCCAAGGCATATCTATCAACTACAACGTTTCCATATTCGACTCCTGTATCCAGCCAGGGCATATCTGTTGACCACATTTCCAGACTCGATTCCTGTATCTAGCCAGGGCACGTCTGAAGAGTTTGAAGATTCGATTCCTGTATCCAGCCAGGGCATATCTGTTAACTATCACCTTTCCAGATTCGATTCCTGTATCCAGCCAGGGCACGTCTGAAGAATTCCAGATCAACACCTGTAACAAGCCAGGACCTTATCTACATCACCACTTGGGGCATTCGAATGTCAAAAGTGTTCAAAAACCCGGTGCAGTTTTACACGGACTCATCGTCAGGATATCCTACAGAGATCTCCTCAAAACAGGAAGACCCCAGTAGTTTGGCATATAACTCAAGCTTCTGATTCTCCCAACAGTGGTCCCAAGACTTCTCATTTTCAACAATTGAAGATTCTTGCCCTCCACAGCAGCAGCCAAGGATTTATTTTCCCCGACAGCAATCAAGATTCTTTTATCTTTCAGCCGTCCAGGATTCATTTATCCTCAGCATTAGCTCATCAGCTTACATGCGCATTCATCCCATTCATGTCATAAACATTGATGTCACATACATTTCATCATGCATCATGACATTGCATACGACTAACCCTTTACCTTTTCAGGTAAGATCAGTTGGCAGACAAAGATCATCTTCCAAGTTTACTCAGATGTGACCCGGACACGGCGACATTCTGATACTTATTCCAGATTCATCCAAATGCAGCTTTACACGAGCTCATCATCAGGAAACCCTACATCGGTTCCTCTTCAAGACGTCTGAAAACAGTTTACGGATTCGTCCCAACAACGGATGTTAATCTACCAACTTATTCAGGTGCAATTTTGAAAACAGTTTACGGACGCATCCCAACAACGGATGCTGCTCTATTGCTTATTCAACTTCAAGACTTCTGAAAACAGTTCACGGGTTCTCCAAGTAACGGATGTTAACCTATCACTTGTTCAGATTCTTCTCAAGACTTCTGAAAACAGTTTACGGATTCTTCCCAACAGCGGATGTTAATCTACCAACTTGTTCAGACTCTTCTCAACTTTTGAAAATAGTTTACGGACGCTTCCCAACAACGGATGCTGCTCTATTGCTTATTCAATCTCAACTCCTGAAAATAGTTTACGGATTCTCCGAAACGTGGATGTCAATCTATTGCTTGCTCAGACCCCCGATTCAGAGATGTTCCAAAACATGGGTGGCTTTCTGATACTTGTCCACTCACCATTGACATACAGTTCAACATAACCAAATGGCATCTATAAGCCCATCCTCCTACCAGCAGTCACCAGATGGCATCTTTAAGCCCATCACCAAATGGCATCTTTAAGCCCATTATCAGATGGCATCTCTAAGCCCATTCCCCGACAAGATTCTATTGCACCAGATGGCATCTTTAAGCCCATCACCAAATGGCATCTTTAAGCCCATTCACCTCTACCATCACATCGCCGAGTGCAAATTTTCTGGGCACCTTAGTGTCCAATCTTCTTTTACCTTCAAGTCGCGAAAGGCAAACTTGCCAATCTAACTCTTCAGGTCCAAGAAGATTGAACAGGGGCAACTGTTGCACCCCAAAATTTGCCCTCGCATTCTTCCAACAAGAAATCACAGCTTCAGGCGTTTCCTGATTTTTCAAACTGGCTCAAGAATCGGTCAAACTGACTTTTCTTGTCAGTCAGGACACAATTAGGGTTTTACTGGTTTTCATGGCTCTAGAACAGTTCACACAGTTGGCTTAGGGTTTTGGTTGACTTTGACTCAATTTTGATCAGGTGAACGTTCTTTGGCATTTAATCAGGAATTAAGGTTTTTATGGGCATATTCTCAGAAGGATTTAAATTCCACAGCACTTTGCAAGTTATTCCGAGATTCGGGTTGAATTCGCATTGTTTTGATTTAATCAGTAAAAGGAGGCAGTTGGTTTGAATTCACCAGTTAAAAGATATACGCAGTTTGGAATTACAGTGTTTGTTGAAAATCAGTGAAAAGAGAGAACGCGCCTGATCAGTGTTTTGATTAACTATTGATTCGCTTTGGAGATACCAGGTTTAACTGATCAATGTGCTAAAGTATTGTTTATTTAAATTATTTATTATTTTAAATTAAGTGATTGAAATTTATTTTTCAATTATTTTAATTCAAAGAGTTTTAAATAATAGATAAACAATAAAGAAAGAGGAAATAGAATTGATTGGATAATAAAGACTTTTATTGATTCTTGAATTATTTGTACAATTATTGTTTATAATTTAATTACAAACAATGGTTTTACATTAATTTAAATATTAAATAAAAAGAAAACTATCCTATTTTTTCTAATTCTTCAGTCTTCATTTAGTACCCCTCCATCCATTTTTATTCATCTGCAAAAGAAAAGGAGAAAAGTCAGTGACTGATAGAAAGACAGATAAAAAGAAATTCATCATTAAGGGCCACTGATTGGGATCAGTTAACCCTCTCTGCAAATCACGGGATTTCTCCCGGTTCAAAAAGAGGGAAGAATTTTATGCAAAGTTGAGAAAAAATGCAAAGTGTCAAAACTGCATAAGTTCAAAATCTCAAACTCCAAGTTCAAACCAAACTGAAAAATCCAATTTCCTACTTTATGTCAAAAAGGCCAAAAGGTACAACTTGCTGTCAAAATGCCAAGAAGTCTACTCAAAGCTGTCAAGAAGAGGATTTGGCAAAGATATCAAAGAAGATAAAAGTACAAAAGCTGTAAAAAAAAAGATAAAATATGCAGAGGAAAACCATTATGCAAGCATACATTTCTTATCATCATTTCCCATAAGGGTGGCCCTTTCAGAAATAAGTACAGCAACAAACATATTTTAACATATTTAGCTGTACTAAGAGAGAAAAGAAAAGAGATAAGTAAGCAGGTTTTAGGCTTTAGGTAGAATAGATAGAAAGATATACAAAAGAGCAAAACACAGTAAGAGAAAAAAGAGAGAGAAACCAACACAAAGAAAATATACAAAACTGCCAAACCAGCTGAAGCAAGTCAAAAACCCAGAACCTGCAATGGCCTAATAAACCATTAACCTGTCAAGCCCAAGCATTCAACCTGCTAAGCCCTTTAACCTGTTAAGGCAAAAATAACCAGCATAACCTCAAAACACACAACCTGCTAGGCCTCAAGCCTGAGACCAGACAAACCTCTGTCAAAACCAAAGCCTAACCACAAGAAAAACCTGCATTAGCTCAAACCAACAAGTATTAAGTCTCACCCTACTGTCAAACCATAAAAAACCTTAACCACTAAAAACACCTGCATATGCAAAACCTGAAACAACATGCTAAGGGCCTAAACCATAACAACCTGAAACCTGTCAAAAACCTCACCAGCTGAAGCATAAGCCTGCAATGGCCTAATAAAACCTGCCTACTGCCAAAAGACCAAACCAAGTCCAATACCATAAACCTATCTCACCAAAAAGCCTCACCCTGTCAAAAGGCCTCAAGCCTAACAGATAACCAATAAAGACTTCAAAGCCATACCAGCATAAACTTTTCAAACCCTTAACCCTGTCAAAACCCTCGAGCCCTCAGTAAAAAACATCATTGGGCAATCAAAATAAGCAACCTAAGCAAGCAGAACAACACAGGCAACGAAGAGACAGTCAAGGAAGAAGCATATTCGTAAGGCAATCAAGAGGCACATAAACAAAAGGCATCTCAGAGCAACAAATATTCAAGGCGACGAGAGAGGAAGAAAGAAAGTACTCAGGGGCAACAGTGAAGCAGATAATAGCAAGGTCAGAAGAAGAAGAAAAGATATCATTCAAAAGGGGTTTTTTCAGTCCATATCATCATGAAACCCTAAACAAAGGAGAAAAGATACAGAAGTACCAAGTGTCGTCCAAGCTAGCTTCATCGTACAAAGCCTCTTCACCACTAAGCCGCCTCAGCGCCTCCTCGTCCTATTCTCCCCCATCGTCTTCCTCTCAAGGTAGTATATTCTATCCTCATCTTTCTTTTCACCACCTCGTTAAACAAACACAACGAACACGAGAATCAGAACATAAAAATCATGACATGCGAAATCTAAAAATGCCTAAACAAGTTCGAAACAGTACACTACCATGTTTGAGAGCTGTCTAAGCCATCTGAGAGGAGAAGAGGTGGTAACGCGGGTAGCTCAGGCAAGGAGGCGTTGTCCAGTAGCCATGGCCAAAAGACAAAGAGGATGGATGAAAACGAACACCGCCGCTGCACTAACCCTAAAACCTTTTTCTGAAGACAAAACAATCTAACCCTAAACATTTGTCTCAGCATCCTGGGCCTTGCCCATTCCAACATACGCCTAAAGCCCAAATCCACTCAAATTGGCACCCCCTCTGTTGTTTTCCAACTCTGACCAAGCCCATTCTTTTCAAAACATTTTTTAACATCTTAACATTAACCACTTTTTTTATTTCAATACTAATTTCATTTCATTTTTCCTTACACTAAACTATACCTTTTCTTATATTAACATAGTTAAATAAAAATACCCTTTTTCTAATATACATAATTTAATCCTTGTTTTTCATTTAAAAATACTTTTTGTATATAATAAACAAATACGTTTTTATACATCATATAATTAAAATTGAAAATACCTTTTTATTCTTTTAATTAAAACACTTTTTGTACATAACAAATGAAAAATACTTTTTGTATACATAATTAAAACTTAGAATTATTTTCTTTCCTTAAAACATCATTTTTACATTTAATTAGAACTAAAAACATTCAATTAAAACATTTTCTTTTGTGCATATTAAGGAAATACAAGATCATTAATTAAATAGACGTTTAATTTTTCTTTAGGTCAAAACAAATACCTAACAATACTTTCTTAAATTCACATTCCGCGCCTGTAAATAATTACATACGCGTATGCATGATACACTTACACAATACATTCACATTGCTCCTATACACACTTGTTTATCTTATACATTGATATACATCATTTACATTTGATCGCAAATTCGATTTGGTTGTAACTTATTGGATACTATAAGTCTCATCCCCATTCATACACATGTACCCCCACTCCCAGATACTTATTTTGTAATAGCGTAGATTTTACATTTTCGCAATTTACCGCTTTCAATTATACCATGGTTAGACCTAGGGTTTGCATGTACATAAAATCAAACGCTAGATAACCTAATACAAGACAAATACATGAAATCAATACACAATCACACTTGCACCCTCTAGGGTAATCCCACATGTTGCCCTTTCCAAAATGGGCCATGCTTGCACGTCGATTTTCTTTGGCAAAACAAAATCAAATGATCATAAGTCCCCCGATGACGCTTTCGAATGTTGCCTAAAACGGAATGATCATAGTCCCTTCAAAACAAATTGCCGAAGACACTTGGCACCATTGCATTCATGGTCCATACGATGACCCGCGCCCGTCCCGAACAAACTTCCTAAACGCAAGATTGTCCGCCAAATTCAATGGTGGAACAAAATTGTTCAAAAGGGTTGAAAACATAGAGAAAACCTTTGAGTACAATAGGGTAGACAAAACTCTTAGTTACTTGAGATCAACTTGCAAAAAACGCTTGCCTTCTTTTCAAAAACCACAATCCACAACACTTTCAAACAAACTCTCAAAAACATTTGAAACAGCTTTTCGAAAAGATACACACTTTTGTAAAACACTCAAACACGAGTCGAATACATTGGTCGCCTAAGACAAGGCATCTCTTCAAGAACGTTTTCAAAACACACACACACACCACAATTTAAAGCAATAGAAAATCAAGGCAAGTGATCTAAAAAACCAAGTAACTAAGAGCCCATGGATAACCATGGATGAAAAGGGTGCTAATACCTTCCCTTTTCATAATCTACCCCCCGGACCCACGAAATATCTCAAAAGGTTTTTGCTGTGCTTTTTTAACCTTTCCTTTAGGATAAAATAAAAAGTCAGTGGCGACTCTTGCTCAACCGCACAAGTGCGAATACGAACGCAAAACACTAGTCAGTTCTCCCACCGTATCACAATACCCCAGCTAGTAAAGGTAAACATAAATTTGCTCAGAGTCAGAGGACTAGTGGGGGAGATGCTCCTGCTAGTGTGGTTTGCTTTAAGTGTGGAAAACCTGGGCACAAGAGTAATGTGTGCATTACTGAAGTGAAGAGGTGTTTCCGTTGTGGCAAGAACGGACATGTTGTATCTGAGTGTGAACATAAGGATGTGATTTGTTTCAATTGTAGAGAAGAAGGTCACATTGGTAGTCAGTGTCTGAAACCAAAGAGGGCTCAGACAAGTGGTAAAGTGTTTGCTTTGGTTGAGGATCAGATAGCTGCCAAGGACAGACTTATCAGAGGTACATGTTTCATTAATAGTACTCCTTTTAATTACTATTATTGATACCGGTGCTACTAATTGTTTTATTGTTGCTGATTGTGTTGAAAGATTGGGTCTTATGTTGTCTTATTTGAATGGAGAAATGGTCGTCGATACTCCAGCCAAGGGGTTGGTGACTACTTCTTTTGTGTGTGTTAAGTGTCCCTTGTCGATCTTCGACAGAGACTTTGTTGTTGATTTGGTTTGTTTACCGTTAAGAGGTTTGGATGTGATTTTGGGTATGAACTGGTTAGAGCATAATTGTGTTCATATTAATTGTTATGACAAGTCTGTGAAGTTTTCTACTCCTGAAGAAGAAGAAGATAGTCTGTTATCTGCTAGACAGTTGAGGGAGTTGATGCAAGAGGAAGTACATATGTTCTCGTTGATGGCGTCGCTATCTGTAGAGACTCAAGCTATAATTGAGGAATTGCGGGTGGTGTGTGAATTTCCTAAAGTTTTCCCCGATGAGATTCCTGATGTACCATCGGAGAGGGAAGTTGAGTTTGTGATTGATCTTGTACCTGGTACCAAACCTGTGTCTATGGCACCATACAGGATGTCGACATCTTAATTGTTAGAGTTAAATAAGCAATTGGAAGAGTTACTTGAGAAGAAGTTTGTAAGACCAAGTGTGTCGCCGTGGGGAGCTCCAATGTTGTTAGTAAAGAAGAAAGATGGAAGTATGAGGCTTTGTGTTGATTATAAGCAGTATAATAAAGTGACGATTAAGAACAAGTATTCGCTTCCGAGAATAGATGACTTGATAGATAAATTGGTGAATGCTCGTGTGTTTAGTAAGATTGATTTGAGGTCGGATTACCATCAGATTAAAGTGAAGGATGAAGATATCCAGAAGACGGCTTTCAGGACGCGTTATAGACATTATGAGTATTCGGTGATGCCTTTCGGTGTTACTAATGCGCCAGGAGTATTCATGGAATACATGAATCGTATCTTTCATACTTATTTGGATCGGTTCGTAGTGGTTTTCATTGAAGATATTTTGATTTACTCTAAGTCAGAAGGAGAGCATGCGGAACACTTAAGGGTAGTGTTTCATGTTTCGAAAGAGAAGAAGTTGTATGCAAAGTTGTCCAAGTGTGAATTCTGGTTGAAGGAGGTTAGTTTTCTTGGTCATGTGATTTCAGGTAGTGGCATTGTTGTAGATCCATCGAAGGTTGATGTTGTGTTGCAATGGGAAACTCTAAAATTAGCTACTAAGATTAGGAGCTTTTTGGGATTAGCTGGTTATTGTAGAAGGTTTATCAAAGGGTTTTCTAAGTTGGCACTTTCATTGACTAAGTTTACTTGTAAAGGTAGAGCTTTCGTATGGGATGTTCAGTGCGAAGAAAGTTTTACGAAATTGAAGAAGAGGTTGACGTCGACTCCGATTTTGACATTGCCTAATCTAGGAGAGCCTTTTGTGGTATATTGTGATGCTTCTAAGATGGGTTTAGGAGGTGTGCTTATGCAGAATGGTAAGGTAGTTGCTTATGCGTCAAGGCAGTTGAGGACTCATGAGAAGAACTATCCTACGCGTGATTTAGAGCTTGTTGCAGTTGTCTTTGTGTTGAAGATTTGGAGGCATTATCTTTATGGTTCTAGATTTTAAGTGTTTAGTGGCCATAAGAGCTTAAAGTATTTATTCGATCATAAGGAGTTGAATATGAGGCAACGTAGATGGTTGGAATTGTTAAAGGATTATGATTTCAGTTTGAATTATCATCCAGGAAAGGCGAATGTGGTAGCTGATGTGTTGAGTCGAAAGACTTTGCACATGTCAGCAATGATGGTTAAAGAGCTGGAATTAATTGAGCAGTTTAGAGATATGAGCTTAGTTTGCGAGGTTACACCACGAATTGTTATGTTGGGTATGTTGAAGGTTAATAATGAATTTTTAGACAGTATCAGAGAAGCTCAGAAGTTGGATGTGAAACTGGTAGATTTTATGGTTGGGATTGATCAGTCTGAGAATAGTGATTTTAAGCTGGATGTGCAAGGTGTGTTGAGGTTTCGTAACCGAATTTGTATTCCTGATGATTTTGAGATGAAGAAAGTGATACTTGAAAATAGTCATAGAAGTAAGTTGAATATTCATCCAGGACCTACGAAGATGTATCAAGATTTGAAAGGTTTATTTTGGTGTCCTGGGATGAAGAGTGATGTGGCGCGGTTTGTGTATGCATGTTTGACTTGTCAGAAGTTGAAAGTTGAACATCAGAAGCCAGTAGGGTTGATGCAACCGTTAGAAGTTCCAGAATGGAAATGGGATAGCATTTCAATGGACTTTGTGATGGGGTTACCTAATACTTTAAGAGGACATGATTCGATTTGCGTGATTGTTGATAGGCTTATGAAGTCCGCTCATTTTATTCATATTAACATCAGTTTTTCCAGTGTCAAAGTTGGATGATATTTACACTCGTGTGATTGTGAAGTTGCATGGTGTTCCTTTGTGCATTGTGTCAGATAGAGATTCAAGATTTACTTCTGATTTTTGGAAGAGTTTGCAATAAGCGTTGGGTTCTAATTTGAGATTGAGTTCAGCGTATCATCCTCAGACAGATGGCCAGACTGAACGGACGATTCAATCGTTGGAAGATTTGTTGAGGGCATGTGTTCTTGAGCATGGAGGTTCGTGCGATACTTATCTTCCGTTAATAGAGTTCACCTATAATAACAGTTACCATTCTAGTATTGGGATGGCACCTTTTGAGGCGTTGTATGGTCGAATATGTAGAACTCCTTTATGTTGGCATGAATCTGGAGAAAGTGTAGTACTTGGACCTGAACTTGTTCGTGAGACTACCGAAAAGGTGAAGTTGATCCGAGAGAAGATGAAAGCTTCCCAAAGTAGACAGAAGAGTTATCATGACAAGCGAAGGAAAGATTTAGAATTCCAAGCGGGATACCATGTGTTTTTAAGAGTTACACCTGTGACTGGTGTTAGGTGAGCATTAAAGTCTAAGAAGCTCACTTCTCATTTTATTGGACCATATCAGATTTCGAAGAGAGAGGGGGATGTTTCTTATAGAGTGGCCTTACCGCCTAATCTTTCGAATTTGCATGATGTGTTTCATGTGTCACAACTTCGGAAGTATATTTCAGATCCATCTCATATGATTCATATGGATGATGTGCAAGTACGGGATAATCTTACGGTGGAGATGATGCCTGTATGGATCGCGGATCGTGAAATAAAGACTCTGAGGGGAAAAGAGATTGCTTTGGTCAAAGTGGTTTAGCTAGGAGCTGCCGGAGAAAGCATGACTTGGGAGTTGAAGAGCAAGATGCGAGGCTCCTACCCTGAGTTGTTTGATTGAAGTAAATTTTTGAGGACGAAAATATTCTAAGTGGGGGAGAGTTGTAACTCCCGTAATTTAATTAATTATTTAATTAAATTATTTTGGAATATTTATGAAGATATGTTGTGATTAATTGGATTTAATTATTTTATTAAGTGGAGAAATAATATTAGAAGTGTAATATTATTTGATGTGGGCTTGTTTTAAAGGAATATAAGTAATAAGGGGGTGTGTTAGTTTTAAGCCCAATAAGGAATAAAGAATAGTAGGTTATTTTATTATTGTTAGAAGGAATAGAAAGAAGAAGCAATAGAAGAATAAGGGTTTGAGAGGAAGAACGTGAAGCTGTTGGAAAAGAGGAAGAACGGCAGAACGAGAATTCAATTGGAGAAAGTTATAGAGCCACCTTCAATCCAAGGTAAGGGTGAAGTTCTGACTCTATAATTGGGTTCATGATAATTAGTTTATGGGGTCAGAGGTGATTGTTGTATTGTTCATGAATTGAATGTATATGATGTTGTATGATGGAAATTGATGCTTGAAAGATGAACGATGATGTCCCGATACTGTTTATTTGATGTAGAATTGTAGGATAACTGTAAGTGATGATTATCTATGATTAGATTAGGTTTTTAGGGCTTATAATATGGAACCCGTAGTGAAAATGCAGAGAAAATCGCAGAAATTATGCAGGACAAAGCAGTATGCGTCGACCCCAAATATGATGTGTCGATACAAGAAGGTTTAGAGACTCAGGATGAGTCGACACGAAGAGGTCTTGCATCGATACATGAGGACTTTTAGACTCAGGATGAGTCAACACATAGGAGTATGTGTTGATACATGCTGTGTGTTAGACTCAGGATAAGTTGATACAAGAGCGAATGCTTCGACTCATGTTGCGAGTTCAGTGCAGTACGCGTCGATCCAAGGAATTATGCATTGATCCATGTTGTCTGGTTTTTGGAAGAATCGTTTAGAAAAGGTTGTAACTTGAGTTTTTGGATGTCGTTTGAGGTGTCGTTCGAAGCGTTGAATAGCTAACATGATGAGCTTTATTCTTAAGGATTAAAATGAGGAATAGGAAGGATAACCATAAGATTTGAATTAGTTACCGTGTAGATCGCTGTGTTGGTTTTTATTCAGAATGATGAAGATGAGATGCTTATAGGCTGTTGTTTGATTTGTAACAGTAGGATTAATAATAATAACGATGTAATATTATAGAATAGTAGTATGTAGAGATTTGGTGATTTAGAAGTAAGCTTTAGTTGATTAACTGATTATAGGCAATATCTTGTTGTAGGCTTATGGCCAACATTGTGAAAATGATGAGTGTTGTTGTATTACTGTACGGATGAATTGTTGATGAGATGATGTTAATGAGATTTTGTTTGATGGATTATGATGTATATAAGATGTGTAATGATTTATGATTAATGATGTTGATGAAGAGATGATGAGATGCTTTTGAGATGTAGGCCTTTGGCCAACGATGGTGTTGTATTCAGATGTTGTCTATTATGGTGTTGTTATTACATTCATGATTGTGTCGCATATATTGCATTTTGAGATGGAGCTTATGCTCGTTGAGATGGCCTTTATTGGCTAATATTGAGATGAAGGTTTATGTCTTGTTGATGCCTCTATTAATTGGCAATTTTTGAGATGGGAGTTCTGCTCCAATGGTACCACATGCATTTGCATAGTGTTGAGTCGCATTATATGATTGCATAAAGAAGTGTGTATTGATGTTGTGAATGTGTATTATTGTTGTGATTATTGTTGATTATGAGATGAGAAGTGGTGACGTTGTGTGATCTAGTTTAATATATTAATTATCATACGCTTTATTATATTGTTAGATATCTCACCCCTTCTGTTTGAATGTTTCCCTTATGTTGGTAACGTGCAGGTAATCGAGAGTGAAGGTTGTATACCTTCAATAGTTCAAGACGGTATCATTGCTCTGATATGTAATACTCGGGGGGATGAACGCTTGTTGCTTTAGATTGTTGATTAAATTTCGTCGTTGAACTTTAAGTTGATTATTATTAAATTGTGTTGTTTCGAAGTTGCTGTAATGATGACAAAGATGTTATTAAGAATTCTGTTGCGTAAATGTTGAATCATTTAATTAAAGTTGTTATGATGATGGTTTATCCGATGCTTTAAAGTGTTATATATCCACGACGAATACAATGAGTTTTTAATGATGAATTTTTGGCATCCCGATTCGTTTGCATGAATGATTTTATAACTCTGATTTATTTATATAATTGCCGGGGTAGAATTGGAGTGTTACAATCCACGTCTCCCTAGAAAAAAAGGATTCATCTGTCTACCGTTTATTAAGCGGGCAATTATCTTTCCTAATGAAACCCTAGGCTCAGGAGGCCTCTATAAATACTTCTCCCATAATAGGAGAAAGATAGATCCTAAATCACACTCTTATACCTAAGTATCATAGTAAGATACAAAGCTTAGTAAAACCATCGTACATTGCTTCTTTTCATTGTGGGCAAGCTCTTACCACAAAAAACTATTATAAACTTAACAAGGCCTCTGAGCACCCATGTCTTTAAAGGGATGACACATACTTGTATTTATTTACCAGTATAATGGCGCCCATTGTAGGGCACCGATAAAACTAACCTGGGTCACACCTCTTCCATCTTCCCTCTGAAGATGGCTGAAAAAACACTAAGTTCCCACAAAAACACCATAGCTAGAGGTTTCGCTAGTGGAGATAGCTCTATATCCTCCCAAATAAAATATATAAGGCAGGTGCTTGCAGCAAATTTAATATCTACTAGTTTCCCAAGGACTCGTGAGGAAAATAGTGTTTTCTAATAAGGACACCATCAGAGTCATTATTCACGACAATGAACCCCTGATCATAACTGTGTAACATGACAACTGTGATATCAAACAAGTCTTGATATATCCTGGTATCTCTGGTGACATCCTACTCTGAGACACTTTCCAAAATTGCAACTCAATTCCGATGATGTCAAAGTCTTCACTGACTTTTTAACAGGAATGTTAGGCGAATATGTACAAGTAATGGGCCATGTGACCTTGGAGAATACATGTGGCAAGGACAAAAATACTAAGGTGATTGACGTCAGCTACCTTATCGTGGATTCCATATTGTCACATAACAACATACTTGTAAGACCTGTCATCAACACACTAGGGGCGGTGGTCATTTCTTCCATGTACTTAGTCCTGAAGTGTCTGCTGCTGGAAGACTAGTCGGTATGATCCAAGAATACCATGAGTGTTAGGATCTCATATTAAGCGCATCACAATCATATTGTACATTGCTTCCCAACTCTTGTGAAAATATCCCTCACTATCTTTCAACTATTTCTTCAATCTTCCATGAGTAGATTCAAATATGGTTGTTGTTGTGTTGTTAATGTGTCTAACTTGTCCAACCTATGCACAATTTTTTTTCTTCTTCGCCTAATCGAATATTATAGTTTCAACATACTTCAAAAAAATATGAATATTTCATATGCACACACTTCTGAATGTTATCATTGAATCAATATGTGACACACCCATTATGGATTTTAATTTTTTTTAGGTTTGACCATTTTTTCCTCTTCATCCTTGATTTGTTTGTTTTTCATAATTCCGTTAATTTAAAAAAAAAATGTTACATGTTTAGGAATTTTATTTGCAACATAATTCATCAATAAAGTTTTGTAGTTAGGGACAAAACCAACTCATCACACAAAATATTATTTGTGATTTCAAAAGTGATTATGATAAAATCAAATACATATAATAAATAATATGATGATTATGATAGAATAGCGAGATATAAACTCATTATATTAATAATGTGTATAAAAACAAATTTAAAAAATACAATTTAACTTGTTTGATATTTTTTATATTAGCAAAAGATTTATTTATTTGTATAAAAAATGATATAGTTTTAAAGATAGATAATATATGAGATATTATAAAGAAGAGAAGGAGAAAATTTTGTTTAGGTTTAATTACAATTTTAATCCATCTATCTTTATATTTTTTGAGTTTTGATCCCTCGATTTTTTAATCGGTATATTTAGTCCTTGATTTTTACTTCTTTTTTTTTTTTAAGATTTTAGTCCCTCTTTTAATTTTTAGTCAAATTTTAATGAGTTGGCAACTCACTTGATGACGTGTCACTGCCACATTGCATTAATTTAATCCAAGTCATTTTTATTAATTTTTATTTGACAATTATAATTAATTTTATTCTAATAATAATAAATTATTATATTTATAAAAAATAAAAAATAGAAAACAAAATAAATCAAAATAATTATGACTTCTTAATGATTTTTTTCTTAAGAATTTGTTGTTTAATTAATTTTTTTTAAGAAAAAAGATTGTATTTACGTCTTTGATTATTGTTTTTAATTAGGTCAGAAATAAAAAACAAGTGGATAAGTTGAATCTCTGTCCTAAAATTGATAGATGAAACGCTTTCCATCTGAGCCATTATAATTCGTTTTTTAGTTCCTAGCAACATAAATATTTAACAATAAAAACATTTCCTCAACAAATTTATTGCTAGTTTTTCCTCTAAGACCGATGCTATCGCACGGGATTGTTATAAATAATGTTATTATATAAATATTAGTAAAATATATAATAAATAATATGTTTAAATAATTAATATTTAAAAGAAAGATTATTAGCATAGTTAAAATAAACAATATAAAAAATACAAAATTTATTTTTTTAATTCAATTATTAAATAATTATAATTGTCATAGTTTAGTTATTGAATACGTGCACCAAATTATTAAGAATAAATGTTACAAATTTGAAGTGAATTTAACTTTTATTTAAATATTAGCTTTATGTTTTTTTTATGTATTAATGTTTTTTTAATGTATTTGTGATAAATATATATATTTATTTCTTTTTTATATTTATCAAATTAAAATATTTCCCTCTTTTTTATATAATTTATGATTAAAAAAATTGTTCTATATTTTATAGAAATTATTCAATAACAAATATCTGTCTCATATTTTTGTATACTTATCTGTGACAAATATTTGTTCAATATATTTTTAATGTCGAGATTTACAATGTTTATCTAGTATTTTTTATACAATTATCAGTAGTAAATATATATGTTTTATTTCTTAATATTAATAAATGTCAATTATTTTTTAAAATATTTTGATGTATTTTTGAATTTATAAATACATTCAGTTATCACGTATGATTTTTATAAGAAATTATAATATAGATATTACAAATATTTTCATTTTTCTTTTGAAAATATGAAATAAATATTATATCTAATTTATTGATTTGTGACAAATTATTTGTATGAGAAATACTAATGTCTAAATATATAGTTGTTAGACTTTAATTTATTTTGTCATCTCACAATCCTCTTTCAGTCTTATGCGAAAATCAAGTACTTTTTTATAATAGGTTTATGTTTATTTTTGAAGTATTAGAACTTTTCTTGAGTCTATAAAAGGTAGATCCATTTTGCCTTATCTCAATGGTCTGACATTATAAAATTTAACTAATTGATTTGTGATAAAGTCCCGTGGATGATTTTTTTTTTTTCTATTAGCTTCTTAGTTTACTTACCTTTAGAAAAATAGATTGAAAAAGTATGATAAAAAATAGTTAGCATAATATTATTATTCTCATATTTATGATGGTAATATTAAAAATATATTAATTGTTTAATGATAAATACTTGTCGTGTATGAATTCGATCATAAGTTATAATTATTTTAATATAAATATTATTTTTATTTTATGTTATTTTAGTTTAGAGACGAACTAACGATAACCACCAAAATTTTATTCCATTGTTGATAATATTATAAAAATAGTAATTTTTGTATGTTCCAACAATTTCTTTAGCGTTTAATTGTTAAAAATAATTTTAAAAATTATAATGAATTTATTATAATTATATTTATTATTATTTTTATATTAATGATATTAAAGAATAATTATGTCAACTAATTTTATAGTTATAATTATTTATCCATATATGATTTTAATAATAGATTTTTTTATTTTTATGTCAAATATAAAAAATAAAATAAAAGTTGTTAGTGCGTGATATACTTTTAGTGAGGAGAGAAAGAGAGAATAATAAATGAAATAAGGATTTGTATTATTGAATTGTACAAATAATGATACACACTATGACTATTTATATACAACCTAATTGGGTTTGAGCTAACACAACTTGGATTATATTTAAATATTAAATCTAATCAAATTTAATCAAATCTAATTTAATATTTCAACACACCCCCGTAATCCAAGTTGTCGAACATCCTCAAAAATAGTCAATCTGAACTATCCCTAATTTCTTTCTCAAATTCAGGAATTTGTCGATCTTCAACCATTTGGTGAAAATGTTGGTCAACTGTGCTTTACTTGAGCAATGCCTAACTTCAAGTTCACCTTGATTTACTTTTTCCCTCAAGAAGTGAAATCTTGCTTCAATATGTTTACTTCTTCCATGCAGAACTGGATTCTTCGCCAGATTTATGGCTGACTTGTTGTCGATTTGCAATACTAGAGGTTTCTTCACTTCGACAGTCATTCCTTCAAGTACATATCTAATCCAAATTGCTTGACATACAGCATAGGATCCTGCTATATATTCAGCTTCACACGATGAGAATGTCACCACAGATTGCTTCTTCGAACACCATGAGATTGGGGCACCAAATACTTGAAAGAAATATCCAGTTGTGCTTCTTCGATCTTCCTTATCTCCACACCAATCAAATTCTGAAAAACAATTAACTATTGCTTCTTTGCCTTCAGAATCTCATTGAAATAGTATTCCACAATTTATTGAACCCTTCAAATATCTTAGGATTCTTCTTGCAGCCTTCATATGTGACACTCTTGGTTCACCTATATATTTGCTTACTAATCCGACTGCGAAACCTATATCAGGTCGACTATTGCACACATACCTCAGAGATCCCACAATTCGCTTGAACAAAGTTGCATCGACTTTGTCTTCCTCTCCATTCTTCTCCAACTTCACATTTGGTTCAACGGGTGAAGATGCATGATTCAAATCATCCATTATGAATCTCTTGAGTATCACTTTGACATACTTTCTTTGATGTAGCATCATACCTTACTTCGGCATTTGACATTACATGCCTAAAAAACAAGACAATTTTCCTAGATCCGACATTTCAAATTCCTTCGTCATCAGCTCTTTGAACTTCGACAAGTTCTCTAAACTATTTCCAGTTACTAGCAAGTCATCAACATACAAGCAGGTGATTGTTATATCTTGTGCTACAACCTGAACATAGACACCATACTCTGATTTGCATTTGACAAATCCCAATTCAACTAAGTACGAGTCGATCTTCTTGTTCCATGCCCTATGTGCCTGCTTTAGGCCATAAAGCACTTTGTGCAATCTATATACTTTACTCGCTTCCTTCTGAATCACAAACCCATGCGGTTGTGTGACATAAACTTCTTCGTCTAAAGGACCATTCATAAATGCTGATTTCACATCTAGATGGAATGTCGACCAACCTGGTTGCATGCCAATGCTACAACTAGTCGAACAGTCTCTAATCTTGCTACTGGAGAAAATACTTCAGAGTAGTCGAGTCTTGCTCTTTGAAGAAAACCTCGAGCTACTAATCTTGCTTTATGTCTTGCTATTGACCCATCTGCATTGTGTTTCAACTTGAACACCCACTTTACTTCGATAGCTTTTGTATGTGCTTGCAATTTGACTAACTCCCATGTGTTGTTTCTTTCAATTGTATGTAACTCTTCGACTATAGCTAACTTCCACTTGTTAATATTCAAAGCTTCGCTATAGTTGATTGGTTCAGCACCTGCAAGTAAATCAAAATAAACTAATTCTCCATTTGGTGTGATTTCATCATCACCTACCACTTCATAATCATGAAGTCTTGTTGGAAGAACTCTATTTCTTTGAGGTCTTTGGCTTGTTTCAACCATAACCTCTTCGACTTCGGCTGTGTCGGGAGTTCCAGCAACTGCTTCTTCTTCTACTTCGACTGGACTCTCAACAATTCCTTCGACCTATACTTCATCAGTTTCTTCGTCGAAATCAAAGTTCATTAATGGCTTGTTAATTGAATTGCTAGAATTCCAATCCCATGAAGAATTTTCATTAATCACAATATCTCAACTCAACACAATATTCTCATTAGCTGGATTGAATAGTCTGTATGCACCAGTTTTATGATATCCTACCAGAATCATAAGTTCACTCTTGTCATCAAGCTTCCTTCTCCTTGCATCAGGAACATGCTTGTAACACATAGAGCCAAACACCTTCAAATGACTTACTGATGGTCGTTTGCCACTCCACACTTTTTCAGGAACCTTGTTCTTCAATATCTTAGTAGGACACTTATTCAAAATATAAACTCCAGTCGAAACAACTTCTCCCCATAAAGACTTTGGCAAATTCTTTTGCTTCAGCATGCATCTCACCATATCTAATATGGTTCTGTTTCTTCTTTCAGCAATTCCATTATGTTGAGGTGTATAAGGAGCAGTTACCTCATGATCAACACCATGTTCTGCACAGAAATCTTCAAACATCTTGGATGTGTATTCGCCACCTCCATCTGTTCGCAGAACTTTGATCTTCTTATCACTCTGATTTTCGATAAGTATCTTGAATCTCTTAAAGATTTCGAATGCTTTGTCCTTTTGTTTGATCATATAGATCCACAACTTTCGACTAAACTCATCGACAAACAAAATGAAATATCTGTTTTCACCAATTGTATATTCTTCGAATGGACCACATACATCTGAATGCACCACTTCGAGAATGCAGGATGATCTCATTGACATAGTCGAAACGAAAGAATTTCTAGATTGCTTTCCCACTAAACAACCTTTACAAAGTTTTTCAGGCATCTTAAGGCTTGGAATACCAGTAACCATATCTTGAGTAATCAGTTGATTAAGTGATCGAAAATTCAAATGTCCAAACCTCAAATTCCACAACCAACTATCCTTGTGGTCGACAACAGTTTTCAAACATTGAACTTCTGTCGAACTGATCATAGTCTTAAATGTCCTGTTCTTCGATAATGGATATTTTAAGACCAAATTGTTCTTGGTGTCGAACAATTTCAAAACTCCATCTTTCATGACAATTGAGAAACCTTTTTCGACTAGTTGTCCAACACTTAGCAAGTTGTATTTGATTCCAGGTACATAGAGCACATCTTTGATCATAGCTTTCCCTCCATTACTCATTTGAAAGACTATGTTGCTAGTACCTTCTGCTTGCAACAAACTATTATCAGCAAGTTTTACCTTGCTCTTCTTCGACTCGTCAAAATCTACCGACCACTCTTTTCGACCAGTCATGGTTCGAGCAGCCTAAGTCGAGAAACCAGATCTTGGATTCGACATGGTTATCTGCAACTGCAGCTATAACCAACATACCACCTTCAGAATCATCTGAATCTTGGCGTGCAAGATTCTCTCCTTCGTCCTTGCCTGTCGATCCCTTGTATTTTTTGTACAATAATTCTTGGTCAAGTGTCCCCACTTTTCACAGTTATAACACTGCATACCTTTCTTATCTTCTTTGTCCTTTCGATAGTTTCCTCCTCCCCTTTTCGAGGATTCAGAAGATCTATCTTCGACTTTATTCTTATGGAGATTCTACCAAGACTTCTTGCCATGAGTTTTGTCGAACTTGCCTTTGAATTTGTTAGAACCACCATCCTTTTTCCATGACTGAGCTTGCACTGCATGTATCGAGTCCTGGACTCCTTTCCTTTCGACAATCCTCATCTCATGCGCCTCCAACGAACCAACCAAATCTTCCACTTTAGTGGTTTCAAGATTGTTGGATTCTTGAATAGCTACAATAACGTGATCAAAGTGAGAGGTCAACATTCTCATTACCTTCTCAACTATCATCTTATCAGTAATGATTTCACCACAACCTTTCATGAGATGGACGAGTTTCTTAACCTTTGACACATATTCTGCAACTTTTTCATATTCTCCCATCGGCAACAACTCATATTATCGATGCAAGATTTGTAATTTAACAACCTTGACTTTCTCACCTCCTTCGTAATACTTCACCAGAATATCCCATGCCTCCTTCGTCATTTCAACATGAGAGATTCTGTCGAAATTAGCAGCATCGACAGCCGTTTGAATGCAATAAGCAGTCTTGTAATCTTTCTTCTTGACTTCGTTGTGGTCTTTTTTTTGTTTGTCGGTTGCATTTGCAGCCAACGCAGGAACGTCGTCGGTAACCACTTCTAGGATTTCATGGAAGCCAAACAAGGATTGCATCTGTTTTTTCCATCGGATTCAATTTTTACCGTCAAGCATTGGAAGAGAATTCGGAATGCCCTTATCACTAGCCATCTTTGCAGCAATTGATTCACTTGTCCTAGAAACACGATCTCTGACGTGAAATTCTTGAAAGCTTGATCAAGAACAATAATCGAAAACTCTGGATACCAATTTATTAGTGTGTGAGACACTTTTAGTGAGAAGAGAAAGAGAGAATAATAAAGAAAATAAACATTTTTATTGAATTATACAAGTAATGATACATATAACCCTAATTGAGTTTGGGCTAACACAACTTTGATTATATTTAAATATTAAATCTAATCAAATCTAATTTAATATTTCAACAAAAATAACATTAAAAAAATTATATAAGAAACAATACCTGTAAAAAATATAAAAATGCTTAATTTAATAATATTATAAATTAATATAATACAACAAATTAATATTATTAAATTAATCAGTTTAATGTAGCATTCGTTCTTAGAGAAAATTTTAAAATACCCTCTATATATATATATTATCATTTTTATTTATGAGATATAAAATTTTCTAATTAAAATAGTTCATTAATAACATATAAATGCCTTTTATATGAAATATATTTATTATGATACATTTAATGACTCCTTTCTAGAAAATAATGTGAAAATTATAATAAGAAGAAAAAAAGTAAAACACTTTTTTGACTCATTAATATTTTAAAATGTATCAAAATATTTAAAATGTAAAAAAAAAAGAGTAAAAGTTAGAGGTTGCAATTTAAAAGTAATGCAAAAAAATATAATTTAAAAAAGATTTAGAGATTTCTTTTTTGAAGTCAAAAATTTTTATATTATAGTTATTCTCATTTTTTTAAATTTTGAATATATAAAACAACACTAAATTGAATTAATTAATTGATTAGTGACAATATTTTTTCAATTTATTTTAGTTTTCTTTTTATAATTTTGTGGTCAACGCAAGTCCAATTAGATATTTGTGAGAGTTAAAATAATTATTTGGGTTCGTGATTTTACATGATATGTCCACTCTACACTTTTTTTTTATAACTTTTATTTCTACCATGTTAAAAAAATTTAAGATTCACTAATTCTTAATCACAAATATTTTTCTTATGCATAATGTTTATATTTAAAGTTAAATTATAATTTTGATCTCCTAATATTTGTCTGATTTACGAAATTAATTTTTCTATTTTAAATTTAAATAATTTTATTTCTCTTTTATAAATTCAAATAGTATTTTTCATAAAAAATTGATTAATTTTTTGTTTATTTTAAAATTTTTAAAACATATTATAAATTTATTAAATTAATAAGTAATAATTAAATATTTATTTGGTGTATGAATCATATATATCAACATATCTTAAATGATTAGTTTTGTAAAAACAATAATAAAAAAAAAAGACATAACTAACAAATAACTATTTGTGAATTTTTAAAATGTAGAAGAACTTTTCTAAAGTTGTGTGAATAGTTTAAACACTATATGATAATAGCACAATTTATATTTTTTAATAAATATTTATGTTTTCTTATAAGTACAAAGTTGTCCTTAAAAATATACACACGTCTTAAAATTAAAAAGTTTAGAGAAAAAGAGAACAATACAAATATTCTTTTGAAGTATAAAGAAGAGAAAAAAAGGAGAAATATGCTACATATCTATCCATATCAATATTGATTTGAAAGAAACTTAATTTAATATTAGAAATAATTGAAAATGAAATAGAGTATTAAAAGGATAGAATGATGTGAGGTTAGAACTAAATAAATAATATTTGTTTTAAGTAGAAGGAGTATATAGTGTTTTCAGCAAGCTGTGCAGAAGGGAAAATAAAATGGAGTATGAATAGGTCAACCATGTGACAACGTGTAAAAACAGAAGGATAAAATTGTATTTTCCACAGCTTATAATTTTTTTATATGATAGATTAAAATCGTATAAATATATTGGATAGGTGTTGAATTATATGTTCAAATAACTTTTTCGAAGGAGAGGGGAAGAGAGTTATTTTCCAATATTGCAATATGAAGTATTTTATATTTAATTTGGTTAAAGAAAAAAGAGTTATATATTTTATAAGTATAATACTTGTTCTAATTAATTTTCATTAAACTAATTTATTAATAATTATAAAATATAATAATAAAATAAATTTAAAAGGTTAGAAAATTAATCATATGATATAATAATAGTATAAATTAATAAAAGTTTTGAAAAAAAATCCTATTGTTAAAGAAAAATAACTTATATTTTCACATTATTTTTAGTATGAATATCATTATTTAAAAAAAAAGTATATTACCAAACAAATATGAAATTAAATTGTTAAATCTCACTGTTATTTTTAAATAAAAGTTACATTATTTTTACTAAATTTTTTATACATAGGTTATTGAAAATGTAATTTAGTTAATGTCTACAATTCCCAATGCTTATTCTTTATTAGGGCATTTTGGTATTTTCATTTTAGTATAAATGCTACCTAGGCTATCAATATTGTAATTCATTCATTCCTCTTTTGATATACAATAGTAGTCCTCTTTGTTATCATTCATTGCTCATTCTTCTTCTCCCCTTTCATTACCTTGCACCAACAAATTGGTATCTAGAGCACTTGGTTCTGTTTTTTCTGGGAAACACGAGTGTTTGTGAGCTGTGTGTTTGATTTTGGTTCATTGATTTTCTGTTGAAATCTTGAACAAAATCTGAACAGAATCTGATTCTGTGGGTTGGGAAACAGTGCGTTTGAAGATCTGAAAAATCCGTGCAAGGTTAAAAATGAGTGGAGACAGTAGTTTGAACACCAAACTTCCAGTTTTTAATGGCAAAAACTGGAACAGATGGATGATACAAATGCGTGTGTTGTTTGGTGCGCAAGATATTCTGGATCTGGTTACAGATGGTTATGTACCAGCTACAGCAGATGCAACTGAAGAACAGAGAACTGCTGAGAGGATGATGAGGAAGAGGGACCAGAAAGCTCTGTTCTATATCCATCAGTGTGTGGATGAAAGTGTGTTCGAGAAGATTGCTGATTCAGCAACGTCAAAAGGGGCGTGTGATTTACTGGTGAGATGTTACGTTGGTGACACATCAGTAAAGAAGGTGAAACTTCAATCCCTACGAAAGCAATATGAGAACCTGGACAAGAAGAGCAGTGAGAGAGTTTCTGAATATATCTCCAGAGTGATTCTGATCACTAACGAGATGAAGGCGTGTGGAGAAACTCTATCTGAACATGTAATCATAGAGAAGATTCTAAGGTCGCTTACTCCTCAGTTTGATTACATTGTTGTTTCTATTGAACATTCTAAAGATCTGGTAACTATGAGAATAGAAGAATTGCAAAGCAGCTTAGAAGCACAAGAGTTACGTCTGTCTGAGAGAACTTCCGAGAGGGAAGCTGAGCAAGCTCTGAAGGCTTCTTTTGTCAAGAAAGACCAGAAGCAGAATAAACATGGTGATAGATTCCAAAAGTCAGAAGCCTCAACTTCTGATGACAAGAAATATCATAAAGGAAAGGAGAGGTATGACAAAAGGAAGGTTCAATGTTACTCTTGTAAACAATTTGGCCATTTTGCCAGAGATTGTAGGTCAAACAAGGAAAGGAAATTAGAAGAAGCATATATGGCTAAGAGAAACTCTGATGATGAACCTGTACTACTAATGGCTTCTGATTCTGATGGAAAATGCTCAGAAGATTGGTGGTATATGGACATTGGTTGTTCAAATCATTTAACTGGAAACAAACAATGGCTGACAGACTTTGACTATAGAAGGAGAACAAATATTAGATGTGCTAACGATAAGTATCTTAATGCAGAAGGTATGGGAGATGTCAGAGTTAGAGTGAAGAATGGGAAAGACATTCTGATCAAAGACGTTTGGTATGTTCATGGTATTAGAAGCAATCTGATGAGCGTAGGTCAGCTGATTGAGAAAGGTTTCTCAGTTGTTATGAAAAACAATCTTCTGGCGTTGTATGATTCCAATCAGAAGTTAATTATGAAGTATGAACAAGGAAGCAACAGAACATTCAAGGTAAACGTAAAAACAACTGAAGCAATGTGTCTTAGTGCAGAAGTCACTGAAGGTAACAGTAAGTTGTGGCATAAGAGGTTGGATCATTTTAACTATAGAAGCTTAGGGCATCTATGTTCTAAGAAGCTTGTACATGGTATTTCGAAGATTGTGAAGCCTGAGAAGTCATGTGAGATATGCATGAAAGGCAAGCAACCTAGATTGTCATTTACATCAGAAGTAGCCCCCAGAGAAAAGCATGCTCTGGGAGTAGTACATTCTGATGTGTGTGGACCATTTCCAGTACCTTCACTTGGAGGAAACAATTATTTTGTGTCTTTTATGGATGAGTTCACAAGAATGACATGAGTAACACTTATCAAGTTCAAGTATGAAGTGTTTACTGAGTTCCAGAAATTCAAAGTGAAGGCTGAGAAGCAGAGTGGTAAGAAGTTAAAAATTATGAAAACAGATGGTGGAGGTGAGTATAACTCTACAGTGTTTCAGAAGTTCTGTGAGGAGAGTGGAATAGAACATGGGGTTACTACTCCGTATACTCCTCAACACAACGGTCTTGCTGAAAGAAGAAACAAAACTTTGCTTGATATGACCAGAAGCATGTTGAAAGAGAAAAAGCTACCTCACGTGCTATGGGGAGAAGCTGTTTCCACATCAGCATATATTATGAGCAGGTGTCCAACGAAGAAACTGAAGGAAGCTGTTCCTTTAGAGAAATGGACTGGAGACAAGTAGAGTGTCAGTCATCTGAAGGTGTTTGGCTCTGTCTGTTACAAACACGTTCCAGAAGCTAGAATATAAAAACTGGATGATAGAAGCAAAGTAATATTGCTGGTGGGGTACCACAGTACAGGTGCGTATAAGCTTTATTGTCCAAAAACTAATAAAGTTGAAGTCAGCAGAGACGTTGTGGTGAAAGAGTCTGAAGCATGGGATTGGAACAAATCTCAATCAGATTCTGGTGTAATACCAACACCAGAGTTAGCCTCTGAAGATGTTTTAGAAAGTTCAGAAGATGAATCTGATCCTGGAGATTCTGAAGATGAGTCAGAAGAAAATTCTGGAAATGGATCTGATTCTGATCTAGATGTTGATGATGATCTAGAATCTGGAGGTGATCATAGTTTTGGAAGGGAAAACTCTGAAGGTGGTAATTCTGAAAGTAGTAGTTCTGGTGCAGCTTCAGAACAAACTCAAATACCACAAAGAATCAGACAAAAACCAAGAAGGTTTGCAGATTTTGACATGTTGCGGGATAATGAAGTTGACTCTGAAGGAGAAGTCATTCAGTGTGCCATTTTAGTAGATTTTGAACCAGTGGGCATTGAAGAAGCTCTCAAGAAGAAAGAATGGCTTAATGCCATGAAAGAAGAACTTGAGGCAATAGAAAGAAACAAAACTTGTAAATTGGCTAAACTTCCAGATAAGAAAAAATCCATCAGCGTCAGATGGGTTTTTAAGTTGAAACATAAGCCAGATGGTTCCATTGGCAAGCACAAAGCTAGACTAGTAGCTAGAGGTTTTATTCAGAAACCTGGGCTAGATTATTTATAGGTGTTTGCGCCTGTAGCTAGGCATGAAACAATCAAACTGGTGATTGCTTTAGCTGCAAACAGAAAATGGCCTTTAATGCATCTGGATGTGAAGTCTGCATTTCTGAACGGTTCATTACAGGAATAAGTTTATGCGTCACAACCTCCTGGATTTGTGAAAAAGAATCAAGAAGGGATGGTATACAGGTTAAATAAAGCTCTGTATGGACTGAAGCAAGCTCCTAGAGCTTGGAATCTGAAAATTGATTCATTTTTCAAGAAGCAAAGGTTTCAGAAGTGTGAGATGGAATATGGAGTTTATGTAAAACACTCTGATAACAATATGATTCTGGTGTGTCTCTATGTTGATGACATTTTGCTAATAGGTAACTGCCCAGAAGATATAAAGAAGTTCAAGGAAGTTCTAATGAATGAGTTCGAGATGACAAATCTAGGAAAAATGACATATTTCCTAGGGATGGAGACTCTGTACTCAAAGAAGGGTATCATTCTGCATCAGTTAAAATACGAACAAGAACTTCTGAAGAGATTTAGGTTGCAGAACTACAAAGTTGCTGTGACACCATCAAAAACCAATCAAAAATTGGATTCTGACTCTGATGGTGATTCTGTTGATTCAACAACCTTCAAACAGTTGGTTGGTTCTCTAAGGTATTTATGTAATACTAGACCTGACATTTGTTATGCAGTTGGATTGGTTAGTAGATTCATGAGTAATCCAAAGTGGTCTCATTTCCAAGCTGCTATCAGAATTCTGAGATATATTAAGGGAACTCTGAGATATGGAGTGTTGTTTCCTTCTGAAAGAAAGACAGAATCAGAATTAGTAAGTTATTCTGATTCTGACTGGTGCAAAGACAGAGTGGACAGGAGAAGTACTTCTGGATACTTGTTTAAATTTCTGGGAGGTCCCATTTCCTGGAGTTCCAAGAAACAGTCTGTCGTGGCTCTGTCAACATGTGAAGTTGAGTATATCGTAGGTGTTGTAGCTGCTTGTCAAGCTGTTTGGCTTTTGAATCTCCTGCATGATCTGAAGGTTGAAGTTGAGGAACCTCTGAAGCTGATGATTGATAATACGTCTGCAATTAATCTTGCCAAGAACCCAGTGCTACATGGAAGAAGCAAGCACATTGAGACAAAGTATCACTTTCTCAGAAGTCAAGTGCAGAAAGGAGTGTTAGAAGTTCTGCATTGTAGCACTCAGAAACAGCTTGCAGATCTTCTGACAAAGGCAGTTAAAACAAATCAATTTCTTCATTTGAGAGATGAAATTGGTGTCGTTAGTTTCTGATAGAATATCTAAATTAAGGGATGGTGTTGGAAATGTAATTTAGTTAATGTCTACAATTCCTAATGCTTATTCTTTATTAGGGCCTTTTGGCATTTTCATTTTAGTATAAATATGCTACCTAGACTATCAATATTGTAACTCATTCACTCCTCTTTTGATATATAATAGTAGTCCTCTTTGTTATCATTCATTGCTCATTCTTCTTCTCTCATTTTATCACCTTGCACCAACATAGGTTTTTATGTTTTTACTCTATCTTTTATTTTTAATTATTTACATAAAGCATAATTGTTTATGATTTATATTAGTTTATGATATTATTATATTATATAATTACTTTTCCAATAACTTATTTGCATGAATAAATTCAATGAATTTTATTCAAAAAATTTATTTCACACACACACACACACACACACACACACACACACACACACACACACACACACACACACACACACACACACACACACACACACACACACACACACACACACACACACACACACACACACACACACACACACACACACACACACACACACACACACACACACACACACACACACACACACACACACACACACACACACACACACACACACACACACACACACACACACACACACACACACACACACACACACACACACACACACACACACACACACACACACACACACACACACACACACACACACACACACACACACACACACACACACACACACACACACACACACACACACACACACACACACACACACACACACACACACACACACACACACACACACACACACACACACACACACACACACACACACACACACACACACACACACACACACACACACACACACACACACACACACACACACACACACACACACACACACACACACACACACACACACACACACACACACACACACACACACACACACACACACACACACACACACACACACACACACACACACACACACACACACACACACACACACACACACACACACACACACACACACACACACACACACACACACACACACACACACACACACACACACACACACACACACACACACACACACACACACACACACACACACACACACACACACACACACACACACACACACACACACACACACACACACACACACACACACACACACACACACACACACACACACACACACACACACACACACACACACACACACACACACACACACACACACACACACACACACATATATATATATATATATATAAATTTTTAATTTGTTTATTAGTGAAAAATATATTTGTAAAGATAGAAAATATAAGAGATATTACAATTCAACACCACAAGAAAAAAAAGCTGAATAAATAAGTCAAATAAAAAATACCCAACAATTAAATAATTAGAGAAGAAAGTTTTTTTATTTATTAAAATAACATTAAAAATCACTATACGAGAAACATATAGTTTATTATCGGACTAATATATAAAATTATATAGATTACCTCAAACAATTTATTGTATAAAAATGTATTACAATTGATCCATACATCACATATAAATTTTTGAAGGGAGGAACACGTCATGATTATGACCTTTGTTAGGATTTGATGGGGGTGGTTGATTATTTAAGTCTTCGCTAGAACCCGATGAGGATGATTTTGAAATACCATAAATATGAACTTTTTGAGGGGGGAACATGTCATGATTATGACCTTTGTTAGGACCTGATGGGGGTGGTTGAATATTTGAACCTTTGCTAGGACCTGATGGGGGTGGTTTTAAAATACCATCAGTGTGAGATTTTTGAGTGAGAAACATGTCATGATTAGGATATTTGTTAGGACCTGATGGGGGTGGTTTATTATTTGAACCTTTACTAGGACCTGATGGAGGTGGTTTCGAAATACCATCTGTATGAACTTTTTGAGGAGGGGGCATATCATGATTATGACCTTTGCTAGGACCTGATGGGGGTGGTCGATTGTTTGAACCCTTGCTAGGACCTGATGGGGGTGGTTTTGAAATACCACTTATATGAACTTTTTGAGAGGGGAACATGTCATGATTAGGACCTTTGCTATAACCTGATGGGGGTGGTTTATTATTCGAACCTTTGCTAGGACCTGATGGGGGTGGTTTTGAAATGCCATCAATATTACCAGATTGAAACGAATGATATTTTCTCTCTCTTTCAAAACCTCTTGAGCTTTCTCTTATTTCATGATTAAGTTTTTCAGGTAGCATGAAATAACCATTTTCATGAGGTGTTGTTATCTGGAAGCGAATTGCATTTGTTTTGGCATTATTAATGAACAATACCAAAAGAGCAAATTTGATTAAGAGTAGAGAGGATAAAATCCTCTGAAAAATTTTCATCTCTTATTAGTAAATAGAATCAAAACTATTAATTATGTGATGATTTAAGATTCAAGATACATTGTCTATATATACTAGTAAATTATGTGTCAATTTAATATAAATTGAATGAAAAACAATGTATCCTCTCTCTCTCTCTCTCTCTCTCTCTATATATATATATATATATATATATATATATATATATATATATATATATAACAATTGAAAATATAAGATGCATCCAATCAAACCACCACAACAACAAAAATATAAATATAAGAATAAAAAAGCATAAATGAGTAAGGATAACTACTAATAACTTTCTTTTGTAAACAAATATTTTCTTGTCTTAGTTGTGAGGTTGTTCAATGCATTTTAAATATAAATTGAAAATTTATTATTTTAGAAATTTTTATTTGAATAATATTTGACCAAAAGAAAAATTAAATTATTTTAAAAAGAATGTACTTTTAAAAATGGCTTAAAAGTAAACCATCATTGTTTCTAGAAAATTTTATTAAAATGATATTTATGATTTTCTTTATATTAAAATATGCAAATATTTTTGTCTAAAATAAATGTGAGCTTTACCACCACTAATATATTGAAAAGAGAAAGGAATAAAAAGAAGGGGGTGTTGGGTTTGGGAAAAACCAAACCCTTCAACATTAACAAAACCTAAAGTTGAGAAGAATCAACCTATCATGATTATACAAATCCATAACATCTCTAGAGAGCTATTCAAACCAAGTGATACCTACCACATTAAGACCTGCATCAACTAACTTATCGGCAAAACTATTACCTTATCTATAAATGTGAGAAATAGTAAATTGCATGTATTTAATAAGATTCATACAATTATTTCATTTGTTTCTTAGATGCCAAGGCACAAGAGAGGAAGCGTTGTAAGCCAAAATGACTATTTTGGAATCTGTTTCTATCTAGAGGTTTTGCCAACTTCAAACATGAGCACACTTTATAGTATGGATGACCCTAAGGAGATCCACATGATAAGTTATATCTATGCCAAGATTAGTAGTGAAACATCCCAAAAATTATGTTTTGTGGTTCCTATAAACACCAACACAAGAGGCAATACCAGGGCAACCACGAGCAACCATATATGTATTACACTTCTACCAATTAAGAAATGGAGTGAACCTAATTATTTCTTTGGGAAAGGAGTATTTAGAAGGGTGCACCTTAACCTAAAAGGCCTTGAGAATAACAAAGTTCCTTATTGAAGGGCATGAAGCAAGATTGGTGGCATTCCAAGAAAAAAAGCAGAACTAATTAGAATCATGGATTTAGATTATAATATACTAGGTTCGGTATCCTTGAATCGACTATAGTTTCTATGGAACCAAATATAATTTACAATGTTGACAATTTTCACATCAATGACAAGAGTACACTGTGGGCTACAACTGCTATCCACAAGATTCTAAAGGTCTATATGAGTGGAAGGATCAAACTTGGTGTTAATGAGGCTACTGAACCAGTGCCACAGGTTTGCAACAAATTGAAATTTGAAGAAAATATGAAGAGTGGATTCTTCATTGGAGTTATAGATGCTTCACATAGATCTAATGTTGCATCCTCTGATTTTCTGGTAATAATCATAAGGTATAGGATTATGCACTAGACGCCGAACAAGTAGAGCTCTAGAAGGGGGTATGGAACAATTACAAATGAATTGATTAGGTAGTATGTGATGTAGATAAGTCTCTTTTAGGGAGATAGATCTAGAGTAAGAATGTCTTCAAATAAAATTATCCTCTTTTTTCTCTAAAGGAATATGAATCTTCTTAATAGCATCAATGATATTAGGATAAGTCTTGTGCAAATCCGGTGGTAAATTCCATACAAAACCGTTGATGAATTTCTTCACTTTCATTGAGATTTCATGATTGTAATTAACATTTTGAAAAAGAACCATAAAATTTGTACCACACCCGGTATTAAGCCAAAAATCAATCTAATCACA